>JAQHUG010000069.1:7004320-7027150 GCA_028555095.1 Dicrostonyx torquatus | reverse complement strand
AAAACATCCTGAGTAAAGTAACCCAGACCCAGATAGACAAATATGGTTATGTACTCAAAAGTGGATATTAGACATAAAGCAAAGGATGACCAGCTTATAGCCCAGGATCCCAGAGAAGCAAGGTAACAAGGATAACCAAAAGAAAGACATTCATGGATCCCCCTAGGAAGGGAAAATAGAGAAGATCACCTGAAAAAAAAATGGGAGTATGGGGGAGATGGGAGGGTGGTAGGGGAGGGGAAGGGGAGGAGGGGAGGGAGGAGGAGAACATGAGGGATTGGTAATGGGATACTCAAGAAGGGAGAAGGACAGAAAGCAAGAGAAAGGAAAGAGATAATCTTGATTGAGGGATCCATTAAAGGGTTAGCAAGAAACATGGCACTGGGGAAACTCCCAGGAATCCACAAGGATGACCCTAGCTAAGACTCTAATCAATAGTAGAGAGGATGCTTAAACTGGCCTTGCTCTGTCATCAGATTGATGACTATTAATTGTCATCATAGAACCTTCATCCAGTCACTGATGGAAGCAGATACAGGGATCTATCACAAAACACTGGACCGAGCCCACAGACACCAATCCAAGAGAGTGACAATAAGAGCAAAGGGGTCAAGAACGTGATGGTGATATAGAAATAGCTGACCTGAGATAGTGAGAGCTCACTGACTCTAGACTGATAGATAGCAGGGGAACCTGAACTAGAACTACCAAACTATGCCCACTGAATGTGGGGAACAGCTGTGAGGCTTGGACAGTCTGTGGGGCCACTGGCAGTGGGACCAGGATTTACCCCTAGTGTTTGAACTGGTGTCTTGGAGCACATTCTCTTTGCTCAGCCTAGACACAGGGGCAAAGGCCCTGGTCTTGCCTGGAAGTGAAGTGTCAGGCTTTGTTGATTCCCCATGGGAAGACTTACCCTGTCTGAGGAGTGGATGGGGATGGGGGTGGGGGTAAGAGTGGGGTGGGAGGAGGGGAGAGAGAGGGAATGGGGAAAGCCATATAAAATAAGAAAAGATTGTATTAAAAATTCTTAATAAAAAGTTGATTTATGAAATTTATCAATGAAAGAGAAAATGATTTGAATGAGAAAGCAAATCATAATTTCTAGGAACTTGGAATTTGCATGAGGGCTCTTTGTTTCATACCAGCAAGGCTGGGTGTAAGATGTCATCAGACAGACCACACACCAAGACGCATTGGCAAAGGCTTCCTCAGTTGCTTGATAGCCAGGCCCTACAATGACAGCAAAATAAAAGGGCTCCCTGATAAGGATCTGTGTGCATATGATTTTTCTCAAGATGAATTTCTATGGATGAGTCAAGTGACAAATGACATGCAAGCCCCAGTATTGCCATGCAGCCACACTTGCTCTCATGCTAGGTCTTTCCACTAAAGCGTTCCTGTGGAATCGCTTCCTGCTCCTCCCCACATGGTTTCTCTAGAGTACAAATTAAAGACAACCCAGGGAGTGGCTAGTGACACATTCTACCCACCTGTGGAGAGCATTAAAAAATACTATGCTTGTTCTTTCTCAGTCCTGAATGTGGTTGACAGTTGTATGGCTGGGCCAGACTGAGGGGCCACTGGCAGTTGCACCGGGATTTATCCCTACTGCATGTACTGGCCTTTTGGGATCCTATTCTCTTTGGATGGATACCTTGCTCAGCTAGATATAGTAGGGAGGACGCTGGACTTTCCACAAAGCAATGTGCCTTACCCTGTCTTAGGATTAGAGGGGGTAGGGTGGTAGGAGGTGCTGAGGGAATGGGAAGAGGCAGGGGGAGTGGAAATTTGTATTGATATTTTTTTTTAAAAATCTAATAAAAATATTTTTCTAAGAAAAAAACCAAAAAAATACTATATTTTTTAATCTTCATGCATGAAAGAATTGAAATAATTTCGTGACATTGATAAAATTAAAGATCTGTTTGCTGTAGCTCAGTAAGACCTAGGATCTGGAGTGTTGAGATAATGCTGCTTCAGATTAGGAGCCCCACATCCAAACCTCCAAAACGAGTTTGTAAACTACCCTTGCCTTACAGAAGCCTCGGGAAGGGTCAGTGAAAAAGTCTAACTTGCTGAGGTCCAGTGACAAGTTCCTAATACCACAGGAAATTATGAAGTGAGAATGAACTTTGAAGCAAGCTATAGAAGCCAAGCTATTAAAACTCCATGTAAATTAAGGCAATTAATTTTACAGGTCAACTTGACTAAGCCATTGAATGCCTAGACAGCTAGTTAAATGTTATTTATGAGTATTCCTATGGGAATTTGTGTAAAGCAGGTGGCCCTCGCCAGGGTGAGCTGCCAGCATCCAATCCATTGAGGACCAGGATGCAATAAACAGGTGGAACAAGGTGGAATTGATTTGGGTTGGCAGTATGAACTGGAACATTGGCCTTCTGCCCTGACGACTACTGGTTCTCTCAGTCCTTAGAGCTGCATCATAGGTTTTGCTGGGTCTCTAGCTTGCAAGTGTCAGATTGAGAGACTCCCCATTTTATATCACCTATATAAGCAGATGCCTGATAATAAATCCATTCAAGTATATGTACATACGTAGGTTGTTCTATTCATCTAGAGGACAGTGGTCAACACAATTAATCATTGTATATGGACCATTCTGTAATGGCCTAAGGTGGCTTTACAGGAGACAACACTTGGCAGCCAAGGAAATCCCTCAAGGGACTGAAAGATGACAGCTCTTGGATTACAAAAGTCTCACAAGTAGGAACAAGAGGTCCCTTGTGGACTGGTGACCTTGAACGGTGATTTGCCACATGTACCAATTAAAATATAAAGACAAATGAAGATACTACATGGTTTTAAATTGTAGTTTGTATCAAGTTAGTAAAATATTTACTGTTTAATGTTAAGATCGTCTCCCAAAGGAGTTACTGTATAAAGAAAGGCAATCTCTACAAACAATACAAGCTGAAATTGTAAACTTCCAAGTATTTTGATAGAAAAGTTTTGTTAGAAAAACCATCTAAAGGGATAAAGATTTGGTTTCAAGTATTGCTTATTTTTAATAGAGACACAAATCTCTATTAACAGTAAAATATGTGGGGAAAAAAACAGTACCACAGTACCAAGTTCCAACTGTGATGGGAATTGAGGATTAACTTATTAGGATGAAATTACTTACTAAGCCATGTATAGAATACCAAATTCAATTTTTAATAAAACAACACAACTACCATTGAGTTTCATTGGGAAATACCAAGTTAAGTCATAATTTATAACAAATTAAATATTATAAATATGGCCAAGTTTCTGATTGTACAACAGTTGAAGGCAGTGTCTCCTGTAGCCCAGGCTATTCTTAAACTTACCATATAACCATGCCTGATCTTCAACTTCTGATCTTTCTGCATCTTTGTAAGTACTGGGATTACAGGCATTCACCACTATTACTACACCCAGACTGATTGTATAACTTGATGAATCTATACTGCAGACTACTTGGAGGGCACAAACATGCAAAGAAAAGTATCACTTTATCAGTTGCTAAAAAGACTTTCAGTTTAAATTATTACTTGTTATAACAATAATAAGTTATTGGTAGTTATGAAGTGTGTTCTAATAACCTAACAAAATGATAGTTGCTTAACTTCTAATTATCTGTATGAGTGACCAAAATGTGGTACACAGATATTTTTTTTCAGTTTTATAGACAGTAGAAGCACATGATTTCCACACTGAATACCCATAGAATCAGTTCATTCTATCTTTCTAAAGAGGTAAATAAAATAACAAATTGGCATGCTATAATTGGTACTTTAGTGGGAATTGTGTAAAATTCCTTCTAGGGTTCAAATAAGTGTAATCACACCTCTTGTAACAATATTTTCACCTCCTCATGTGATGTACAACTGGGACTTAGCAGGAAAGTGCACAGCATGAAGAAACTGGAAGTTTGTCAGCTCAAAATGCACTTGGTGAGAGGAAAGATTTATCTGGCACATCTCTGTGACAGAAAAGTGCTATCTTTACTACCATGGATTCAAAGAGTAAAGCTGCACCCAAATGTATTCTTCTCCCTCTTCTCTTCCTACTCTCTATCCCACTCCCTCTTTCTGCTTCCTCCATGAAATTCCATCCCAGACTCTTAAACAGACCCTGAGAAGCCAATGCTAAAGGAGAAGAAACTCCCTGTATAGACAAGGCATGAATCAAGCATGGCCATTCTCAAAGGTGCCCTGTATGACAGCAGTCGGAAAACCCCTTAAAAAAAAAAAGCAAGCCCAAGGAGCCGTTTTACTACCAATCTTCATGTCTACCCTCAGTAAGAGTCAATGCAGGAAGCAGACTGGAATGAATCAGGCTACCAAAGTCAGTGTTTATGCCAGGCCAACACAACCATTGCTCATCACAGAGCCAATGATCATTTTAAGGAATAGATTGGTGCAGTGTCTACAAATCTCTTCTCCATGATCAAACTCTATGATGCTGAGTAATCTGTGGTGTGGAGGAATGGATGAGAAGATGAGACAGAGAGGGAAAAAGAGAAAGCAGACATCCAGTTATGAAGTTCTCACAGAAGTAGGCAAAAAGGATACTCGGGGATGTCAGAATAGCCAAAACCATTTTACTGGGTAAAATGACTTCTATTCATGTGCTGTGCGCATTTCCTTTTACATTAAGTACTCTAAGAGAATATTTCAAAATTTTGGTTTTGTACAGTTGTTTTTGCCACTACGAAGTAGGTCTCCAGACACTGAGGCCAACAAGATGACAGGAGGGCCTCAAACTTCCTGCATGCTCAAGTGCCCAATATGAACAGATCCAGGGAAGAAAAAGTTCACATTTTCCAGCCCATTGCCCAGGAAAATCATTATGCCAAAGACAGTATTGAATGGAAATGAACATTGCTTTAATTTCTCTCATCCATTCCGGATTTAGAGAAAGGAAGAAAAAACTAACAACATCATACTTTGTACTAAGTCCATTTCAGAATTAGTGACTTAGCTTAGAAATTCATCCCATAATTTCATAGGGTGTAATAGTAAAGGGGAAGGAAGACATTAATCATCTCTATTTTTCCTCAGTGATTTGACAAATATTTTATGAATGATATGCATCAGGTTATCAGTTTAAGACAAAGGATAACATCAATGAACAATACGCAAAGGGTTTCTGACGTCACAGTCCGCATACAAGACAGTTGTAGGTGCTAGTAGACATCAGTTGGATATGTGAGGCATATCCTTGTAGCCATTCATTTGATATGAGAGGCACAAATAAATGAGCAATTCATTCCACTCCATGATACCACGGACTGATCTATACAAAGATAAGCATGCTCATGCCTTATAGTCATGTCAATCACAAGATGGCAAAGCATATTAACACACACACACACACACACACACACACACACACACTACTGCATTGTTTCCCCAAATACCAAACAGGACCATCTATAGCATCTCAGAAGAGGGATGAGAGATTACAAATCATGAGAACCTCCATTAAGTATTAGACTCCATTTTATTTTTGTTCTCAACACAGCTCTGTACTGGCTTTCAATAGGTTGTCTTTGTTCGAGGAAGTATTTCAACAGATACTCAAAGTAGGGGTGACATTCTCAATTTAAGGAAAAGGGACTGAGAATAGAGAGGACATTATCATTTTAGCAGAGTAACTTCAAGAGCAGGGCTCCTGCTGTGACCAGTATACAGTAGTGACAAAAGAAATGGGACAAATGTAAGCACAAAACATGTAAAATTCCCTCTTTCAACCAACTTTCAAGCCACTTGAAGATTGACTCTTGGTAATGCCAAAATCATTTTCCACAGCAGGAGTTGGTCTATATTAGCATGGTGCAATACGAAGGGGTTAAATATACAATTGTCTAGAAAATGTCTTGGGTTCCAACCACACTAAGAGAGAAGAGTTAATGAAATTTTTTTAGATAATAATTCTTTAAAGGATTCTTGTTAAAAATAAGTTATAGACCAGATTTTTATCTAAAATAGATAGTAATTAGCATCTTGAGATGTAAGACATCCCACCCTAAACATCTTAACTCTATTATTTTCTCCTTAAAAGATTCGTTCCAGAACAAATGGAAAATAAAGCATTTGATTAGAAAATATTAGTTCATCACATTTTAACATCTCACTTCACTTTTATAATATCCCGGTGCCTCAAAGAAGTGGGCAGACACCACAACTTCTTTTATAAGAAACTACACAAGGCCACACAGCTGGTTTTGTCAAATGCATGCTCACAAGCTTCATCTGAATAGCGAAGGATAGGCACTACACTCTGCTATTACCTCTCAATGATTGCCTCTGTGGCCATTATATCTGTCTGATATATATAATTAAACAGAGTATCAGTGGGTAAGAGAATACAGTCAAAATGTGAATGCCAACATTTTGTAAGTTTAATGAAATGGTTTACATTAGTTCAGTTTGCGAAGAATTGGCATTCACCAATATTCTCAGCAAAGCATATTCTGCAGGTCCTCTACCCACAGGCTCAAGCATATTTGTCTTCTCTCATAGAACATTAACTGAGTTCTTCGTACACTCTGAGCACTACGCTGGAATCTGATGTTTAAAGGTGAATAGGACTCAATCTCTGGCCTTAAGGAGCTCCTACTGAACAATACAAAGAACAGTGTTGGACAACTTAGTGTGAGAAGCGCTCACTACAGTACATTACATCTTAAGGACACAGAATCAGGATACCGGAACCAGGTAAATAAGATCTACTGGCTCCTGCTAGTGACCTTGGAAATACATGGTCAGAATCAATGTATATGGTGTTTGGCAGGAGCCAGAATCACATGTAAGAAAGCACTTCAAAAGGAAACTCTTTGGATGAATTTAGCACCCAGAAATATTAAAAAAAAAACATCTATTTCTAATGTGTGGCATATCTCATTAAAATTTAAATGTCATTTATAATTTTAAAATACTATAATAAGTACCCTGCATTTCTGTATTGAAGGGTATTTAATGGCACTTTTCCCTGATAAGGAATAACAGACAGTTCACCTGGAGGTGGAAGGAATACTGAGCATGTCGTTAGCCATTACTATGGTTCCTTGAAGAGGAAATGGCAAAGTGTGAGTCCTAAGCACCGAGAACTCCCGCTGGTTTTAATAAATGCTAATCACAACCCATCATGCAACTATCTCTGGCTTGAATGGCCTTATTTTAATATTACCACATAGCAAAACCTCGAAGTTTAAAAAAAACTGTTCCTGTTATTATACATTTTATAATGGGCACACTAGTTCAAAATTGCATAATTTATACTTTCATTGTAACAAAATAGTATACCCTTCATTGTTCTAAAACTATACCTGGGGTTCTATAATATTTTGCATTTTTATATTGATTTATATTAGTTGTATTTTGTTATATTAATTATATTGCTTATTCAGGGAGTTCTTAGAAAAATGGAAATCTTTAACCCTCTTAGCATCCTAGTTCAAACATGAAAATCCCTCAGAACTATAAATGACAAAGAGATAATAATTGTTACCTCCTACATTTCTGTAATATAATCTCCACAACTTCCATTCATGAAATGATTCCTAAATCAAATTCATTTTCTTTACAAATGTATTATGGCTTAGTCATATATATGGCATGTAAATATCTGTAAATGAAAAACAGTTCATCTTTGAGAAAGTCGGAAACATAAATGTCATAACAGAAGCTTGAATTCTATCAGTATAGCAAACCCATGAATGCTATGGAATCATGTTCTTATCCCCGCACTGGAGTATGGCCCTGCCCCCTTCCCTGACCTTGAAGAGGGCACACAATCACTCAGCCCAGTGATCGGTTCTTGTGTAAAAGGAAGAATCCTTGGAAAAAATGAACTCCAAACTCTTGAATTTCGACATTTGTGTTTCTATGAATACCACACACTCTACCTCTCATGAGTACTGTGAATTATGTATGTTCTAATATGGGAACAGAACATCATGTAAAATACAATAAGCTACTTTCTTAAAAGCCTATAGGAAAACAACTAAAGGAGAAAGAAAATGTGTCCAACTCTACTGTCTAAATCGTGGCTTCCGTAGTCAGAGTATGATTCGGGAACTTAAAAGACAAATTTTGTAAGAGTTTTAGAACCTCTACCAGGTGGTAGGTGTCAATAACTATAGTCACTTGACAGTTTAATAAAAATAAAGTGAGCATGAGGGACAAGCTTGAAGACATCTCCAGGGAGGTCTATCCATTACTGGCTTTCATTTCCTGTTAACAATGGCCTCCTCATCTCATCCTTACACCTCTCTTTCACAGTTCTCTATCCTGTTTCATCTTGCCACACCTCTTGAGTTGAGGGGGATGGGAATATGAGGGATCAGGCTGGGTGGGTTGGGGGCTGGACAGAGGGTAACAGTAACAGAAGAGATATCTTGATAAGGGGAGACTATGTGGAAGAAAGGGGAGGAATTGTACATGACAGGAGTGTCAAGGTCATGATGTGAGAACCCACAGAGACAGATAACCTGGGCTCATGGGAGCTCATGTGTAGTAGGAGGTAACTTGTCTGTAGTAGGAGGCCACTTGTTTGTTCCCGGCTGCACAGACCACGAAATAATCACACAGGAACTGTATTAATTAAATCTCTGTTTGGCCTATTAGCTCTAGTTTCTTATTGGCTAGCTCTTACATCCTAAACTAGCCTGTCTCCATTAATCAGTGCCCACGTGGCTGTGGCTTACTGTGTAAAGAACTGTCTCCAGCATCTGTCTCTGGTGGGGCTACATGGTGTCTCCTTGACTCTGCCTACTCTCTCTCTCTCTCTCTCTCTCTCTCTCTCTGGATACATATATATATATCTTCCAGCCTGGCTATATTCTGTTAAGCCATTGGCCAAAAGCAGCTTCTTTAGTCATTAACCAATAAAAGCAACACATATACAGAAGGACTTCCCACACTACTCATGGACTCTGTGCCAGACTCTGATCCAATTGCTAGGGAGCCTGTATGGGACTGACCTAATCCCTCTGCATGTATGTGATAGTTGTGTAGCTTGACATATTTGTGGGGCTTCTAGCAGTGGGATCAGGACCTGTCTCTAGAGCTTGAGCTGGCTTCTGGGAATCTATTCCCATGCTGGGTGGTCTTGCCCAACCTTGATGCAGGGGAGGAGTTTGGTACTGCGTCAATATGATAAGCCATGCTTTGTTGACCTGCCCCTTCCTGAAGGGAGGAGAAGTAGATGAAAGGTGGGGCAGAGCAGGGAATTGAAGAGGAAGGTGGAAGAAACGTGGTCGAGATATAAAGTAAAAAATAATAAAAATAAAATAAAACATTAAAATAGAGTCAGCAAATTCAGATTATTCTCTTTCTGTTAAGTGTGAGACTCATTAATGAGACAATGACAACAAAAAGGAATAATAAGAAGCTCCAAAGATGGCCCACCATGTAGGTCCACTGGCTGTTCTTCCAGTGGGCACCAATTCTGGTTCCAATACCCACACTGGGCAGCTCACTACTTACGGCATAGAAATTCAGCTGCAGGAGATCAAACACTCTCTTCTGGTCTCTACCAATACCTACATTGCATATAAAAAGTTCAAACATAAACACATAATCATCTCATTGTATGCTTAAAAATCCTTTGACAAAATCCAACACCACTTCATAATAAGTGTCTTGGAGAGATCATGGATACAAGGGACATAACCTAAACATAATAAAAGCAATATAGAGCAATATAAAGCAAGCTGATTGGCAACATTAAATTAAATAGTGAGAAACCCAGAGCAATTCCACTAAAATCAGGAACAAGTCAAGGTTGTCCATTCTCTTCATACCTACTCAATATAGTACTTGAAGTTCTAGCTCTAGCAATAAGACAACAACAACAACAACAAAAAAAAAAACCAAGGGGATACAGATCAGAAAGGAGGAAATCAAAGTATCATTATTTACAGATGATATGTTAAAATATATAAGCGACCCCAAAAACTCTACTAGGGAACTCCTGCAGATGATAAACACTGTTAGTCAAGTGGCTGGATACAAGACAACTCAAAAAATCAGTAGCATTCTTATATAGAAATGATAAATGGACTAAGAAAGAAGTCAGAGAATCAACACCCTTAACAATAGCCTGAAACAATATAAAATATCTTGGTACAATTCTAATCAAGCCAAGCAAAAGACGTGTATGACAAGAACCTCAGGTCTTTGAAGAAAGAAATTGGAGAAGCTATCACAGGCTGGGAAGATCTCCAATGCTCATGGATTAGTAGGGTTAACAGTAAAAATGACCAACCATCTTACCAAAACAATCTATAGTTTTAATGCAATCCCCATTAAAATTCCAACACAATGCTTTATAGATCTTAAAAGAACAACACTCAACTTTATACGGAAAAACATAAAACTCAGGAGAACTTCTGGAGGTATGACCATCCCTGATTTCAACCTCTATTAAAGAACTATAGTAATAAAAACCGCATGGTATTGCCATAAAAGCAAACATGTAGATCAATGGAATTAAATTGAAGACCTAGACATAAATCTACACATAAGACACCTGATTTTCAATAAAGAAGTCAAAATGTAGAATGAAAAATAAGAAAGTATCTTCAACAAATGGTACTGGCATAACAGAAAGTCAACATGTAGAAGAAAACAAATGGATCCATATCTATCACCCTGCACAAAATTATAACCAAGTGTCTCAAAAGCCTCAACATCAATCCAGATACACTGAACCTCAAAGAAGAGAAAATGGAAAATAGCCTTGAATTCGTTGGCACAGGAGAGAATTTCATGAATATGGGACACCAATAGGGCAGACACTAAAAGCAATATAATAAATGGGATCTCATGGATCTGAAAAGATCTGTAAGGGAAAGGATACCATCAATAGGACAAAACAGCAGACTACAGAAATGGAAAAAGATCTTCACCAACCCCACACCTGACAGAGAACTGATTTTCAAATATATAAAGAACTCAGGAAACTAGACATAGGAAAACTAAATAATCCAATTTTAAAACCTGGGCTACATGTTTAAACAGAGAACTCTCAAAAGAAGAATCCCAAATGGAAAAAAATACTGACTTAAGGAGATGTTCAAAAACCTTAGCCATCAGAGAAATGTAAATTAAAATGACTCTGGAATTCCATCTTACACCGGTCAGAATGGCTAAGATCAAGAACACACGTGACAACTCATCCTGGAGAGGATGTGGAGAAGGAGAGCACTCCTCCATTGCTGGTGGGAGGGCAAACTTAAACAGACACTTTGGGATCAGTGTTGCAGTTTTTCAGAAAATTGGGAATCAATCTACCACAAGATCCAGCTATACCACTCTTGGGCATATACCCAACAGATGCTCAATCATACAAGGACACTTGCTCAACTATGTTCATAGCAGCTTTATTTGTAATAGTCAGAACCTGAAAACAACCTAGATATACCTCAATCGAAAAATGGATAAAGAAAATGTAGTACATTTACACAATGGAGTATAACTCAGCTACTAAAAACAAGGACACCAGGAAATTTGAAGGCAAATGGTTGGACCTAGGGGAAAAAAAAACATAGTGAATGAAGTAATCCAGACAGAGAAAGACAAATATGTTATGTACTCACTCATAAGTGGAAATTAGCTGAAAAAGAATAACTATGAGATAATCCACAGACTCAGAGAGACTAGGTAACAAGGGGGGTTCATTGGGTGACCAGATCTCTCTGAGAAGGGGAAATAGAAGAGATTTTGAGAGTGAACTGTGGGTAGGTAAAGTGGGAACATTAGCAATCAGGTTGTGGGGGGTGGAAGGAGAGATTACTGAAAGACACTACTGAAAAGAAGGGGGCATTTCAGGGTCAGATAAAAACCTGGTACAAGACAATCTCCGAGAAATCTACAGGGATACCCCAGCTAAGACTCCTAGAAATAGTGGATATATAACTTGAATTGGCCACCTCCTGTGACCAGACAAGACTTTAAGGGAGGGAGTGGGAAACCAACCCAATCACATAATATTTGACCCACAGACTGGATGACCCAGAAATCTACGATAGAACCAAAATGACTGGAAGAAAAAGTCAATGTAATGATGCTTCATGATATTCTGATATACTCATGTATTGGTGCCTTGCCCAATTGTTATCAGAGAGGCTTCATCCAGCAACTGATGGAAACTGATACAGACCCATAGCCAAACATTAAGCAGAGCTCAGGAAATCCTTCAGCAGAAGGGAAGAAAGAATTGTAAGAGCCAGAGGGGTCAAGGAAACCACAAGGAAATTCAGAATCAACTAATCAAGGCTCACACAGGCTCACAGAGATTGAACTAGGGAGCCTGCATGGGACTGACCTAAGCACTCTGTATACGTTATAGTTGTGTAGCTTGGTCCTCTTGTGGGACTCCTAACAGAGGGAACAGGGCTGTCTCTGACTCTTATACTGTTTTGGGGGGATCTTATTCCTCATACTGGGTCACTTAGGCCTTACTCAGCCTTAACACATGGGGAAGTTCTCAGTCTTACTGCAACTTGATATGCCATGTTTTGTTAACATTCATAGGAGACCTAACCTTTCCTAAACAGAAACTGAGGAAAAACAGATTGGGGTGGGAAGAAAAGGCAGAGTGTGTGTATTGGGGGGGTGCTAGGAGATGAGGAAAGAGGAGAAATTGTGACTGCAACATAAATCAATTTAAAAATATATGTAAATTGATTTTAATGGCTAGAGAAGTAACTCAGCATCAAGAGAGCTTACTACTCCTGAAGGTGGCCAGAATTTGATTTACAGAATCCATTTCAAGTGTCTCACAACTGCCAGCTGCGATGGATCTGACATACTCACAGGCACACATCCACATAACAAACATAGACATACACAATTAAAACTGAAAAATATCTAATCAAATTTACAGCAGTCAAAGAAAGAGTGGTTTCATGGTGTGAGCTCTGGCTAAGTGTTGGAAATAGAACGTATTTGCCAATCTCCAAGATGTACTTATTAGTGTCCTGCTAAAATCCGCATGTTAAGCCCTTCCCTCTAACATGATTTCTGGTACTCACAAGCAGAGATTTTGGCAGGTTACTAACTTCAAATTAAGTCATGGTGGTGGGACTGCAAGGATGGGTATAGAGTTTCTTATATAGAAAAAGCATCCTGATTTCTCTCTCTCATACATGTGAAGACACAGTGAAAACAGAGACATCTGTAGTCTAGGAAGTGACTGTCATCAAAAATATGACCCTCCTGGGATCCTGACCATGCAATTTTAATTGTAAAAACTATGAGAAATCAGTATTGTGGTTTAAGCCACCCCGTTCAGGCAGTTTTGTTTCAGCGCTCTGAGTGAAGATACTCTACTTACTTCAGAGAACAACAAAGAGTTCAACAGCTTTAAAATTAAGGAAGAATGTGATCAACTCTAGACAGAGTCGGTTAAACTATAAATCCTTTGGTGTGTGGACAGAATAAAAGCAAGTTTAGATGTGCAGGGAACTCAGGAGTATTTAATTCCTACACATTCTTAATGTAAAGCTTCTGGAGAACATATGGCATCCAAACCAAAAAGAAATAAAAAAGAAAATCCAAAGTCTATATAGCAGGTAAAGGAATTTCTCAAAGTGATGACAATAGAGAGGTCCATGTTAAATTTATCAACAACCAAATCTTCAAATCCAGATCAAAGTGGGGCAGTGAAAAACTCTAGAAGCCTCTCCAACTCAAAAGTAAAAGAGCTGTTTTGGAGTTTTGTTTGTTTTTTGTTTGAATGTTTAGATGCACCAAAAGAATATGTCAAGTTCTGTTAGAGATTGGGGATGAATGGATAAAATATATATAAAAATCAATCATATGACTAAGAAAGATGATTAATTCCAAAACAACCTCAAATATTGCATAAGATGAAAGTTATTTTTAGTATTATATCTAGACCAACTGTAGCATTATGTGCACAATTATAATAATATAACCACTGAAAACCAATTAAAAAATTGCACAGAATATCACTAGAACTTTCAGAGGAGAAAAACCTATATGCTTGCTTGTACATTCATGGGTGTGCCTCTGTCTGTGTTTTTGTTTTTTCTGTCTGTCTGTTTCCAATCTGTCTATTGTAGGGAATTAAGTCATCACATTATGAAAAAAATAAGGATCAAGGTTTAAAAGTTAAGAAATCCCAGACATTTTTGACTCTGCATCAAGCCTTACTGTCCCTAAGAAATAGATTAAGAGGGGTACAGGTGGGTAAAGATGGGGGCAGCAGGAGTAGGGGAGAGAATGCAAGCTGGGATTGGTACATAAAATGAAAAAAGATTGTTTTAAAAGTAAATAAATCAAGATAAATCAGTATAAACATGCTATCTGGAAATATGGAGGCAATGAAATAGTGAATGTTGTTAAAGACAATTTTTGCTCGAGATCAGATCAAATGAGAGAGTAAGGCAAATTCTTTATCAAATACAGTTGTATTGCATATGACATGATCTAGGTTAAGCAATCACATTTGCTTTATAAAAAATTGGCTTGCTTTATAAAGACATGAGCTTCATGATTTGGATCCTATGTTTTAGCCAAGCATCTTCCCTTACTGAGTCTCTCTTTAAAATCTGTCTATTGATACTTGTGCCTGTATTATCTTGTATTAATTTGTCTGCGTGTTTGTTTGGGTTACCTGCCTGTTCAATCTGCTTATGAACACAAGCCAGACAATAGTATATATTTACTGAAATAACACATGACAATCACATTTTCATGGTTAAAGAACCAACTTTTCCTGATGCCAACTTCTAACCTATTTATAAGTTGTTTCATGTTTAAATGCCAAAGACACCTTTCAGATGTATCAGTAACTAGGTGTTCTTTTTTTATGATTTGTTTTTGTTTTTCCTATTTAGTGGTACTGGAGATCAAAGTCAGGACTATTACCATGAGAGACAAGTGTAATAACTGGTTTTAATGACATAGAGTCAAATCATTGAAATTAAATAACCGGTACTCTATCTGGTACTAGTTGTCACTCGGTACTATATCTATTGTTAGAACCAATAGATTAAAATTAAATAAATAAGAGCTCTTTTACATAAGAGCAATTACCACCCAGGTAACATTCTCTAAGCATTTTCAGGAACACAAAGAAAGTGACACTCCATGGCAGAATGGGAGCATGGTAGAAGGGAGCACAGGAGGAGTCATGGCGGTTTTAGTGGCAGAGCACGAGTGTCAGTTGTCCAGTATTCCAGCTGTCAGTAAACACAGCTCTAAGTTGGTGGGAGTTCAGTAGTGACTTAAGAGATGAGGAAATATGCCAGTGGCTGTCATCCACAGCCCCCAGGTAGAACCCTGATCAAGGTTACCTCAAGCGACCAGAGGAAGATCTGGAGAAGCTTTTTGGCAAATTTTAGCTAACTCATTCAGCCTGAAACTTAATGAATCCGAGGTGAGAAATAAATCACAGATTTCATTAATCTGTGATTGGAATGTACCCACGTGTAGTTTTAAATATATGGTATACATTGAGGAAATCTGGAATTAATTACCTCTCAGTGTTCCAGAAAGACTTCACAGTGACTAACTTTCTAGCACCAAATGGTTTACCTACTTCCAGTCCACAGGGAAAATGGAGAGACTTCACAGTCCCTAGGCACTGACCCAGGAGAAAAGGGATTCAAACACAAGTCCAGCCAGAGGGAGAATGATCTCATGCAGAGCGCTGAAAATGCAGGGGACTCAAGGCCAGATCCTGACCCTAAGAAAATATGGCATCAAATTGATGGGGAAAATGAAGGAATTAGATTCATAAGGCAGTCCTTCATTTTAATATCAAATAATAAATATTCATCTTAAGTCTCAGAGATTTGATAACACACTTTGGGCATAAAATTTGAGAAAATCACACAGCTCAAAAAACATTAGGTTCTTTTCCTTCTTCTTGTCATTCTATGGCAGGGCATAAAGAATGTAATCTCTCTGAGTCTCCCCAGCATTCCTGATACAGAGACTGTAGGAAATCTAGTGCTCACAATGTCTACTAAACACAGTAGCTTGTCACTTTTCATCAACTCATGCCCACAATTCTCACAATGAGTGATGTTGTGTTTTCTCTTGCTTTCTCTCCTTTCCTTCTTACACTCCCTCTGTCCCTCTGCCCTCCCTCCCTTCCTTTTTAGAAAATAAGGACTACAAATATTTGTGGCTATTAGTGGTCTCAGCAAAAATCAAGTTCTTTTCCACTTCCCTAGACAAAGAACTGCAGGAAACTAAGGAATCCAGAGAGCCAGGAGGAGTATAGTCTTCCCCAAGGAAGAACCTCATAAATAGTTGACCAGTTTCAAGTGGTCATTCCTGAAATCATGCACATACGAGCAACACTAAATGGACTGAATGGGTTGTATTTCTATATTTGAGCACATATATATATATAATATTTATAATGTGTATACATTATAGTATGTTTATATATGTATTTACTCATACATATATATAATTTAATTGACACACACACATATATATAATATATATATTAAAGAAAAAGAAGCTATGAATTTAAAAGGGAGCAATTCAATCATATGTTAATTAAAATTTAAATTTTTAAAGCAAGAGTAAAGGTCTTATCACATTCTACTTGGTTATATAGCATTGTGTGAAGGAAATTAACAGACACAAATTCCTGGAGTTTAAAATATATGTTGGACTTTAGTGAGAAACCAGAGGGGCAGAAAATCCATTTATGTGGACCAAACCCATAAGGAAATAAAGGCTACTTCCAGAAGAGATGTCTCTGGTGAATATTCGTTGGAATCCTGCTGGCAAAATCCTGATTTGCTTGAGGGAAAGAGAAAATTCTGCAAACTGGGAGGGAATAGAAGGAAGAAAAATGGCTATAACATCCAGAAATTAGGAAATGTTTTAACAATTTAGGGTTAATGCTACCCAGAGAGCAACACTCAACAACAGGGGCCTTTTCTCTAGTCCTCTGTGTTATCAAGCTGAAGAAGCTTTCTAAAATAACACTAGTCTCATCCTTTCTAGAATATGCATTTCTTCTCTTTTTCCTGCAGATTGGTTAGGATTCAATTTCTTTTCGCACAGCTGCCATAGCACAACATGAGCACAAAACTGTGAAAAATTAAATAGCTCAAAGAGTGTAGGTGGGCTTCTGTGAAATTGGTGCTGAATGAATTTTTAGAAAGCAGAATGTGATGCTAAAACCTCTGCACATGGGTTCTATTATTAAATATCTAACTCTTCTAAATTGGGAAGATTAATAACGAGCCGTCTTGTGGGAAAGCTGAAGGGCAAAACAATCTTGAAACAAAAATAAGATTTTGTTTTTATTTTCTTTTATAATTGTTAAAACCTCATCATGGCATCACAGCACGAAAATATGAAGAATAACCGCTAAAGAAAATAATGGGGGAAAGATGCTGCCTATGCCTATACACTCACCATTTTAGCATTAAATGCATGATGGATTTACCCACAGAAACCTACCATCATCTGTGATTCTGAATGTAAATATACTTTCTTAAGTCGGGGGCGCCACTGAGCATGAATGCCAATGAGCATTGGCATTCCTTCAATCAATTTATAAGAGAAAGAAAAGTAATAGTGGGTTCTGGCACAGCGTGGTATGTCTGCACACACTCTATTATTCATGGGGTCATCATTTTCTCAGCTACCCTATCTTCTGTGGAATTAATAGAAGGAAACTGACCTACCCATCCTTGTTCTTGGACCTCCAGATCGTAACCAATATTTCACAGAACCAAATGCCACAGCAATACATACTTCATTAATGTAGCTATTTTCTCATATCCTGTTTTCCATATACTCTGTGTTACAAAGCTCGTGGCTGGCTTGGTTCATTTACAACTTTTTGTACATAAAATTAAATTATTTTTCAAAAGATTTTAATCAGGAGCTAGAGAGATCCCAGCTCCTCAGGCTAGCAAATTACATCCAAGTGACTGTACAAACAGTTGAATACTATTTCCTTGCCCCATTTATACAAATATTTACAGCTTTCCTCCCAATATTTTATCATTGCCTTTCAACAGTCTATATTTATTTGAGTACTCACCGTTTACTCTTATACCTGAGGTGCCTCATTTATGCAGTGTCCATCACATGCCTCTCTGTAGCACTGGCTGCATGTATAGGCACCAGATGTCATGAGCCACCTTTTTGGGTGAATTCTGCCACGATCCTAGCCACAGCAGGTTCATACATTCCAGGGTAGGGGTGTGAGACTCTTGAGTAAAGCATTTGATGTTCGGGGCAGTGAACACACCCTAGACCAAGTATCCTGTAGACAGCCACTCCCTATGTCAAATCTCCTATTTTAAAAGAAGTTGCAAAAGTGGGCTCGAATTCTCCGACCTTTGGTCAGGGTAGAGGAGATCCATCGCTATGGGCCATCTTAATGTATAAAACACCAAGTACCCACACCCTAGATCAGGATATCTTGTTTTGTAGGCACACCTGTTGTCAACAACTTTGAAGGAGCAAAAATAAGCTCAAACTCTCTGACTTTCAGACAAAGTAGAACAGGCTCACATCTGAGTATGTCCTGATATAAGAGTATTCCTGCTCTTCCAGAGGACCCAAATTGGGCTTCCTGCCCACATGTGGAGCAACTCCCAACTGTAACTCTAGTTCCAGGGGACCTCACAGGCACAGACAGGCATTCATGTGCACATATTCACACAGACATAGACAACTACACATCATTAAAAAAATTTTTGAAAAGATACATGCCAAAGGATACTTTTACCAACAATATATTATTGCCCATGAGTCTTGCCGATAGGGAACAACATCGACTTAATGTTTTCCTACTGTGATCATTGAGAACAGTGTCTCAACGCACTGTGTAGACACTAAATTTTAGATTTATTGCATTTTATGATAATTAGTTGACCTGAAAGTTAATAAAATTTTAAGTTATGACTCATAGACCTGTAAAAGGACTATATCATTTAGCCTAGTCTTTCACCCATAGAGAGATTTCTTCAACGATAATTTTAACAGATTCCTATCCAATTATCCTAGCCTGCTCACTGTGCTTAATTGCCCTTGTTTAGTGTGTCACAGGGCACTGGTGATTCAAACCCCAAATCTTGGCAAACATATCTCCCCTCCCCTCTGCTATGCTCTTACCCCTCACATGGATTACCACAGGGAATTCTTCTGCCACATATTTGCCTCTGTTTCAGTGGTTGGTATCACATGTGGTCTAAAATATTGGTGTGAAAGAGAAGGTTATTTCTCTGCTCAAATATTTATGGAATGTCTTTTATTTATTTCAAAACAAAAACTTAGTTCAATGGTGTAACATAATCTAGCTCAGACTTGTGTCTACTTTAGCCCCTTAGCTTCATACCAGCTCAGCAACACAAAGACATGTGTATATGAGCCTTCATCCAAACATGCCCTGCCTGACTCATAGACTAGACCCATCATAGACTGCTCTGAATCTACACCTTCCCAGTATCAAATGCACATCTGATACACCACCATCAAAGACCAAAATTCTTTCACCAGAGCATTTACCTCACTGCTTTTTGACAGCCCTTTTTGTTGTTGACTTTCCTACCCAGACTTTTGTCTCTATAAGGTTAAAGAAGTGCCTCTAACTCTGGGTCTCCAAGGACCTGCAAAGCCATGTTCTTAGTGATGTAAATCCAGAGTTGTGGGAGTAGTTAAGAGAAAAAATGTGTAATACTCTCTATTGAATGTCTTCTAGGAAAAGTATTTCACTAAACCTTCCATCCTGTTTTATTCTGACATTTAAAATCTGGAAACTTAAGCTGAAGATGGACCTTAGTAGCTAAACACACTCATTCCAGAGGATTGAATCCCTTGCACTTGTGTTGGGTAGCTCATAATGGTCTGTAACCCCAGCTCCAGAGGACCCAATATCTCACATGCACCTGTGCACAGACACATAAATACACAGAGTTATAAATAATAATAATAATATTAAATTATTTTAGAACTGGTGAGTTACTTTTAAATTTTCCCCACCTTTGACTGGGCACATTTTCTGACAAAATGTTAAAATGGTACATAATATAAAAATTGGTATGACTTATTAAATAGAATATTGTATACTACCTTTGTAAAAAGTATAAAGTTTCTTTTTACAAATACAAAAATCTATAATAAAGCACTGTACAGATATGAAGGAAGGAAGAATGAGCAGAAGTAGGATTAAAGGAAAGAGGGAAAAAAGAAGAAAAAGTCAGAGGGAGAGGAGGAGGGAGGGAAGGGAGACCTCTCAGGATATCTTGTATACAAAGTGATACAGTGCCTTCATGCAATCTATCTGCCTCAGAAAAGCTGTGTGCCACACAGAAAAGACCATGTGAGTCTACAAGTGAGGAAGCAGGCTGCTTAGAGGCCAAGGTGTTGACTCATTTAAAGAGTTGAAGCAGTAGCTTTTACACATTTTCAGTAGAGAAATCTGAATTGAATCAGGAGAAAGGGAGAAAATTGGGGAGAGTATATTTATTTAAATTTAAGCAATTCTTAAGTAAGTAAGGAGACAGAGAAAGAGATGGTATATTGGTTTTATAAACATTAATGAAATTAAAAATTAAGCTAGATCATAAGCAAGGTGAGCAAGTTATCATTTTACTTCATTTGGAAAGGAATAGTTTTAGTTGCAATCTATTTGGCCCTGTCCAGCAGAGATTTCTGTGCAAGTAACAGTGATCAATATACAGCGGCCTCATCTAATACAGTAGCCAGAAGCAACATATGGCTATTATACATGTAAAAGGTGACCCTATTACCTAACAAATTGATATTTTAATTTTATTTGATTTCAATTTAAATAGCAACCTGTCCTGTAGCCTTACCTCTTCTCAAGAAGCATGTGGGAAGTTGCCAAGTTCAAAGTCTGACTGTTCTATAAACCAGGTTCATGTGAGCAAGTCGGTGGGAACCTGCCTAAAAGCTAAAGCAATGGCCTGGTGACCATAAGACTCCCACTTAATCAACACAGCCACAGGGGCTAGTGGACTGACTGGAGCACCGCAGAATTTCAGACTTACCTGAGGTTTTTAAAATAGACAATTTGAAACCCAAAATGAAAAGAACTGCTAGAAGCAAACATAGACAGAACCCTAGGTGATCTAGGTATAGTAAAGGACTTTCTAAATGGGATACCATTTGCCCAAGAATTAAGGCCAACAATGGACAAGCGGGATATTGTAAAACTATGACTCTTCTGTGCAACTAAGAAAAAAATGAGTGAACCACAAATGAAAACAACTCAGATTTCACTTCCTCCCAATCAGAATGGTCAAGATCAATTGAGTGAAGGAGAAACCCACAGAGTGGAAGGGAATCATTGCCAACTACATATCTGACAGAGAATTATATACTAAGTGTACAAAGAGCTAAAAAAAAAAGTCAAGAAAACAATGATCGAATTAAAAATATACTGGGAATCTAAACAGAGTTCTCAAGAAATACTTTAGAGTGTTCATCATCCTTAGCAATAAAAAAAAACTACAAATGAAACTAACTCAGATTTTAGTTCAGTCCAATGAGAATGGCTAAGATCAGCAAAACAAGTGACAACCATGTTGATGGGAATGTCAATGAGTCCAGCCACTCTGGAAATTAGTATGGAGAATTTTCAAAAAACAACAATAAAAAAGGAAATATACTGTATGAGGAAGGTTATACCATCCTTGGCATGTGTCCAAGGACTCAACATCAAATAGTTTCTCAGACATGTTCATTGTGTTCCTGTCCATAGTAGCTAGAAGATGGAAACAGCCCTTGTGTTCTTCAACTGCTGAATGGATAGTAACCATGTGGTACATATACCCTATGGAATATTATTCAGCTATAAGGAAACATGAAACCATGAAATTCGCAAGATTGAGTGAGTTAATCAAGACCCAGAAAGACAAATCTCATCTCTATTTCCTACCTCCAAATGATTAGATAGGAATATATAACATGGAGTAACTGAAGAAATGAAGAAAGTATGGAAAATGATAGCAGAAAGTTGAGAGGGAAACAACAGGACACAGTGATGTGAAACACTAGCTAGAAAACTGGAGAAAGAGCTGAAACTTGGGAGTGAGGGAGAAGTTGAATACAGAAGGAAAAGGAGGAAGGAGGGACGTATAACAGCAGCATCGTTTTATAAAGCCTCAAGGAATGCTGCTTTTTACTAACCTCCAGTTATACACAATGCATGTGAGTGTATATGTATACAAAGATAATATCATGTGGGTTGACAATTATCCCCACAAGAACCGTAAACTAACAAAAACTCTCCAGTCAGTACCAGACACAAGAAACCTTCCTCTAAATGGCTGGTCAGCTTTGATCCAAATAACTAACCCAAAATAATAAAGGCTACTGATGTTGTTCTTGTATGTTTCTCAGAGGATGAAAATCAGCACACACTTCACAGGACACAGATTATTCAAGCTGGATCTAACTTGATAGCCTCCTTCCTACCGTCAAGCTTCCATGACCCCAGAAATGCTATGTAAGCTCCCAAAAGAAGGGAACAGTCATAGTCCTACCCCTCTGTGACACCTATTAGCCACAGCTATGACCTATATGGCAATATATCCACAGATATGCAATAGTGGCCCTTACAGTGTTGATATCAACCAAGAGTTGTCTAATTCTACTTAAGACCAAATTAACAGGAGGAAAATTGAGTCTGCTACTAGAAACTCAGCCAGTTCCTGGGGATGGAAAGGTCTGCCAATTCGCCAGTCCAGTGTAATTTCTTAATATATTCTAAATGTTATTATTTATTTGGTTTGATTTGATTTGATTTTGTTTGTGCTTGCTTATCTTTTTTTTTGTTTTTACCTCCCAATTA
>JAQHUG010000069.1:6954159-6999145 GCA_028555095.1 Dicrostonyx torquatus | reverse complement strand
TCTTTCTTCCATCTCTTGTATTCTGTTGTTTATACTTGTCTCTTCAGTTCCAGTTCATTTATCCAGATTTTCCATATCCAGCCATCTCTAGGTTTGTGTTTTCTTCATTGCCTCCATTTCAGTTTTCAGGTCTTGAACTCTTTCCTTTACCTGTTTGATTGATTTTTCTTGGCTTTCTAGGGTATCTTTGAGGTATTTATTGATTTCTTTTAACTTTTTGTTAGTCTTCTCATCCGTTTCTTTAAAGGAGTTTTTCACCTCTTCTTTAATGGTCTCTATCACTTTCATAAATTTATGTTTATAGTCAATTTCTTCTACTTCTTCTGGATTAGGTGCTCACATCTTGTTGCATAATTGCTGGCTTCTGGTGTTGTCATGTTGCTTTTCAGGTTGTTGGAGGAACTCTAGGATTGGCACCTGCCCATCTCTTCCTCTCCAGGTGGTACTCGATAGTGGTCATTTGCTTGGTCTGGGTGGATCAAGGACCAGCGACCATCAAAGGGGCGGTGCTTCTTGTGTTTCCCTACCCAGTATTTTTTATCCACTTAGTAAGGAAGTATCAGTCTAAGATGCATGAGTAAAAAACAGAAGGAGAGGAGGAATGAGAAATAAATAACAATAAAGAAAACTTGAAAAGGACACAGGAAATTATTCTGTATTTACACAAAATTATATATAATGCAAACAAATGTATGTAGATAGATAGATAGATGACAGACAGAGATATAATAATAGATTAAGTGAAGTTATAGTACTTTGAGCGGTAATACTTTCCCAAAAAGCCATAGACTATTTAATAAAAACCTAGTACCGCGCATGAGAAATCTCCTTTCAAATTGTGGTCAGGGGAAGCCAAGAGAATCTCAAAATAGTATAGCCTTGATAATGTCTTTGGTTGCCTCCCAGAAGTTGAAGGTAAGTTCCTCTTCCTGAAGACACCGCACAATTTGGACATAGAACTCCGAGAATTTGAGCTGAAAAGGACACAAGAACCTCTACCCTGAAGAACTGTTTTTACAGTACTATAAGGTACCATGCAAGCTGCTAAGGGAGGAGAATCGTAAATAGTCCTACCCACCAGTGATGCCTATGAACCACAACAACAACCAGCACAGCCAGAGAGCTCCTAAAGTGGCAATAGTGGCACTTACCTCTTGGCTGTTTTACTGAATACAAGGCCCATTCAACAGGAGGGAATTCATTCTCGCTAATGCAAACCTAGGCAACTACATACGGTTATTAAGGCTCTGGTCTGGCTCAGACATCTTCTGACTGTAATATATCTTTGCTCATGTATGTCCAATAAGGAATAAGACAAGTGCCCAGAAGATAGAAAACGCAACATTAAATAAATGGTAATAGAGTGTTCAACCAAGTTTTCACATCTTCCTGCTATCTACTTTATCCATTATGTTAGCAGTCTAATTGTGATTTTTTTCCCATTGTGTGGCCACTCTTCCTTCCAACTTTCAGCAGGTTAGAAGTCTTAGTTAAGCTGTCCACTGCTAAATGTTTTCATGTAACACAGTGCTACTGATGGGAATCATAGAATTCTTGTCAGCCTCCTGCTCTTTGGTTTTCCACTCCCATGCTCTCTGCATTGATAATCTTTGTTCCACCTTGGTCTGCACCTGCACATACCCCTCTCTTTCTCTATCATATCCTTCCACCTACATGGCCCCCTTCTCCTCCGTTCTCCCTCCTCCTTCCTTTCCCTCCTCCTTCTCTTTCTTCCCTTTCTCTTCCATCCAAATAGCTTCACTGCTTGGTAAGGTTGCACAGAAGCTTTATGATCTTTTAGAGAAAGTTCTCCAATGCTGTTAAATAATTTGTCTATAATCAACCTGATTTTGAATGCTTTGGAAGAGATATAAAATAGAAAATACTTAAGAGGGCTGGAGAGATGGCTCAGAGGTTAAGAGAACTGACTGCTGTTCTGGAGGTCCTGAGTTCAATTCCCAGCAACCACATGGTGGCTCACACCCATCTATAATGAGAGCTGGTACCCAGAACACTATATACATAATAAATATATTTTAAAAAAAGAAAATACTTAAGAAAAAAGTATTAGTTAAAATACATAATAACAAAAATCATTTTTTAGGAGTAATGTGAAATAAATTAAAGATTTCTAAGTCACAATAGAACTAACAAACCACACACAATGTTTTTCATTCTCCTCCAACTACAGATCCAATGATGTGCTTTGAATCAGTAGATGAAAACACTCAGGTTACAAAGACATGATGAAAAATGGTAATGTCTGCAGGCTTTATGAATTAATCTTACCCGGGGCATGCTGTTGCATGTTTGATTTGAATTATTCTTCATAAAAATCACATGATGCATAATAGGAAATATAGCTTGTAACTAGGTTAACAAATAAAAACAATGACTACTATTTCATATCAGTCAAAGTGATCGATAGTGGTCACTTGCTTGGTCTGGTGTCCAAGCATATATTTAGTAAGGCTTCAGGAAGCAGTTAGTTTAAATAAAATGAAGAAATGCTATCATTTATTTACTTAATAAACTTAATCATTTTTTCAAAACATTGGCAATTGTTCTAATACTATCAATAAGAGAGTTCTCACTAAGAAGCACATGTTCAGAATTTTTCATTTTCCTATCTAGGATTGAAAAAAACCCTCATAAGGAAGAAAATAGTCTCCCTCTGTAATATGAGTTACTAATGAGCTCACTGCTTCCTCAGACAATCTCACACAATATCTAGACAGTGCTCCAACCAGCACTGTTAGTGACATCAGCTCACACTGCAATATATTATCCTTTGGTGTGTGTAATAAATTATAAATACTTAATAATTTATCATGGTTACTTTGAAAGCAACACACAGCACTTTGCCTCTAACTCAACAGAAAGTAAGTATTGGCCAACACAACAAATTCAAAGGCCTTGTTCCTATGCTCATTTTGCTAATATTTCTTTTAAATATCTTTAATTTCACATGCATTTTTTAAAAAATGACCCTAGACAAGAAATATCAGGGGTACAACTTTCTGATGTAGGATCTCTCTGTCTGACAGATGACTATCTTAGTTTTCTCTTCTCTGCAGCACTGTTTGTCCATTGGTGAGGATACCTCTTTGTTTAGATCAACTTTGTTGTCTTTCCTTAAGAATCTGTGTGTTCTTTGCAACATCTGGGTCTTTTTTTCTTTTTAAAATATTCCTAAGCTAGTCTAAGAACTCCTGTGTTCCTGTAATCCTTCTGACTTCGTCTCTTCCAAGTGCCGAGTAAACAGGTCTGTACATTTGCCACAGACTTTGGCATTTATTAAGTGTAGAGAATTCCCATAAAGAGGCTAATGTCCTCAATATCCAAAGAAAGTAAGAAAAAGTCAATGAGCATATTGTTTATCCATAGTTAATTTCAAACAAAGAATATATTTTAACTGGCACACTACAGTTGAAGTTGACATTAACAACTGAGTAGATATCCACATAGTATTAATTATTACAGAAATACTGTTGATTGTCCAACAGCTGGCCAACATGAAGGTCTCTATGGAAGATTGCAAAGAAAGCACAGTTCTCAACCTCCAATAGAAAGGTGCAATCTAGCTGGGGAAAATAAACAGGGTATTATTGAGTTCAAATAATGCCATGTAAATAACATATACCTGGAGAATTGCAATACATTTTAATAAATTGGGTAATAAAAAGATTTGCTTGACTAGATACAAATCTTGCATATTAAGGTATGTGACAAAGGATGAGAGCATCCCACAGCATAGTATCTCATAGGCTAGCATCCCATATGATAGCATCCCATAGACTGGAATCCCATATGATAGCGTCCAATATGATACCATCCCATAGCATAGCATCCCATAGGACTGCATCCCATAGCACAGTATCCCATAGCACAGCATCCCATAGCCAGGCAAGAGGGAAGATTGCTCAGTCACCCAGAAGACAGACACTCAAAAGCACAGTCAGAAACTAATCTGCACAGTCTATGCTAGGGGAGTGGGAAGAGGGGAACCTTGTAAACAAAGGACTAAAACCAGACTGGCTATAAGATGAATCAAAGACAAAGGGCTTGGATTATAGATTATACAGTATCAAGTATCAGGTAAAACATCTGTCAGAGTTCTAGATCCTAATCCCCTTTTCCTTCTCAGAAAAAAAAAGTAAAAAGAGAGAGTGGGGGGAGAATGGATGACCTCTGATTGGAAAAAAAAAACAACTCTGGACATTTCCCTAAGAGCCACTGTGTATAGCCTCTTAAAAAGATCAACCTTCACACATTTGGACAAGGCCCTCAGAATCTTTACTGGATACTCAACTTCAAGATGATTCTCAAAAGGATACAATGAATTAAAAGGTATTTTCCTATCTTCCCTCAAGAAAATATCTCAAAAGGGGTGGGCTCCAGTGTTTATTGAGGAAAGCAGAGGACCTTTAAGACTGCACATGGTCATACAAGTACTGGGAGCAGAGCAGGAGACAATGCACCACGGATTAACATCATAGAAACTGCGGATTGGACAGAACCCTTCTGGAAATTTGCTTTACCTAATAAAAGTTGAGCACTACATTTCACTTTAACTTGTTTCTCTTCCCTCACAGCAGATTCCACGTGGCCTTCCTTGAACCTGCGTCTCTTGTTAGTCCCACTATTTTCTCACACTTGCGATTTACAGGCTGATAATGACATACATACCGACTGATCCTATAAGAGTAGAGTGTGAAATTATAACTCTGCGCTAAAGAGAGAGAATGTTTGGCATGCTACTAATGCCCAATAAATAATAGCACGGCAACCCTGGATTCACTGGAGCAGGGCGCCTGTCCATGTTATCTTCCATCACTCCTCAGAGGTGTAGGACAGAGTTTGTAAAGATGGAGGTCTTGGGTGAGTATATTCAAGGTAGTAGGGGTAAGAACTCATTCCTTTCACACGCTCTGTACAATTAGTGGCTCAGATAATCATACTTCAATTTAACCAGCTCGTTTCCTCACATCTAAGGAACCAAATTTAGTTAAATGTGGGTGTAGGCAGATTCTCTCCGTCTTCAACTATGCTATCAAAATGACTTCATATTGTTAAATTTATATTAAAATGTGAAATTCTAATATATATTTAAGAAATGCCCAAAATGGTTTATTCCTCTAACTTCTAAGCTAAGTCTTTTGGCCACAAAATGTAATTATTTAGCCCTATTCTAAATCATTCATATAAACATTTGATGATGGGCCTCTGCAGCATACTTAGGATTTCTAAAGATTGATTTCTTTAATGGGATACACAGAGGTTAAACCACAAAGTTAAAAATGAGCATGCCAGTAATTTCTGGGTCATAAAAAGCAGCACTACAAAAAAAAAAAAAGCAAATGAACAAAAATGTGTCTTCAAATGGCTTGACCACTAAATAGTGTGTTATTGGTCCTGCGAGGGATAAAAATTCAGGACTTTTGTGCCCCCACGGGCAGAAGTAAAGCAATTCCCATGGATGTTGGTCAAATGTCAAATAAGAGATGGTCAGAAACTAGAACCTTAGGTTGGATTGGATTCCTGAGGGATAATCTTATTTGTAATATGATTTTTGGGTTTTTGAGAAAAACTTGCCCTTCAGAAACAACATATGTTAGCACCAACTCTATAGTTAGAGACCAATTTCTTTAGCTAAAAAGCAGGTAAGACACTCTAACTCCCTGAAGGTTTGAAGTATGTGCCAAAAGACTGTTTAAAGCCACACCATAAACTGCGGCTTCCTTTCCTGTAAATCAAGTCCTTCTTGGAAGAGTGGAATGAGATAGAGATGAATGCTTTGACTGAATCTAATTAAAGTTATCTATTTAAACAAATGGTTAAATTGTACTGTAGAATACAAGATTCAGATTCAGAAGCAGAATTGAGTTCAGATTTTAGAAATAAAAGTTGAAGCTACAAAGCAGTGTGGTGCTTTTTGTAGATTACTTTAAGCCACCTAGTGATTTGGGCTGAAGAGAGCGATTTTGCTGGTAAACATTCCTACAGAAGCAGGGAAGAAAGAGAAGAGCCAAAAGCCAGGCTCACAATCCATCTGAGATGGAGCCTCACTCAGAAGCAGAGGAAAACAAGAAGCCAAGACTGCAGCAATGCCAGGAAAATCCTAGCACAACAAAGCCAGCAACCCTCTACCCCTCCGCAGGAAGCAGCACAAAACTGACAAAATATTCCTGGAAATGGAAAGAAAAGCAACAATGTCATGGTTGGGATAGGACCAATGCCAGAGCCTCCAGCTTCAGCTCTCTGCTGCCCCTATGAATGGAGGGCGAGCCAGAGGCACATGCCCCCTGCCTTTTTGACACTTGTATGTGAGAACTGATAGCAAAACAGCCAGGGTCAAAGAAAAATCACTCATCACTGGTCCAGATGGACGTGCAGTGTCAGAAAACAATACATATGCATAATTTCTAACTCCATTTCTCAATCCGATCTGCTCGTCCAGGTGCCATAACTCTTTGGTGCTTCCTTCTCTTGCCAGTGTAAATAAATGTTTTCCCCCAGGATAAACCTGAAATGCAGTTCTGCTCACAGATTCAGTTTTGAAGGTAACAGAAATTTAGGCTATGTGTGCTGGTTGATAGCTCACTGCGTTCTCATCTTCACCGACTAGAATAAATGCTTGCTTTCACACGTGTCTTTTCCCAAACTGTGTTCCATTCAGGGCTGCCAACAAGGTCAGTATTATGAAAAAAAAAATGAATAGTGTCTAAATCATGTTGTTTGAAATTAGTGATAGCAGCACCTTTCCAGAGAGGCAGAGATGGAAGTCCTATGATGGAATTACAATGAGTTGGCTGAAAGGAACTCAAAAAAATGTGTATTCACACTTAAAACAATTGGTCACTTGTTCTATAATAGTTTTTCTTAAAGCCCAATATACGTTGTACTTGCAAGAACACACACACACACACAGGGAGAAAGAGAGAGAGATTGGGGGAGGAAAAGAGGGAGACAGACAGAAAAATAGAACGACAGACAGAGATTGAATTTCAATGTGGTTGGTTTAAAGGAACTCAAGAACTGTATATTCACACTTAAAACAGTTGGCCCCTTGTCCTATGATAGTTTTTTCTTAAAAATCAATTTACAGTGTACTTGCAAAAACACACACAGAAAGACAGAGAAAGACACACACAGAGAGACAGAGAGACAGACAGGCAGAGAGGGAGAGAGAATGCTGATCAAGTAACAGGCTAGGGTAATAGAACATTTTTTTTTCTTATCACTTTCCATGATGGATCGGCTGCTTATGAAGGAGTCAGTTTTAAAGACCTGCCAGGAAGCCAATCATGCTTTAACCTTAGCCTATGACAGCAGTATTTTGGGAGAGCCTCTCTGATCTCCCAGTGTACACTCCTCATTCTTTCAACCAAACCTCTGAACTCTATTTAGGTGCAGGACTAGCTCACCAGAGCCTCCTCTGTTCTATTAGTCAGACATTGAGGCTGACTAACAGTTTGTTTTGGCCAGTGAATTACAGTTTGGAGAGATGTGTGTAAACCATTTTGTGTTTTCCTAAAGGTATCTCTTACCCTCCAACTCTTCTCCTACTCTCTGAGCTCCTGCCAACTAGAAAGTGGGCACAATGGTGGGAGCCAGCAGAGAACTGTTCTGGAGACCTAGACAAGAACAACCAAAAGGAACCTGCTGTAGAGCAGAAGCGCTGACCCCTAGCTGTGTAATCTCTCAACAGGGGGCCATTAGGAGGAAAATAAGCTTCTCCCTTGTTTAATTCACATCATCTCTAAGCCTCAGCAGTCCTAAATCCTAATATAGAGCTGTTCTGGACAGTGGGGTGCCGCCATAACAAAGCCAAACATATCTCAGCAGTGACTAAGACACCAGGTCATAGACGCTCAGAACACAGACACCACACAATGCAGAACCACAGTGTGCCTCCTATCTGCTCCCTTTCCGAGTGACTGCGGAAAAGCCACCTGCTTCTGCTCCCTGAAAGAGCTTAGAAGGCAGTTATGCAGAGCCTGCTTTATGAACTCCCTAGGGAGGATCTTCTTGGGCCACACAAGGTGAACTAGTCCAACCACAAGTACTCAGTAACCAGGCATAGCTCTCCCATGCAAAATTGTTTCATCAAAAGACCTCAAAGAAGAAGACTCTAAACTGAGGAACACCGCTTGGAGGAGACTGCGCTCGGGAGCAAATATATCAAAAGTTTTAATCTACAGACTTAACTATTGCCAAGGTCACACGAAACTTATAGGCAGCATATAGGAAATTACATCACAAAGAAAGCAGAGAAGCCTGGCTGTCAGAGCTACTGTGAGCACCATCATTATACCAAGTCCCAAGTTCCCAAACCTGCAACAGCAGAAAGCAGGCTATAAAAATAGACGGTTTGCAAGGGGACCACACTTTGCAACTTCTACCACACATGTAACTAGAAAACATAAAGAGTCACTGAGAACAATGAACAAGGGAGCTAACAGTTAATGAGGAAGTCCAGAGAGCAAGTTCAGCATGGCCATAAAGGTGTAACAAAAACTGCTAAGCAGTTCCGGCTTAGCCTCCCCCTGAGCTTCTTCCCCTCAGTAATGAATTGTTATATTTAATGCAGGGATTACTGGGGCCATGTGTGAACTGGTAGAGAGGGGATGACTTCCCTCAGACATCCTCAGCTCTCAGCTATGGGAAGCAAGTAGGAAAAACTTTTCCCTGTTTTTTCCACTGAGAGGACAATGAACACACCATCTATGTGAAATGACAGGTGGGAAGGGATACTTGGATGCTGGAGGGCCAAACTGTGCCAGAAATCATTAATAAACTTTAGCATTCATCCTCCTCTTGTCGCTTTAGATAAACAGCTCCCAGAGAGTGACAAATGCCCTGAGCCAGATCCTGAATTTCCAGAGGAGTCTCTTGTAGCTGAATAGGCATAGCCACATAACCAGACCTTGATCAAATGACTGTACATAGGGAACAATGGAGTACCTATGTAAAATAAAATCACCTGATCTCATCTTAGCCCTTTGGTCCCTTGTCATGGGGGCTAAAATGCAGATGTGATGGTAGCTGCCATTGCTAACCACTGAGCATACAAGTAGAGAGAGAACCACGGGGCACAGAGAAAATGCACGAAGAAGCTGCTGGAGTGAATGGTTTCATGCCCTCCTGCTTTCCTTGAACTGCTTTTCCAAACAGTAGAGAAGATAAGTGATTCAATGCCTTGCTTCCTCTATAGCAGTTACATGTGTACCCTAATTCATCATATATCCAGGAGAAAACTGAAGAGCATTTTTCTGAATACAAAGTACATATTAGTGTATGTGAGTATTTGTGTGTGTGTGTGTGTGTGTGTGTGGAGAGAGAGAGAGAGAGAGAGAGAGAGAGAGAGAGAGAGAGAAAATAAACATAGAGAAACTGTCACTTTAAAAGGTACAGAAGCCCTAAAACAAATGAATTAAGATCCATTAGTCCTTACCAAAACATGGTTGACAAAATCCATAGGATAACTGAAATCACTTTTAGAAAAATATATCTGAAAGTATAAAAGAATTGTGAACTGGAGGCTTTTTCCTTCTACTTTAATTGTTTAAAGGTAGGAGCAAGTCACTTCATCTAGTCCAGAAAATCTGTAAAGAAAATTAAATAGCTCATCTGAGAAATGAATAGACACGTAACTAAAAATATTTAATTCTAACGTCAGAAAAGGAACCCCTGATCACAGAGAGGCAGTTGACAGCTGTGAGTAAGAGGCCTGATCCTGAAGACAGGAGGACTTCGCATCCATCCCAACTCACCAGTTCTCAGCGATCTGACCTTGAGCTACTGGCCTAGGCTCTTTAAGCCTCAAGCGCCTATGCTTCAGGCATTTACTGTGGATGCAATGAGATGAGGCACAAAGCACGTGGGTGAGGCTCAGTTCTTTATGAGACTTTTATCGAAACCGTCTAAAATAATCACCACAGAACTGTAAAAAGATCTCTCTTTGAAGACCAGCACAGTGACCTCAAGGAGAAAGCCTCTTTCGGTGTGACAGGCTCTGGAATGGCTACTGCCTTTAAAGAAAGGGCAATTCATCAGGAATCTATTCATTTAGCACATACATCAATACCGTAGCATGAAATAAATGACCAACATTAGACAATAAATACACCTACCTTAAAACTCAAATTTATGGTTTTTTTAAAGTGCGACTTCTACGTTTAAAGGATTATCTCCCATTTCCTCATGCCTAATCCCCATAAATAAGCACACCAGTTTGAGAACTATTATTCCCCAAATAAAGGGATATGTAGAGAGTTTTAGCTTTGATATAAGGCTTTCTCATCTGTAATGTTGAAACAATAATATCTACAATGTAGACTTTAGCAGCTTTAAGAAAGATAATGCATGTAAGATGCATGGATACTACAGCATATGTTCAGTAAAATGAAAGACAAAAATTTTATCATTGTTATAGCAATTGTTCAATAAAATAGTATTGTCAGACAATGGCGATTTGGACATACTGAAAAGCATGTATATGCTTTCTGCTGCTTTCTTTACCCTCCTGCTCATCCAAGTCTGCTTTCTCATTCTCCAAGAGCACCGTGACATGATTTTTGAGTATCTGTTGTCTATGGGTAAGGATATCTTCACAGAACACAGATTTTATTTCCCCCCCTCTGGGTGAAGCTAAATGACTTCCATGAAATTCTCCCCGCCATGTTGTTCCTTATTAATACCATATACTCTATCCAAATGAGTGCTCCAGGCTTGGCTACACAACACGCCAGCAGTGTTTGTCACCCAGCATCTTCCAGGGCCTAATGATTTCACAAAACCAAAATTAAGTTTGCAAAGAGAATGCTTTCTCTTAGCCTTCAGGGAGCCGAGTTGGGCCGTTAGTAACTTTGGCTAACACAACATCTGGTTTCATCTTCCACACATAACATGGAGAGAGCATGAAACTTAAAGTCGTGCTTGAAATTGAAGAGAAAAAAAAAAAAACCAAACCTTTTTGTTTCTGGATTAAAATGCAGCCCTTCCCCCTCCACCTTCAATCCCAGCTCCTCTTCTCTCCAGGATCAGGGCCAGCAACATTTAGTGCTGCTGTTGCTTTTAATCCATCGTTTCTTTGTTATTTTTACCAGGTTAATACATATACAGTGTTTCTTCTCTCACGTTTCTGATTAGAGTCACCACCCGATCCTGACCCAGTTTTCTAAGCTGCTTTTTTCTCGGCTATGGAACTGCCTGCTGGGTGGCTTCACAGTTCATCTGCTTCTACTCCCTGGTGCCACAGGCCCCGGAGCCATCTTGGCAACATCTGGTAGGCCCCTCTGGGTACTTGATGAGAAAGTCAATATTGCCACCCTGCTTCACTGAGGCCATAGGAGTTTGCAGGCCCTGGCCACATAGCCAGGTAATGCCAGAACTAGCGTCAGTACCAGTATGTGTGTTGTCGCTAAGCAGAGAGGTCCTTGATTCCCTGTAAGCCAAAAACAAAATTACAGGAGAATTGAAGTGCTCTGCTAGGTAATTTCCTACACACCATCATTCTAGGACTCCTGGCTGGACTACAGCATTTCGTCAGACACTTTGGCTGTTTTCTATGACTGTCATTTGTACGTGTCTGCGTGCGTGCGTGTGTATGTGTGTGTGCGTGCGTGCGTGCGTGCGTGCGTGTGTGTGTGTGTGTGTGTGTGTGTGTGTGTGTGGTCCTTTGAAGATGTATTATTTTATTTTGTCTGTTCAACTGCTTCCTGCTTGGCTGGCTATCCCAGAGAAGTGTTTGACCCAGAGCCGATGCTCTGTGTAAGCAGTGCAGATGGCATGGTTAAACCGGGAGTTTACACACCATTATTTCTTTGTTTAGCCAGTCTTCAGGCTATTTGTTTGCATCACCTTGAGACAAAGAAAATGAGAACTGGGCTCAGAGTTTACCATGTTTATATTCAGCACCTTCATGCAGGGTTTATACAGAATTATCTATGTTCAAATTCTTCTTTTTCTCCAGATTGTGTTCATTTGTTTCCTGATCCACTGAGCCTTTCTCTGAAAAGTCATGGGACCTCTTCTAAAATATCCCATGATAACGATTTCCAGTCACATGTCAAAATGCTTCACCCCATCTTTTGATTTCCCCATCTTATGAACTCACTGTGAAGCAGGACCACCCTTACCATGGGCATAGGATGCCCTGGGCACACTGTACATTCCAGGGAGTTCCTCAGTCCAAGTAGGAACAAATCCTAATTCTTTGCCTTTTGAAATGGAACCGTGCTACAATCAAAGAAAGCAAACCAAAGCCCTCCTTAAGAGTACAAAAAATTATGTGTTTGAAAATGTACCACTAGTATGGTAAATTCACATATGTGTTTATCTAAGTCAAAAAAATTACCAAACAAGATCATTTGTAATATGTTGATGAAATTATAACACCAAAGGCTTGATAGTGCTCCAAATAACCATTGTTGGAAATAAAAATCAAGTTTAGCTAAAAAGAATTTCTTTAAACAAGCAATCTAGTGACAAATACTTCTACTTTCCTATCAAATACAGTAGAAATATTTTCCTCCACATATATAACATAAACAAGTTTCCCTCTCATTGAAAAAAAAAACCACAAAAAAACGAAGTTTGATGTCTGGAATGTGATTCAATGGTAGAATGCTTGCATTTAACATACTAAATTCTTGCTTTAATTGAAATATATTTTAGCATATTTTTCTACAATACTTTACTGCATCTTGGATACAGTAAAATTTTGAGAAAAACAAATGAAGACTGTTAACCTCATGAGTGGTTTTCTCGGTAATCACCCCGAGGAAGGGATTGCTGAGGACTTTCTAAGAGTACCATGCCAGAAAACTGTGTTCTAAATCATTTGATTTCACAAGCAAACATCCCTATTCCCAATAAAGTGTCAGCATGGAAGTACACCAGCCCTATGTTGAGAATGTGTCTATTTTTAAAATGCCAGCACATCCAACAATGAAGTTGTCAGCATGTGGCCCAAGACAACCACCCTGCAGGCCTATAAGTTGCATTGTTTCCCATTCTGTATGCCTTTTGTTCTCACTTCTCCAGATCATTTCCCCATTTCAGATGGTAAAAGTTGCTTGAGGGCTGAGACCATATTGCCAATAACTCATTATAATTGGAAGCAGTAGGTGCTTAAGCGCTCATTCCCTAACTATGAGTATCACAGTAACAAGCTCAGTTTAGAGGTCAGTGCTAATAAGGCCAAGGTCCTGAACCTGTCATGGGTGGACATTTGCTCTGTTCCATGTGACAATAACCCAAATGCCAGAGCACATGTGGCTGCTAATCTGGTGTGTGGTGTAAGATCAGGCCATGAGAAGGATACAAGTGTTCTGTTTCACAACACAACCAGGATTGAGAAGATGAAAGCAAATGCATGGAACTGGGCAACGGCTGGGGACAGAAGCAGGCACCATAAATTCACAGCTCATTGTTTGATATCTATGATTTTTCTCTCTGACACGTCTAAGCGACAGTCACATTTTCATCTAAAACACAGACAAACATAGGGTACATTCTCCTGTGGCAAATAAATGAAACTGCTCTCACCATTTTGTGGGATATATATTTTTTTCTTTATTTTTTTTTCTTTTTTTTGGGATATATATTTAAATTGAAAAAAAAAACCTAATTTATTCTGATAACTAAGACTAAATTGAGATTCAATAAAGTGGAAAAAGCATGTAGATCACAGTGGGACCTTCTTAAAATGCATGATATTAAATTATTCTTAAAATTATGATAGTAGGTCTTGACAGGGACCTGAAATTCTATATTTCTAGAGGGCACAGTATATAAGTGTGTGTCTCTGTGGGAGTATACACATATTTACGTGTGTGTACATTTATTCGCACAAATGTGTGATGGGCACAGTGTCAACATCTGAAGTCTTTCTCCATCACTATGCACCTTCTTCTTTTAATCTCTAAATCTAGAGCATATTGTTTCAGCAAGGCTGTCTGGTCAAAAGCTCCATGGCTGGATGCAGATGCTACAAACTGGCATTGATAACCCCACACTTTACGTAGATAATCCAAACTCAGGCCATGTTGGGACCATTTGGAGTCCTGGCCTCCAGCTGCTCTTCCCTGCTAGAGATCTTTACCTCTGATTTGAGTTACTAAAAGCTCTGTCAAAGTTGTTTACCAGCTCTGTGTCACGAGCATGCATTGCCTTGCCTTGAGGATCAGAGGATAAGGTTTTCACCTGATGGCCCACCTGACTGGTATATAAGCCTCCATGGTGCTATTGAATAAAGGGCTTCTTACCAGTGACTAGAGGTCCGTGTCTCTGTCTATCTACCTCCCTCTCTGTCTGTCCATGTGTATTTGTGTGTTTCAGCCTCCAGCCCCTAGCCCGAAGCAGCTCAGTAACTGTAATGGTGGCGCACAGAGCACAGAAAGGCGATTGTGCACAGCAAGGCCGGCCCTCATGCCTGTGTTGTGGGCACTCTGTCCACTCAGATAGCTCCCCTACAGATGCTTCATTTATAGTAGACTCCCAAACGATGCCAAATCAATGGGGTCCTTGGGCCTCACTTTGCATAGGGAGATTCTAGAGTTTCTCAGGTTACCAAGCTCCTAAGTCACCTGAGTGCAGGCAATTAAGGTTTTTTTTGGGGGGGGGTATTAACTATTCCTTTATTAGATGGTAAGGGAACTGGGGAGGTGAGGGTTGTACAATGCAAGACCTGGGAATTCAGCTACAATGGACTGTGACCAAGTGCCATATTATAAAAATAGCCTAAAAACATGGCTATTAGGTAGTGAGGCTGAGCCGGGGGAATACAAGGAAGAGGGGGTGTCACTCCCACAGGTAGTGCCTCCCCAACTTCAGCCCTGTATTTACAATTAGAAGTGGAATGCATACAAAATACATGATGTCCCCCAACCCTAAAAGGTGAGCCAGGCTCAGGAGGGGGACCTGGAGTGGGGGCAATTAAGGTTTGAAAAAAAAAACTGGTATTATTTGTTAGATGTCATCTAAGCTTTTAAGAATATAGAGCAATGATCCAGGAAGATGAGCCAGACTTCAGTCTTAACCAGTGCTGTGTAACCATAAGCAGGCAGAAGTGGTCATGATGACAATAAAGGTAAAGGTGTGGTGGGCACACACAGGAAGCAAAGACATAAAAGACATCGAAATTTCAGGTGCCTGTCATACAGAGAATGCAAAGCTGGCAAAGGTTTACCAATCACCTTTGCAGAAGTTGGTTCATGCTTGGGAATTTGCAGGAAGTCTTATGGATTTCAGACACATTGCCTGGTACTTCCATTTGACTCAGGTATAAGAAACTTTAGAGATAATCCAAATGAGAAGTGAACACTAACTTTCTTCTTTCCTTTGAGTTTGTATGCATACCAGGTAGTGGGTCAGTTAAAATTAATCCAATAGAATCATGGTCACATAACAATTACTGTAAATGGGTGTGGAATGGCCCTGAACTAATAAGCGATAAATACGTAGATTTACATTTGTATATGAATCAATTTAGATATTTGTCAAATATTTACCAATGAATCTATCACTTGTCAAAAGAAGACAAATTTTGAATATTTTTTTCTTATGAAGGAGTCATTTCATCCATGAGTTTCATGAAAGTTTAAGTATAAAATGCCTGAGCTAAAATGTACATTAATAATAATTATTAATGTATCTTGTAGATAGATCAGCTAATTCCTTTCCCGGGATAAATATAACAGCATGCAAAAGACACACACACACACACACACACACACACACACAGAGAGAGAGAGAGAGAGAGAGAGAGAGAGAGAGAGAGAGAGAGAGAGAGAGAGAGAGCAGGACCTTAGACTAGAACCCAAGACACCAATGGAATTCATCAGATCATGAGTGTGTATGTTCATACTTGCCAGAACTCCCAGCAATATGAGAGCTGGCCAATACAAACAGAATTCAGACCACTAACAGCCAGAAAATAACCAAATGAATATGTCAGTGCAATTTAAATTTAAATGAAAGATAGGCCATCCTCAGAGGCCATAACTAGAGAAGTAAAAGTCAGGGGAGTGAGCTGGAGTTTTGAACAGAATCCTGAAGGGGAATTCCATGAATAGGGCCCCTTGAGACTGTGACTCTAACTCTGACGGAAGATGGGGAACTATTACCAAATATAGGTGGAAATTATAAAACTCAGTTCAGAAAAACCAAACAATCCCATAGGAAATATGAGCAAATGAATGTCATTTTAATACTTGATTGCAAAAAAAGTAAAAAGAAATAAAGTCTAAAAAATGTGTGGGAAAACTTTTAGCATCAATAATAATTACAAAAAATTAAATGCCTGATATATTATTTTATATATATTATGTTTATTTTTTTTAAAAAAATTGATAATAATTATAAGTTAAAATAAGATTAAATGTTACATTCTACAGTGGAGAAAAATTGAGGTCAATCTTTTGGAAACTAATTGGCATTATCTAGTTAGATGAAGAAGATGTCACAAATGCCCATGTCCACAAGAAGGCAGGATGTTAAGCTCTGGGTTTGAGATGTCTCTCACAAGCTCAAGTGTTTGAATACTTGGTCGTGAGTTGTTATTACTGTTTGGAGTTAGTGGAAGCTTTAGAACACAAACCCTAGTTGGTGGGTGCAGATTTAGTGGGGGGATGCCCTGGTTCTTGTTTAGCTCTCTCTACACCATCTAAGATATAAAGAAGTGTACAGCAAGATCCCACCTCCAGAAAGAAGTATCTCCAGTATGCCTTACCTACCGTGATATACCACTGCAACCGTACACCGAATGAAATCCTTCCTCCCTAAATTGCTTTGGCCAGACACTCTATCTCAGTGATTCTAAAAGTCACAACACAGACTATTATTATTCTAAATGGACATGGTAATAAATTATCACTATACTCAAAGCAATGCCTCTTTCAACGCTTATTTAAGAATTTTCTGTTTGCAGTATATCATGATCAACAGTGACTGGTCAACATACAGAAAACGGAAGACCGTCGAGTGCTCTGCTCCGGATTGGACAGTCACATCACAACTCTCTCCCAAGGCTCATGGATCTTTGAGGAAGAAGGGTTGGGAAGGTTCTAAGTGCCAGAAGAAGTTGATTACATCAAGGAAACCATATAACAGGGCTGATACATGTATGAACTCATAGCAACTGTGACAGCAGGCACTAAACCTTACAGGCTCTAGAGAGACAAAATCCCAGCATGGGGTGGGGACATAGAGTCCCACCACAGGTGAATAAGATATTGGCTTTCATAGCTACTGAGAAAGGAAAGCTAGCTTCCTTTAGGAGTGTGACTGCTGATAGGCTGAGTGCATACCAGAGAAGGCTTCAATGCCCAAACTAGCTAGCTGGGTGACACAAACTAAATTTTGTAGGGAAATGGGAAAAAAAGGAGATACTCTCAAAATTATGTGGGAATGGATGAGGAAGTTGAGAGAATGGTCACAGGAGGAGTCGAGGGGCTAAATATGGTCAAGTACATTGCATGAAATTCTCAGAGAATTAATAAAAATAAAAGAAAACAGAAATTATTTGGTGTAAGGATTTCCTGGTTCAAACTAAAGTATTAGCATACATGAAAACTCAGAGAGAATAAAGCACCAGTCTTTATGGTAGTTGCCAAAGAAAGTGGTCCTGGGGTATATAAGAAAGCTAGCTAAACGTGAGCCTGCGAGTGAGCCTTCAGCCAGCATTCCTCCACGGTTCCTGCTTCAAATTCCCGCCCTACCTCCCTCAACAACAAACTGTGACTTGGAAGTGAAAGCCGAGTAAACGTTTTCCTCTCCTAAGTTACTTTTTATCTGAGCGTTTTATCACAGCAGCTGAGACAAAACAATAATATTCACCATGTGTGAAAATTTTAGGACTGAATGAAAAGGTTCCTCCATTATAGCCAAGGTGACTTGTCCACTCACAGATAAAACACGTAGCAAGTCCAAGTGTTCATGATGGCCATGGTCATGGGTTTGCACCAGGTCTTTCCATGGCTTGCACAGATAATGTCCTCTTTCTTATCTGGTGTATGTTCATTTTGTCTTATATAAAACTCTGCTCCCCATTAACTGTGGCCCCTTGGGTAGAATTTTTTTGAATCTCTTAGCAGACATCACTGCAACCATCCTTGGTAGAGTTCATCCACCTTTTCTTTACCCTTTTTTCACTTCTCAGATAAAACAAAGCAGGACAACAAATGAAGGGCAGACTGTTTGCAAGCTTGCACTACATTGGGAGATAGAGACCAAGACAACGTGACTATGAAAACAAACAAGGGGGTCTAAAAAGTCATTGATTTTATGTAGCTGAACCAACTGCGACACAGAAGTTCAGAGAATAATGTCAATACTTCCATTCCCCACACATCACAGGAGACAATATAATTCAAAATATTTATTTAATTATGGAGACGCTTAAAGAGGCAGAATGAAAAAACTCTAAGAATATAGGTTTATTTTTTCCAGTTTCATGGAAAATTTTTCCAGTTTTGTTATTTTTGTTTTTGATTTATTTAGCAGGGTCTCACTAATTACCCCCAGGATGGCCTTGAACTCAGGATCCCTCAGCCTTCTGATGTTAGGGTTACAGATGTGTGCCACACTGCCTGGTCAGAGATTGTATTTTATGACAGCCTACTTCTAAGACTTTGAAAGTGTTACTTAGACTTTCCAGATCCTCTATGCTTAATAAAGAAGCTTCATGACTAATCTCTTTGGTCCCTCCCGAACTGATACTCCAAGAGGCTGTGACCCTGAGACAAGCCCCCAGGGCTACCTATTATAAAAGCAACCTTTCCATTGCACTCCAGTCTCCAGAGATGGTGATAGCCTTCCTCTCAGCCCAAATCACTCATCTGAAAGACTCACACTGAAATGATGATTTGGACAAAAAGCAAGCTGAAAAGGAGTCGCCATGAGCAACTCCTTAATGCCTCACTTGTTTAACTGGCTAAATGTCCTCCAAGTAACAGACACGAGAGATTACAGGCAAGATCTTCATCTCAGGGATGAGAAAATTGGGCCCTTGGAGAGCCTGTAAGTCACTAATCATACTTCATGTTAACAGGGTAAGTTATACTTTTTCCTTATCTGATCCTGGTCTGCCTATTCACACATTCAAGCAAAGTTTGTCAAATGCATAGCAGATACTGTGCTAGGCGTCAGGGACACGAAGAGTTCTGAGGCAAATTCGTCACTCTCCCAGAGCTCACAGGTTGGTGGAGTGAACAATGAATGAGCAAGTGTCAGACTCTGTGAGACATGCTTCAGCAAAGCATCTCTGGGATGCTTCAAAAGCCCAGAGAACGGAATGCCTCGTTCCTCCAAGATACAGTGAAAGCTTCACAAACCAGAAGAGCTGCATTTTGAAAAATGAAAGATTTGGGGGACAGACAGGACATGGTGGGAAGACAGAAAACATGGCAGTAGAATTTAGTGTGTCTAGAATTTAAAGGCAAATGCACACGTGCGTGATGCGCCCCCCCACACACACACATGAACAGATGGATATACTAGGACCTAACATGCAAGTTGCAAATGATAGGAGATGATAGAAAAGAGGGCATGGCCAAGAACATATAACACAAAGGAAAGGAGTTGGGACTTTTGCTTGAAGAAATGAAGAATGAGCACAGCAGATAAGCAACATAGCTATCCTTGCTCTCAATTAAGAGCACACTTTTAAAGAAGAGACAAGAAAACTCAGTTAATAATTCAGAGAGGAAATATGGTTAGAAAAGAAATGGGAGCTGTAGGAGGAAGGTCCATCTGTGCTGGTCTTTCTATGAGTCTCTGCTGGATTTCATTCCCAGCAGCCTCTGAGGTTCATTTAGTAGCCAGGCCCCAAATCCATGGGGCAAGGGTGAGAGATAATCAGTAGTCTTAGAGGGCTCAAGCCTAGAGTCAGAGCCCACTGCTGTCATAACAGGCTCAAAATGTAAAGGCTATTGTGTTCTAAAAGAAGCAGGGCTTCTGGAGGATACCAGAGACTCACAAGTCTCAACTACAGCTAAGAATGAAAGGAAAAAGAGCACCACCAGTCTGGGTTCAATGCAGGCAGATGGTTGCTTAACATAAGTGTGATCTAAAGACTGCAGAATGCTCAGCCTTAAATGGGATATCTGCATCACACCCCCTTCTCCCAAGATTCAGGGATCATTGCGGAAGTCGAAGAAAGACTTCAAGAGTCAGAGGTAGTGGGTGACGACGAGGAAACTGTGGTTTCTGGACAGTTGCACATAAGAGCTCACAGCAGTTATGATAACATGCACAAACCTGCCCAAGCTTTACAGCCAGACAAACCTAGCGTGGAGACAGAGGTACCCCTGGCTGAGGCCCTGATGACTTTTGATAGCTGCTGGGAAAAGGGAGTCCCTGCTACATCAGCTGTACTTCAGTCGGTGACCATACAACCAAGAGTTTATGAGCAGCACAGATTTGACGTTATGACTTTTAGAGAGGACATAAAGTTGGGTGGGTGGAGAAGGGGGATGGAATGTTAAGAGTTGGATATAATCAAAATACATTGTAGAAATTCTCAAATAACCAACAGAAAATGAACAAAATAGAAAAGCCAAATAATCACAGCATAAAGGAGATTTTGCTTTCTAAGACTCGAGATCCTGACTATAAAAATGGAGATACTGATGACGTCTGCCTAGTTGTCCCGTGCGACCATCTCACCAGCAAGAACGACGCGGCACACAAGGATCCTTCTGCAGTATGCTTTAATGCTTCTTGAGAGGGAGAGCATAAGCTTCCAGAGCGGAGACCCAGAGGCGGGGAAACCCTTCCCTTAAATAGAGGCTTCTCCTCGCCTAGGACGTGTCAGCCCCTGGTTGGCTGCAACCCATCGCACGAGATGACGCCACGGGATAGGCGGAATGGGACGAGGTGGAAAAACCCTTCGCATATGCGCAATGCACCTGTTTATTACTCGGGAACACAGGATATGGGCGCCATCTTGTAATGGCGAATAGCGGGTGCGGCTCCCCACACCCAGTGTCATGAGTATGCAGTTTATGAGAGGCATTTGCACAGACCCTAGCAGATAGCAGGCAAGTCATGGTGTGTAAGTATGCTTTTCAACAGTTAACATTGTAGAGTCAAACATCTTGCACATCCCAAAGGAGTCTGGAACTTCAAAGGTAGTTTTATGAATCTGGAAGCATTAGCCTTAACATCTCAAACCTCAGTTTTCTCTCTAAAGATGTTAAATAAAATATTCTATTTAAGGGGCCACGTCCATGTTCCACAGCTGTATGACATTGCTATGACATAGATTTAGGCCACAACAAAAAAGGAATCAAATAGACTCTTAGTAACTAATAATGTTTAAAAATTGTTTTCCTTCTTCTCCCTCCAAGAAGACCCTCTCTTAAAAGATTCAAAGATTATAAAAATGGAACACATGACAAGCTTAGGTTTCACATGGAAAAGACAGCATGCGTACCTAGGTGATAGTCTTGTACATAAACATTAGGATGAAAGGAGCCTCCTTTAGAATAACTTAGTTGAATGCTCATCCACTCGCTCATCACCCTCATGAGCTACAGTTAAGAAAAAAGTGAAATCTTCACAATTTAGAAAACATTGTATGTTTTAAAACCATCTAAAATGTTGGTATCATGAAAACACCAGCTATACTTCTTGCATCAGGGAGCTGGAGCAAAGAGAAAGGGTTGGAAGAGGGAGATGAGTAAAGGAGACCTTTGGGAGGCTTTTACTTAATTAATCTTCTTTAAAACTATAAAACTTAACTTATGATTTTGAAAATCCATACTCATGGTGCAAAATGTCTGCTTTCGAACTATAGCCTTCGAGGATGCCTGCAGGCTTCTGGATAGCATCTTTGATCAAAGATGTGGGTTTGAAGTTGAGGTTAATTCCTTCACTTTGCAGTACCACTAAAATGAACATCACAAAAAAAAGTTCAAAAAGCAATTGATTTCTTGGATTTAACCCTATCTTTTCTAGGCAAGTGTCCTGGGAAGTGCTGCATTTATAGAAAAAATGGATAACCGATAGAGTAAAGGGCCAGGGCTCTCAAATACTCAGGTTTACTGATATTTTTTGTCTAGTTTTAATGTCTGTTCAATGTTAATTTGCATTGGATTGATCAGAATTCAGACTGATTTGGCCAGGCTTTCTGGAAGAAAGCCTAACACTGTGGATGCCCATAACACTCTTAAATGAGTAAGGCAAGTGTATGGATATGACAATAATTTGGCTAACTTATATATCTGTCATTAAAATATATACATGTTATTCACAGCATCATAAACTATCTGAAGCAGCGGTTCTCACCCTTCCTATAATGCCACTCCCTTTAATACAGTTCCCCATGTTGTGGTGATCTCCAACAATAAAATTATTTCATTACTACTTCATAACTACTTTTGCTACTGTTATGAATCATGATACGAATATCTAATATACAGGATATCTGATATGGGACCCCATGAAAGGGTTGTTCCACCCTCAAAGGGGTCACAAACCATAGGCTGAGAACCACTTTTATCACTGTGTGCTAACAATGACCTCATCTGCTTATTAAAATTAGGGATAATGTTTATTTTTCTCTGTCTCTCTATCTCTCAAGTGGATAGTTTTAAGTACTAAGTATTGTCAATTATGTGTTAATTAAAACCTGAAACTTTTATCTTACAATGGATTAATATAATATTTAAAAGCAGTTTTCAACACAGGAATGATTTTCAAATCTATGTTTTAGCTTATTATGCACATAATGCCCTAAGGGCATCCTTTGAAAGATGTTTAGCCATGGGGAAAAGCTGATTTATTTCCTTAAATTTTACAGATATGAAAAACCAATAGGAGACATGCAGATCATAAATAACTTGTCCAAACATATATTACTAGTGAACTATTTAAAAAAAAAACTTTTGATGCTCCATTTATGGAAGGAATTGCAATACCACCATGCTTAGGTGTTTTCAAGAAATCAAAGACATGGGCAAAGAAATACTCCAAATACTATTAAGTTAGTAAATCACTGGGGCTTACTACTGTTTCGTCTTGCCTGCATGTAACAGTCCGACATACAGATTTTCATAGCTGAAGATATTTTATAGCTTTTCACTCCTCCTTCTTGTTATAATAATGTTGAGTTTCCTTATTCTACTAAGGGCATGACTTTTTCCTAAAGAAAGTCATCCATAAAGAATGTATTGCCATCTATAGGTAAAATAGTAATGACAAACCAGATGCATCTGAACAGAATGATGCTGTCAAGGTCACAGTGGGAAATAGAATGTCCACGGTATGCTAATCTTTGTATGAGAAAGGAGTGACTGTGCTTTGTTTTGACTGCTCCTTTTGAAAAGGAAATATTGTAAGAATTCTCTAGAAACCAAATGTATTTTTGTGTTGTCTGATGGGAGTTAGCATAGAAAGAAAGAGCAAAAGGGTTTAGGGTATCAAGGACGAGGGTGGAATACCTCTTTGCTGGTATATAATTTTGTGACGCTTTCCTTTCTAAGCCAACAATATAGTTAACGATCTCCTTACAGTTTTTAATTGCCTTTGACAGCTAAAAGCTTGATGAGGAACCCAGACTAATTGCAAGGACAAACAAAGTAAGCTAATTATTACAAATAATCAAAATCATATTGAAGGAAAAAATAATAAAATGAACCTAAACTATTGAAAGTGTTAACTTTAGTGGATATTATGAGACTACAGTTAAAAATAATTCCAAAGTACTATAATTTAGACAGTAAGCATGTTTCTCACCATGATATGATTTAATAATTCTAAACCCATTTTATATGTACATTAAAATTCATCAAACAAGCAAACGTATTGCGTAAAATCAAAAGCAGATTTTTTTTAACTATTGAAGAAATGAGATAAAATAAAAGATGCCAAAAATTCACCTTGAGTTTACAGTGGCTTTAAATGTATTCCAGGATCCTAAACACCATCGTTCAACCAATGAAAACGTGGAAAGCTAGTGAACATCAGGACAGAACGGACAAAGCACAAACAAGTCTCTAATGTAGTATGAAGCAGTCGGGGAAGGCAGTTCTCAAAAAGCAGATGGAGCGTTTACCGGAGAATAGAAACAATGGTCTGATGAAGGGCGCAGTGGCCGGTTCTAGAGTAACTGCAGCAGCAGCTCAGCGGACAAGGTGAGCCGATCCCCACACGCAGCCCTTTGAACAGGAAGTGTTCCCCACAGGCTTGTGTTTGAGAGCTTGGTCCCCATCTGGAGGGGCTGTTTTTGGAGGCTATGGAAATTTTGAAGTAGAATTCTGCTAGAAGTCAGCCCACTAGAGTGGGAATGGTTTGAGGTTTTGTAGCCAGTTTCCACGTGGTCTCCTCCTGTGTCCTATGTGAGGATGAGATGGGATAGGCGGCTGCCTTCTTCGCCATGGTGGGCTGTATCCACTTTGGAACTGTACACCAAAATACATTCTCTCCCCTCAAGTTTTCCAGGACATTTTACCACAGCAAGGGAAAAGTAACTGTTCCACCACACAAACAAATAAATTCTCATGTGGACATGCTCAGGAACACAAAGAATTTATCTAGAAAACTGAATGATCACTCTTCTCTGCTGAATAATGCCAACTAATAAGTGTTACTAGAAAGAGGAAAATTGAAAATTCTCATTAAGTAAATATCATATTATTACTGAGTCAAAATCCAATGTTGTAAGCAAAAGTCATTGGATGGAATGTTGAGGAAAATACGATTTGCATAATCTCAAAACATTTCTTCCAAATTACTTCCCAGTAATAAGGTACCCAATAGTAACTGTAAAATGAAGGAGAAATCAGATAACAAAATGACCCTGGTCAGTACTGCCAGTAATAACACATCCTGACATCTGACCCCTGTTATGTGATGCACAGAGAAGGGCTTTCCATCATTTCTGGGGAATTCCTGCAAAAATACATAAACTCAGCCCAATTACAAGTAAACAGCAGATAAACCCAAAGTGGGAGACATGTACAGAAATAACTGATCTATACTAATCAAAAAAAAATGCCAAGGTCACAAAGGTTAAAGTTAGATGAAGAATGGTTATAGATTTCAGGAGACCAGCCAGAAATAACAAAATGCAATGCAGAATCCTGAGTGGGATTCTGGGAAGAGAGCAACGCAACACAGATGAAATCTCAGTACAATCCGTAGCTTGTTTACTTGTTGGTGTTGCATCAATGCTAATTTCGTGACTCAAAATCATTGCAGTCTGCTTAAATAAGATTTTAGCACTGAAGGAGACTGTGGTAGGGGCATAAAGAAATTATGCATCAGTTTTGCAGAAATTACTATAAGACTAAACATATTTTAAAATACAAGTTAAATGGTGTTATCTTTATTAGGTAGGGTTGAAAATACTTTTGAAGATGCCAATCACTTTTGAGAGGACAGATCAAATTTGGGGATAGTAAAGTACCTACCACCCTTGTGTGAAAATAATGCTCCTAAAACTTCCCACTTTTGACAGCAATTAATAAAGAATCTTATCAAGCACCTGTCTCAAGCACTCTACACATGGGGTTTTTATTCAACTGCAAATCTTTCACAGTCTGTCAGCGTCAAAGGTAAACTATTTCTTCTCCCAAAAGATAAGGCCCCTGCTCAGACAATCTGACCTTAGCTGATTTCAGCTTCAATCCAGGAAGGTACCAGGACGTTTGCTTTCAGGCCTGAAGGAGCCTCATCACTGAGGCAGACAACTCAGGAAGGGTGTTACTCTTGTTTTGCCATGGTGCCACGTGTATTTTCTCTCTCACATTAGAAAAATAGCCTGGTTTTGCTCTTCCTACCCCAGTACCACATTCTCTCCAATTTACCAGCGCCTGACACGGGAGCTACCAAGAGGGAGCTCGCGAGTTAATCAGTCAGCGCCCAAGTGTCCAGAAACTGTTTGTCTCAACAGCGAAGGGAATGAAGCCCGTATAATGAAGCCTCCGAGCAACAGACTAATTAATACTTCTCTCTTCCTTGAAGAAAATGACCCAGTGTTGAACTCCAGTGGATTTATACACATTTGAATTTACTATCTGCTAAAAGGATGGCTCCTTTATAAAATGCTTTCCTGCTTCTTCATTTTTCTGATAACAGTGCCAGTCATTCGCATCGGCCCTCCCAGCTACAGCCTAGAAGAAACTTGACAGGGACAAGCAGATATTAAATATACACCATTATCCTCATGCTTCTTGTTCCACCAAATGAGGTATCATATGGAAAGAATACCAAGCATTGTCAGCATGAAGCAGCAGTCAAGATCTTTAACTCGTTGCTTCTGCCTCCATGCCTTCACGGTAACTCACACCATTGGCAATACCGACTTTCTGGCCAGTAATTTTAAAAACAGGCAACAGAAGAACAATCTTACAAATGTCAGGAGAAAATTCACTTGGTAGACAAATGAGAAATTGCCGAGAAGTCCAGGGAGGTCACACAGCAAGGCCCTGTTCCTTATTAGGTGGCCAGTCATGGGCATATAAGCATCGAAGACGCCTGAGCCTTCCTTGAATGTACCCGAAAGCATGAAACTAGATAGTTTCTCGAGGACTTCCTGGGTCAAAACTGATTCTACGAGTAATTAAGCATTCAGAGGACAGGCAGAGCTAAGAGTGCAGGTTGTGTATAGTATTTATGACATATGGACACTAGAAATTATCTGGGTATTTTTGAAATTCATAATCAAGTGGTTACCCTATATTTTATCTGGCCAGCCCCCCCCCTGCCTTCTCACAAATGGGTAAGTATATCACAGTTTAACTTTCAGACCCAGATTTTTTTTTTTAACAGAGCCTATTACTCTCAATATGTACCATTTGAGTAATTTGTCATGCCCATCAACTCTCCATTTCCTCGTCTGTCAAATGGTATAATTATGTCACTGAGGTTTTCATACGGCTGTGGTGAGAAACACATCACATTACCTGGACAGCATCTAAAACAGCTCCTGGTATATACGGTATACTCAACAAATGCTTGTTTTGCTATGATTATTTCATCATTGCTATTTGCACTGAACTGTATTTGTTGCAAGTGCAAGCAACTTAATAAACAGCGCTTAGATTTTTTTTTTTCAGAGAGACAGAAAGCGTCTTTGCTAAGCAAGGGAGAGATAGAAGAAAGCCTGTGAATAAATTGAGACTCCCTAAATCATACTGTAAGATTTTCCTGTAATCCCTTAATAATAATTACTGTCAGGCTTTGGAATAAGGAAGCTTACAGACAGTTCTTGCAATGTTTTATACATTTCATTTTTCATTTCAACTCAGAATAAATGGCAAAAGAATTGGAGGGAAACAACTGAGATAAGCCGAAACAAAAAAAAAATGAAGTAAAAGTATATATGTAAATTAAAAACACACTTATTACCAGCCCTTGAGGAAAAAGAATTGACAGTGACCTCTAGCAACATATTTGTATGGAGAGGCTGCTTTTCAGTCCCTTCTCAAGATTACCTGGGTCTGGATAAGAGCCAGCCTTTAAACCTCTCTCTCAGAAGCGTCCTATCTTCCTCCTCCACCTTCCCTTCCTCCAGGAGGCTCTTCAGAACCCATCAACACCAATACAAAGGCTTTAAAATGGCATTTTCCTCTTGGCTGAATGCAAAAACCAGAAGTGCAGGAAAGTTCTCAATGCTGATTGTTTGACTCACTATCAACTCATTCTTTCTGTCAGCTAGCAGGGTAGAAAAATAAGTGAATGAATAAATAAATAAATAAAAGTACTCCAACTGTTCAGTCACAACCAGCGCATTCCAAACATTGCTCCCAACAGTCAAGGAGCTGGAATGTACCTAAAACTTTCATTTTCTTTGTAACAAGTATTCATAGGCATTTGGGGAATTTCTATAGGCTCAAATGAGTTCTCTTTCTTCATCAGTTCTCAGGAGATTAATTATTCCTGCCAATTCGAGTCTGTCTTCCTGCTAACACATCCCAATGGACCCTCTTTTTTCTTACACAATCAAAAAAAGTCCAGATTCCAACATTTTAATAATACTATTTTGTTCTGTTTTATGCTGCTAACTAATTGTGCAGCCTCTATCGGGCTCCCTACTTTCTTCTAATTTCCTTAATAAGAGGCAGTCTGACGACGACGTCAGCTTCACAAACACACACTGATTTTCCTGGGAGGAGAGAAGTTTTCCACAATTAATGAGAATCCTGTTCAAACTGAATTCTCCTTTTTAATTCCATGGAAGTAATTCTAGGGGCTCAGGAGACGGCTCAATCAGTTAATGCCTGCCGCACAAGCACCTGAGTGTGATCCCCAGGTAAAAATTCAGGCACCAGGGTGTGTGCCTGTCATAGTGTGACTAAAGAGCCAGAGACAGACAGATCCTGGGGTCAGGAATCTGAGATCTCCAGTTCTAGTTAGAGGCCCTGTCTCAGAAGATAAGTTGAAGAACAGCTGAGAAATGCATCTAGCATTAATCTCTGGCCTACACACACACACACACACACACACACACACACACACACACACACACACACACACCTCACAGAGGGATTAAAGTCAATTTTTTTAAAAAAAAGTTAAATTAAATAGTAGCCCTTATAAATAGTAGCCCTTATATTTCCTTGTGATGGCATTAGCATATAGGACCAAACCTGTGATGTTTGCTGAATTATTAACTACCTTTTAAAATGGAGCTTAAAAGCCTTGTGAAAATGTGCACTTGAAAATATTTCATAAAACAAGTTTACCACACTAAATTTAGGGTATTATAAATTTTATCCAAAGAAAAATAAGGAATATGCATATACAGCCACCTTTGAGGTTTAAGGATCTCCAAAGAAACAATGACAGGAAAAAAAAAACATTATCAGCTGTAACATTTGAAAGATTTTGATCCATTACTTTCTAGTATTGCTTCATGAGGCTTAGCTTCATCTCTAACACAAAATAACAATGCTTACCTCAAAATAATTTGATTAAATACTACATGTATTAACAGGAAGAGCAGTGTGTGACACTTACCAGTCATTAAATGCTAATACCTAATGTGTTCCTACTCCATTATCAATGAAATTATAACTTAAAAAGTCATGACTTGATTAATATTTTAGTCCCTAATACTTCTATCATCAACCTAACAGGAACATAAACCATGGAAGGAGTCTTCTCACTAAAGAGACATCTATACAGACAGAGCCATGAGTATTTCATAGGGGTGTTTTCTACCTGTTTCCTCAACCCTATCTGCTCAGTATTAAATAATCCACATTTGGCCCAATTTCTTTCATAAAGCACATTTGGGAAGTTATGCAATGTCATTCAAACTGAGGGACTAACTAACATGGGAGACACACTTAAACTCATGATTCACTCTGTCAAGTCCCTAACAAGATTCAGAATCAGCCTGGAATTTGATGTGCTCCCAGGGAAACAGAGAACTGGATGCCTCCAGGAGTAACCCTGGGGAAAGAGTACCCTAGAAGTGGAGAGTAGAAGCTGCTAACTCAAATCCCTAGGGTTTTGTGAATCCATGGAGTTTTAAACACTGACTTGTCATATTCTTTAATAGAAAGTAAAAAAAAAAAAGAAGTAAAAAAGAAAAGAAAAGAAACCCACACCAATGAGAAGCAGGCTACAGAGAGAAGTGGTGGCAGATGCTGGAAGGGGTAAAAAGTACCTGTTAGTCAACCAGACAAGAGCTGGAAAATCCTTGAGTGGAAGGAATGCCTGAGGATTGGAAGAGGGTGTGTAGTGGGCGTGTAGGGGGGGAAGTTTCGCAGAAGTGAAGTTAAGGAAGAAATATCATTCAGTAATGGCTATTTTTAAATATTTGAAAGATGACAGTCTTGCACTAGGACTGAGAGAAATTCATAGGAATCTGTACCTCTTTTATATTCAGCTTAAACCAAAGGACAGGACATGGGACCCGGGTTTTGCAGAGCAAGATTCTGTTTCCTGTCATGAAGGATGATTTCAGGCAAATGTAGCCCCTTCCAAGGTAGAAACTTAAACTTTAGCTGTGAAATCTGTTACAGTCCCTTCTCAGTCACATATGGATGCCATTCTCTTTTCCTCCAACAGCAGATGAACACCTTGAGACTGCTGTATCCTCGATGCCCTAAAACAGCTGGCTCAAATATCTTGACTTTAATTTGATTATGAAACATCTGATATTAGTTCTTAATTTGGATAAATCCAGGGTGAAATCAGATTAATTCTTATTAGTTGAGCCGCAATGACTAAATTATACTTTCTATATTCAGCCTTCTTATTGTCAAAAGTTTTGCCTATCCTATTGTCAAAAGTTTTAAAGGAAATGGAGCAGAAGAGATGGTTCAATGGTTAAGGGGTTTGCTATGCAAGCCTAGGGACCTGGGTTTAGATCTCCAGTACTCACATAAGAGCATGAGTGTGGTGATGGACCTGGAATCCCAGGATGGGGAAAACAGAGTCAAGGGGATCCCAGAGACTGCCTGGCCAGGTTAATCAGCCGTTGAATGTCAGGTTCACTGAGAGGCCTTGTCTCAACACTGGCCTTTGGCTACTTAAGAACATGCACATGCCCCAGCAACACACACATACTCTAGACACGAAAACAATTTTAATAACACAGGGAGTGTCAGAGGAGGACACTTAACATGCGCCTCTGCCCTCCATTGGAATATGCGTTATTATATGCACACACACGAGAGAGAGAGAGAGAGAGACAGAGAGAGAGAGAGAGAGAGAGAGAGAGAAGATTAAAAGAAAACGTTTGAAGCAATTGTCACAAGACCTAAAAAGCTGAACGCATTAACAAATAATAATCTTTATTATTTTTGCCATTGAGCTCTTTATTTTTTTCTCACACACGTAACTCATAATCCCTGATGTTACTTGATGCTATTCATCAGCCAGGCAGAAACTCAGGTAAATCAATGAAAAAGAAAGGACACCGATCAGTCTTCCAATTTTTCCCTCTGACAAGTCCTGGCAATGACTGGTAAAGAACAGAAAAAAAAAAAACTAAACAATTAGACAAGCAGAAAACACAAGAAGCCTGTTGCAAAGGTACATGACTTTTGTCAGCAAAATACTCGGGTAATAGTCATTTCAGAATTTGTATGTCTTTATAAATGAACACAAATTCTTAATATAATGCTAATTATGCTCAGACAGTCTTCAAATATGAACACACACTTTAAAACAAAAGGGGACTTAACAAGGAATCTAGGATGGAAGTAGGTGTCTTATTAGGAAAAATATTTGCTCTTCAGTTATGAAAACCTGCATTTGAGTCCCTGAATTCTCAGGGCCATGCATTTGTGATCCAGACACTGAGGAGCTAGAGACAGGAGGATTTCTGGGACTTGTTGACTTGGCTAGCCCAGTAGGTGAGCTTCTGGTCAAGATGGATGGCATCTCTAACGACACACTGGGGTCACCCTATAGAGTACACACGTGTGCATCCGCACATACACTTACACACATACACATATGCATAAAACAGCCTCAAATGTACTCACATGAATTCACATGTGTATACAAAAATTCCAGAAATACTGGAAAAGCAACTCAAATGGTTGTCTTTCAAAGGGTTACAAAGCAAAACAGAAACCAGTTTCATTATCAAAATTAAAGCTTTCGTAGAACAACAACAGAAATAAAAAGATAAAAATACACTATTATTAGATTATTGGACTTAAATTGATAAAGAAATTATTTTAGCATTCGTGAACTTATCCAAGGAGATGTTATCAGAGGATAAAAAATAAGTATCTTAATATATTTTGAGTATAATCAAAAAACCAATATTGGACACTTAAAATTAGACTTATAATTGATCTATTATAGGACCTAGGACTCTGTTCTAGGATCCACAGTGAAAAAGCACTAAATTAAAATATGTGAATACACTGGATTGAGCTACTTCAAGACAGAAATTTTTAAATTCAGACTGTTATCATGCAGAAAATGGTGCCAGTTAATTTTGTTCTTTCCTTGCTACTCCCACTTCCTATATAAATTGAATGAACTCCCAAGCCCCCTTGCTAAATGGTTTAGTAACACTTAAAATTCAGCAAAAAAAAAAAATCACTGTACCTCTAGGAGCCGCCACTCCTTGAGCACTATGGATGACTGACATCCAAACAAATGCCTTGGCCAGTGCCAAGCCAGTTCTGCACTGGCAAATGGTCACACATCACACATTCCTCTTCATCATTCTCATGATGACAGTTCTGGTCGCATTATCATAGCTACAGGACAAAGTGCATAGCTCTGAAACTCAATTGATCATAGCTGTTGACGTCTTCCTTGAATTGGAGTAACAGAATTCCTTTCTCTATAAAAAATTAAGCTTAGACAGGACAAAGGTGATTCTGGTTCCTTCTAAATAGGCTTTGGGAAGTGAATCGAGAAGTGTGAACCTTCTTACATACTTCACTTCACTGACCGAAGTATTTAACAAACATGCAAATGTAGAATTCTAAGAGGCATTTCAAGTGAGAGCTTGACTCTGGGAAGTCAATACCTTTCCCTCAGTTTATCATTGATTTCCATTCTCTTTTCTTACATCATCACTGTGTGTAAGGAAATGTAACAAGAGTCTAGAACAATTCAAATTCTGAATGCTCCTGATACTTGTGGGGCCTGGAAAGCACAGAATGTGTGCATTTATGAGGACCTGTCATGACTATGCACCTTTCCCACGTGCCAGGCAGGTGCTTGTTCCACTCCAGTCTACCAGTCCATCTCGGTTTCAGAGGATGCTTCCTACTCATTCTACTTACAGAGGCTCAGGCAGCACACAAATAGAGTACCAGCGAAATGCATTTGCCCCAGCACAAGAATAAAGTGTTTCTACAGCCATCGTTGGACAGACATTTGCTGGTCAGGTGAGACTGAGCCCTGCATCTCAGTACAGAAGACCATGTAACTCTGTCATCTCCTCCCTCACCTGCTTCACTTGGGAGGATTTCTCTCTGCACACCACTACCCTGTCCCTCATAGCTCCACATCAGTGGTTCTTAACCTAATGTTGCAACCCTTTAATACAGTTCCTCATGTTGTAGTGACCTCCCCAATGATAAAATTACTTTTGTTGCTACTTTGTAGCTATAATTTTGCTACTGTTAAGTATCATAATGTTACTATCTACATATTCTGACAGTCTTAAGTGACCCCTGTGAAAGGACCCTTTGATGTCCAAAAGGGGTCATGACCCACAGATTGAGAACCACTGTCTACATAGCCATGGGGTATCTTTTCTGTTGTAGTTGATGACTCTATATGTCTTGCTTCTCCCTTCATGGACCTTATTCCTACAACTCCTCCCTTTTTCTCAACCCTGGGGGTGATATTTTTATACTATTTTTCATACTACAATGCTCATTTGAATCATAGTTTAATTGCACAAAAATGAAATTTCCCATCTGCTTTAGGAAAATCCTATGAGGATGACAATAATGATGGTGGCGGTGGTGGTCATAGTGTTTACCAAAACTACATACTAACTCTCTGCCTTGCTGTAAGCCCTATAAGGTAGACATCAAACCCAAGAAAACTGAAATTTAGGGAGATAAAGTGATTTTGTCAAAGCCAATTCTGGTGAACAATAGAGACAATAATTGGAATTATATCTGTTCAGATGCCAAAGTCCAGCCTTTCACAGTGCCCCCATGTCACTTCATATGTCAGGATATAAGAATCAAAGCATAAATAAAATCAGCACTAGGAACTTGTTGAATACTAATGTATTGCCTCTCAAGCTTATCTGAAAAGACGGATTTCACTTTACTTTAACAAAAGACAAACACTATAGAATAAATTGAGGTAGCCGAGATGCTTGATTTATACTGCCTCAGTAAAGCAAACAGCCGTGTGTTTCTAAATGAAAGCTGAGGATGGAATAGACTGTAATGCACCTTAATTGATTTATGGATACTGTGTCTCTTAATAACTCACAGTTAGCAGTTTCCAATTTTAACTGATCCCCTCCAATAAGAGCTTGCTCAAAACGTTTAACATGGTTTGCTTTGAATACCTGTGGTTTGAGCAAATGTTGCTCACCACGATAACCAAGTCAGCCCAGCCCACAGAACACTTCACCACCTTGCCCAACATTTTATCCTTTAGGTCAGATTATCCCCCATGAAATCTACCTTAAAATGGACTTCTCTTCCTTCACCCAAGATGATGCTCTTCTCCACAGTCTTGTAATCTGTGTATGCACGTCCCTGCTTATCTCCCTGGGTACCACTTTTCTGACCTTACATCAATGTTTACGTGTGCTTGCAGGGACAGGCTTGTCTCTTTTGGGTGAAAAGCAAATAACTCACAGGATTTTCATTTGGTTGTTTTTAAGATGAAACATATTAGTTTAGGAATATTTTTTATTTGCCCTAGCATGTATCTGTGTGGGAAAAAAAAGCAATTTATATATTCTTAATTGTTCTTTATTTGGGTCACATTCAAGTAACTCCTTTAGGTAGTGCTGGCTATTTCACTTTTGTACATCTGATACAGTGCAATCTATAGTGTATTTATGACTGTTTCACTCGTACTTTGTCTTCTTAGCACAGTAGTTTCAACAACATATGCAATCAATAAATATTAATTGAATCTGAATTATTTAGATACATAGAGATACCTAAAGGGAAAGATGGAGTTCATTATTAATTTCAAATATTATCAATTAAAGTCTAATATATGCAAATGAATTTTGTTTGCCCCACTATATATGAAAGTGCACCATTTTGATATATAATATAAGGTGAGGTGGATGCAGATGTGCAAGAAGAACACAGGTATCCTTTGTGTTCACACATCTTCAAGATGCTTTCTGCTGTGACAAATAACTGAAGGCCAGCAATCTAAAGAAAACTCATTGTACCATGCATTCACATAATTTCAGTCAAAGTCTGACTGGAGCCTTCGCCTTTCTCCTGAGGAGAGGCAAAACCCCATGTCAGAGAGGGCTTGACATAGCAGAACCACTCACCTCAACAGAAGCCAGGAAAGAGAGAGACATGTCTGCCCTACTGAACACCTTCTTCCTTCTGTTTTTATTTTTTTCCTGGCTTCCATCCAGGTGTTGTCCACATTTAGGCTGGGTCTTCTCCATTCAGTTGCTGACCCACACGCTATGGTCTCTAGAAATTCCACCACAGACACCTAAAATTGAGCTCTGTCAATTTCCAATCCAATCAATTTGAAAATGAAGATTAACCAACATACTTCCTTAAGGATTTATAAACCTAATTTGTATTATTCCTTTATTTTTCTTAAAAAGTAGCTCAATGTTCCCTAAGCCTTAGGAGCAACAGTGTTTTATAGATGCATCCACTGGGACTCAGTTCCACAATTTGGCACTTTGATTGGTTCTAGTTTTCTGTAGTGGTCTTCTGTTCCAAATAAATGTTTCCTTGATGAGAGCTAAACACTACACTGATCTGTTGGCATAAGAACAAATGTCTATAGATTATTATTAAATATTATGCTGTTTTAGTACATTAGTGGTTGTAGATTGTCCTCCAATGATGTCATGAACTTTGCAGAAGACAAGTGAGAAGAACTTGAGAGCCACAGGATCAGCAAGTTTGCTGTGAGAGTGTCTCTTATCAGATGCAATACTCATAGTCTCATCAATATGATCACCCCAATGTGAGCGAAACCAAGGTGACACCAACGAAGATGGCAAGCTGGATGGGGAAAACACCAGGAATCCTCAACCCTACACAAAGAACTCTAAACAACTGAGTAAAGCTGGGGGAAGAATTGGTCTTCCCCAGGGAGAAAGCATGCCAAATACTTGTCTAGTCTCATATGTTAAGCCCTAAAACCATACATATAAGTAACACTATGTGGACTCACTAAGTTATATTTAGAAACAAATAAGTGTATACAAATATATGTGCACATAGTTTATTTAAAAGATACTGGGAATTTGAAGGAAAATGTGGAGGGGTAAAAGTTTGGAGGGAATAAAGGGAACTGAGAAATATAATTAAATTACAAATCTCAAAGATAAACAACAAGGGGCTGGAGAGATGGATCGGTAGTGAGGAACACAGGCTGTTCTTCCAAAGGAGTCTGGTATAGCTGGGTTCAATTCCCAGCACCCACGTGTTAGCTCACAAACCTCTGTAGCTCCAATTCAGACATTATGAGTAACATAAAGACAAACTCATGTCTTTGTATTGTTTTGTCTCCAGAGAGACCTCAATACAATGTGTGATGCAACTTAGGTACTCCAAAATGCCTTTTTAATTAGCAGAAAACAGAATAGAAAAAAACGATGCTTTGTATATACAGCTTAACTGTCAAAATGTATTTCCATAAGGAAGAATTTATGTGCTAAGTAAGGATGACTGGGACTGTGCTGTGATGTGTTGTGTTATGTCATGTTGTGTGTGTTGTGGGGTGGTGTTGCATTGCGTTGCATTGTTCTTTGAGTATCACTCTTAGCCCCTCACTATATTCCCCAATTTCCTTAGAAGAAAAATAAGGACTTATAAACTAGGGTTCTAATTCAGTTTTTGTTTGAGTTCGTTCATCCTAGAGACATCACAATGCCGGGACTGTCACAGGTCAGTCACTGCACAGTATGTGGTTCATGGGTATTTAGCAGTTGTTAATATTGTCTCATTCTTTTACTGTGCTTTTATCTTTCTACTTCAGTTTATTACATTACACATACAATAACACGTATGTATGTATCTACACAGGTAATGTTGTGCCTAAAGATAGAGATGTACTCAAAGAAATTCTTCCTTATATAATTTCCTCAGTGTGTGAACAGTTACACAAACATACGGCTGTGGTTTTACTAAGAAATACAATCACATGAGACAATTTCACTATGTAGTTCATGTCTCTCCCTGCTTCATGACCCTTCCCTTGTACACTACATTGATATTACTTGACTTAAACAAACATATAATTAGACTGGAGAAAATTTAGAAAAACTTATAAACTCAACTTAAACCAATTTGGCATCCTCTCAGCAAACTTGAGGTCAGGATTTTCCTACTTTTCATATTGTTCATATCAATTAAGGGATATGTTTGAATTACCAAGGCTTCTTCCTGTGGCTCATAACATCAAAGAAAAATGATGCGAACAGTTCTGCAAAGCGCCATGTAGAGCTGACATCTATGTTAAAATAAGAACCCCATGAGCTAAAGTCATCTGCAAAACTCTTAAATCTACCTGCAAGAGGGAAAAACAGCATTGCATGAATTCCACGTATGGCATGAATCTCGTCTTCGAAAATACTTCCTTCCTTTGCTCTCCAAATGCAGTTGCTTATGTAAAAGTGTCTAAACTGCTCAGTAACACAAACCAAGAACTGCTCTTTGTGTTTAGAAGCTCAACGTATTTTATGCTCTTTCTTTTCCAATTTGTCAAGTATGATAAAACTCCAAAATTCACATAAAGTCTAATACACTTTGAAACTAACAGTTCTCTATTCAAAGAGAGTAGCATTATTAACATGCAACTGTTAAGTCTAAACGAATAAATCATAATCAAGAAAAAGTAGGCCCTCCATGAAAGTGGTTTAAGCCACGATGCCTTTACAATTCTATATTCAGCACTCATAATAAATCCCAACTCATACAAATATTCATTCATTTTAAAGGTGCACCTTGAAATGTATTGGGCACATATGTAACTATAAATGTCCATTATGGCTTCAGCTAATGAAAATGCTTTCTGAACACACACTAGTATCGGAGAAGAATCCACTCTTGTATCACTAGATGTGATGTATGAGTTTACCTTTGTATGTCCATCAAGGTATAATACCACAGAAGATTTATATCTACTGGACAACTCAGAAGTTTGTAAATGTTTTGAGAATTAAAAATATGAGGCTATTAAATCCCAGCCAGTCTGTTCTTCCCTTGTCGGTTGTAAGTGTCCAACTTTATCATTTTAATTGTAATGATTTTAAACATATTTACTAGTTTGAGTCTTTTCCCTTTTGTCATTTTATTAAAGGATTGGCAAGTTGTTTAGCTTAGCCGACAGTTGCTGCAAGGACAGTCAAAAGTCAAGCCTCTAAACTCAACCAAGTGATTATTTCTGAGCAGTTCTGATAAACGAGCAGGCAAGCCTTAGCACTAGACAGTTAAGCTGTAGTATTCCTAGAGGTCTGCCATTTTCCGTAAGTAGGGAATCAGAATCATGGAAGCAAACATTTGTTCTTTCTTATAGTTTCCTCAGTTTCTCCCGCAAAAACATTCATAGTTCTCTTCTTTTAAAGAAACCCTCCAAAAATGCTTTTCTTGATATAAAAATTTAAAGAATACATTTGAGTATTTCTCAATAAAATCAGCCATGGTGCACGGAAATAAACTTCCTTAGAAAACTTATATAACTCATGATAAATATGCTTTCTTCTTGCTATAACGGTAGGGTGGGGAAGACTTGAGATAAAGCTGACAAGGATCAAGCAACAGGCACATCTGGGAAGTAGTGTACATGCCAACAGGTTTATTATGCATTTCCCCAGTGCATACACACATCTAAATACCATGAGCCACAGTAATGCTCCAGTCCTCTACTTTTCAGTGCTTAGGAGACTGAGGCAGGAGGATTGCACATTTTGGGTGTACCTATGCTGTCACACACACAGTGAATAAGACACCATGCTGTTTGCCAAAATTAAAAAGATGAGATTTCTACTTATAAAAATAAAAGCAAACAAAACTAGGCAATAAGATAGCCATCATTGGCTGAGAACATGGGCCAGTGGGAAAGAGCACTTGCTTGTCTAAACACAAGAAGCTGAATTGGTTTAAGTCCTTAGAACTCAGGCAAAGTGGTACATATAGCTGTACACACCCATAACCTTATTACTATCAGAAGTGGAGACAGGAGGGCTGCTGAGGCCAGCCAGCTGCCAGCCCAGCTCTAGTTCAGTGAAAGACCCTGTCTTAAGGCAGGGAAACGGAGACTTATTCCAGATGTTCCTCTCTGTCTACAAATACACCTGGGCTCACACACCCATATGCAAATGTGAACAAGTAGCACACACATGTGTGAACACATGCACACACACACACACACAGAGAGAGAGAAAGAGAGAGAGAGAGAGAGAGAGAGAGAGAGAGAGAGAGAGAGAGAGAGAGCATTAATAAAAAGATAGAGATCGTGACCAGGAACTACTACTTTGTGTAGTCAAGGACTGTACAGTACCAATTTGAAAACCAAATAGCCAGTGAGTGTGGCAGAGGGAGACACAATAACGTGACAAACAACTATTGAGCACAAAACCTACATGCAGACTTTGTTATGTACCTTAAACACTTCAGGATATTTTATTTTTGTAAATGTTTCACTCATTCACCAGATGTAAAGTAGATGAGGAAACTAAAGTGCAGTTGCTCTAGACCTCACAATTAACTGCTGACAGAGACCTCAATTATATGCCAGCTTTCAGGAATGAATTTACTTAGTTCACTACAGCACCCTCCCTACTTAACAAATAATCTATGTGAAACACTCATTTCATTTCTAAGGCTCTGGCCAGGTAGATATTAGAAGCAGAAGGTGAGGTTTGGAAAGGTGGCAGGAGCCCCCAATTCTGCCTTGCAAACTAAAGGGGTAGGGATGGATAGCAATATGATCAGGGCTCATTCAAGACAGATAGACCTTGGATGAAACCGCTCTTGCCTATAAATCAAGTGGCAACTCAAGGTCCAGGACAAACACGAGAGAAAGGTTAAAACTAGATAGAAGAAAAGGACCAGTTCAGAATCTGGAATAAGCCATGGACACCTTTGCCCTACTTATAAGACACCAATCTGCATTTCTAAATATGCACGAGCCCTTGGAGCTAGAGACAGGGTCCACACAGGTCACTGTGCAGCAACACCAGTCTCCAGACTGAGGAGCACTCAAGCTTCTAAAATTACTCCCAAGTTCCAAATGCCTTCCTCCTTTTTCTAAGTATTACTATCTGCAGCCCCATACATGCCTATCAGGGGAGAAAACAACAATAAGACATCGACTTAGTTCAGTCATCTGGGAAATGCTATGGATAATACAGAACTGTGGGGCAAATAATGCATTCAAGAGTCAGTCAATTTAGTGGGAAAAGAAAAATTAAATTGCTTCTTTTGCATCCTGCAGAGCCAAAAAAAATAACAGTTTGAATGTTGTGCTTTTCAGATAGTTGCTCTGATGTTAGGTAGATATAATTATATTCACGAGGCATCCACACTGTGTCAGTTTGGTGTATTATTTTTTAACTGCCTTTTCTTCTTGGAATTGAAATTATTTGTCTTTTTTGGATACTTAATTCCTGATGTCAATCAGTTTCTCACTAGGAAAGCAGGTTCGGGGTTTGTTTTAACTAGGTCTTAAATCAGCTGCAGCTCAGAAATGGTTTGTTTCTGTCTTCATTAGGAATGCTAGATCTAACCAATCAGCTCAAGATATTATTAGGAGGGTTCTTGTCAGTTTATCCTCTCCTCTTAGGAGCAAAGATACTCTATTTTATACTTTAGAAAAAAAGAAATGGTAGGATTAGACTAAAACAGAGGACAAGAGGATGTCAGATCCCAGAAAGGTGTGTGGCAGTTCTGTGAAGCTTTCCTATCCAGAGAAGGGAGTTGTAATACGGTCCTGCTAAATGCTTCGACTATGTTCATTATGCAAGAAACATTAGTGCCGAGTATATTTTGTTACCATAGTTCTGCCTACTGGGAACTATAATTAAAGCACATTTGAGCAAATGCAATTTTATTTGTTATTAAGCAACTAAAAGCTTAGTCAACCTTGCAAATATGGAATTATCTTAAGATTATAATATGAGCCAGCCAACTACCAAAAAAAAAAAAACTTTATGAGGTCCTATCTTTATTAGCCATGCCTGCTAGTCCTTATTGTAAGAGACTTTATCCTTCATGACAGCAGTCTTCAAACTTCAGCGTTCCCTGAGTTAACTAGAAATCTTGTTAAAAGCACAAAACAAACAAACAAAAATCTTATTGGGTCCTTCCCTCACTTCCCTCAGAGGTGCTCATTCCTTAGGCATGGGATATACCCTAATGTTTTCATTTCTGGCATTCTCCCCAGGGGATGCTGCTTCTGCTGCTGCTACCTCTACTACTACTGGATAAGATCACATATTCAGAGTTACTGATGTATTACATAATGGTTAGAACTTTGACATCAAACCCATCTAAGTTTGCATCTTCAGATTGCCCATGCCTTTGAATGGATAACTTTATCCTGTAAAGTTTCAGTTTTTTAACCCTTCCAATAGACAGAAAAAACTATAAATAAATTTGTTGTGATAAAATGAGAGAAAGGGATAAAAGGTACTTATAGTATTCTTGTCAAGAGGAAAAATAAATAAAATGAAACAATCAGTTTGTAATTATGGTTAACTAAGAAACATGCCCCGGTCTAGTTCAACATATTCCTTGGCTAAAATAGGCATCAGACTCATCTGAAGATCTTTTGAAATATTTCCTGACCCCAGAATTTCTGTTATATTCCATATTTCACTCAGTATAAGATGATAAGATTTGTCACTCTCTTTTGTGTAGAAAGAAAAAAAAATGCCACTCTTAAACCACAATTAAGCTAGTTGCAATTAGCAAGAAACAGGAAGAAAAACAGTGCATGATTTTATATGTTGAGTTTCTAGGGTGAAAAATACAAGAATACAGTGGTAAAAACTAAATAGGTTCAGAAAGGGCGGAGAGAGACAAAACTAGGAAAATTATATCAAAATACATATGAAGAAGTATCTGTCCAGGATAAATAAGGCTACATATCTGATGCTCACTATGGGGACCACAGTTAATAAAGCTGTATTGTATTGAGGATTTTTTTTTGCTAAACATTCAGACTTCAGTTGCTATAAACAAAAAAGCAACAATGCCAGAGGACAGATATATTTATTCATTTTATTATGTTAACAATTTACTATTTGTATCTCACAGTATCAGGCTGCCAACATCAACTAAACTTGATACATTTACTGTTTATGAACACCTGAGCTTTAGAAATTATAAAGTATAAAAACAAAATGTACATCCTGGGACTTCTGAGATGTATTAGGAAAGGATGTGAAATGGGCTTTATTCCCCAGGTGATGTGATGGGCAGGTCTGGTTCGAAACCACTAACCCTGTGAGGAAGAGAGTTGAAAAGAAGATGGAAGTTTTGATACCTTGAAGCTGACACTGTCCACAGTTGGAAATCCTATTCTTAGGCCATAGTGTCATAATCTGCCTTGTTATTCTGTAGGCTGCCAAGGAAATGTTGTCAACAACCTGGGCAAAATTCCTGGCAACACAACTCTGTGAAAGACAGGTTTCTTTTGGATTAATGATGGAGGGTAAAAGGAAGGCTGTGGTCTCAGGACACTCCAAGACCATGTTCTCAGCACAAAGGAGATTTATTTGCCCCAGAGGAACAGAGGGTTGGGAATAAGAGACAGAGACAGGTGGCAGAGGTAAGAAAGAAGGGGAAAGGAAACAAGGGAGAGGGAGCAGAGATATTTGTCCAAAAGGGACAAAATACTGCTTCTAGATAGAGAGGGGACAGATGTATCCCAAAGGCAAAGGGTGGTTTATAAAGGTAAAAGGGGAAAACCATTATGAGGTGCTTAATTTTAACTGGGCATGTTAATTCGGTAAGACAAAGGGAATTTTTATTGCTGGGCTTCAATACTTTGATAGTTAGATCTTGGTAGTCAGCCTCAGGAGGAATTAGCCAAATAAGGGAATAGATTTCATGGTTAGCTTTCGGGATGTAATCTAATGGTTTTTAGCAAGGCAGAAGGAATTGGGGAGAAGGGCGAGGTCTGCCAGAGCCATGCTTGCCATGTTTGGGCTCACTAGAGTCCCTTCAGAGGGCATAACCCATCGTGGTAGGAAAGGCATAGGTGACGGGAGCACAAGGCAGTTAGACACATATGTTCAGAAGTGGATGATGAACGCTGGTGCTCACCCTGCTTTCGCATTTTCATTCAGCCTGGAGTCCCAGCTTATGGCATAGCATCACCCATAATGAGGGTGAGTCTTCCCATCCCATTAGTGTGATGTAGGAACTCCTTCACAGACATACGCAGAGATTGGTCTCCGAGGTGGCTCTCGACGTGTCAGGATGACGATCAGTATTAACTATCACAAGCAGTTACCTTCATGTTGAGGGTAAATTAGGATACAGCTAACCAGGCGAAAGGACAACAGTGCACCTCAGGAAAGTGTACAGTGCCAGCCCTGACAGTTTGGGGGAGGAAGGATCTTTTGTTTGCTCTTTTTTTCCTAACCATGAGTTCCATTCCTGAGACTTTAGAATTCTTAGGGCAGCTATTTTATCTTTATTTTCTTTAATTTTTGAGATGATAATTACAGCATCTCCCTTTTAAGAGGGGCAGCGTGACTTAACATCCCATGGAGACTGAAAGGACTATGAAGATTGCCCACATTATTAAGACTAGGCCCTGAAAAGTTCTTCTCCATCTAGACATTGAAAGTACGACTGTAAAGATAAGGCCGGGCGGTGGTGGCGCATGCATTTAATCCCAGCACTCGGGAGGCAGAGGCAGGCGGATATTTGTGAGTTCGAGACCAGCCTGGTCTACAAGAGTTAGTTCCAGCGCAGGCTCCAAAGCCACAGAGAAACCCTGTCTCGAAAAACCAAAAAAAAAAAAAAAAAGACTGTAAAGATAATATCATTATTCTCCCAAGTTAAAGCACCTGCAATTTCCCTTCTCTTTGCGGGAGCCAAAGGGTCCACCCTCAACTTGACATTCATCTCCTGACCCAAATGAAATGTATCCACTCTGTAAGGCAACACAATACCAGGTGGCATCTTTGAACTTTTTTATGTGGGAGTTGGAAAACTTCAATAGATAATCTCTGGTGGCTGCCATTCATGTGATTTAATTTTGTAAAGAAAATAATATAATATTAATGCTAACGTATAAAAAATCTAAGCATACAAACCTCTGATGAAATGTTGAAGTAATAGCATAGTTGCACTTACCAACTTTTACTCTGCCTGTCTTAGAACGACCGATCCTGATTTGTTGGGGAAATATTACTGACTACATGTCATAACCAGGATTCAATTCTGGTGGACAGAACAACCTGAGAAGCTGAAGTCATGGAGGGGAGCGTTTCTGTAAGTCGTAATCCTCCAGTTCAAGCACACACAAGCATCGATGATTCTCTCACTTGCTCACTGGATTGGAAAGGACTACACACTCTCAAGGAAATCTATACCTCCAAAATTACATTTTGATAGCTTGAAATTTTCTTTCAGTCTTGGCTTATACTAAAGTCCCTCCAATAACTACACATTAAAGATTCATCATAAGGCCATTTCTTTACCATCTAAAAGCTATGATGTTCTTGAATTCCTGTTTTTAATTATAGAATAGAAAATGCAAAATTTATAAAGCCTATAGCAACGGTCTAATGTATCTTTAAAATACACTGATTTTAAATAAAATGTAGTGTATTCAAGCATCTTTACATAAAGAAAATTATTTAGTGTAAAACCTATGACTTTAATAACAACTTAGAAACAGAAACTGGTCATAGGGAATGTCAACTTTTTTACAGGAACTAGTTGCTGTTTTATGATGCTAGACATGAGAGGATCCTGGTGGTCACTATTGTGATTATTGCTTGCCTTTTTTGCTTATTAATTATGCCTTGCAAAGTTTAGGTACAGAATGAAATAATCCCTGTTTACCACATATAAAACAATGCTTAGTGTTGAAATTCTCCACTCTTGTCCATCTTTATAATATCGATTGAATCATTACTTCATGTCTTCCTTGTGTTTTTTACACATCTGTTTTATTTAAATCAAAATATGCATTTACTTCCTGACATTTAATGGCACTGGTGTATTTATTACTTTAAGTTCTTTGGAAAACATAAGAATGTCTTTAACAAATAAGCGTTAGAAGTCTTAGTTCAGACTTGTGGTGGCCACAACAACAATTATCTCAAGCCCTCTGCTGATGAGACGGTAGTAGCTTTATACATCAAAGCAACTTGTCCTCCATGTGAGGGCTT
>JAQHUG010000069.1:6939379-6952504 GCA_028555095.1 Dicrostonyx torquatus | reverse complement strand
GGGAACAAGGGGAGTAAATGTAAATTTTTCTTTTAAAAATAATAAAAAAAGAATAATTAGTTACTATGTTGTTTTTTAACTCACTCTTTAAGTGCCATTATTTCTAATAATATCTGAATTTTAAGTTTGTTGTCAATAACCTCCTCTTATCCATGTGTGCCCACCAGGAAATCAGAGGTGTTATTCATCTCAGAAACAAATATGTTCAAGAAATTATAAGCAAAATTTCAAGTAAAAAAATCTTTTAAACCCCTATTCTTCCTTTAATACAATAGTTAGGATAATGAGAAGTAAAGATGATATAGTACGTATTATTACAGCTTTTTTTGTTTTTGATTTTTGGAGACAAGGTTTCTCTGTGTAACAGCCCTGGCTGTCCTGGAACTAGCTCTTGTAGACCAGGCTGGCCTCAAACTCACAGGGATCTGCCTGCCTCTGCCTCCCGAGTGCTGGGATTAAAGCTGTATGCCACCACTGCCCAGCAAAATCTAATAAGATGTTTAGTTATTTCTGCTTTAACCTAATGAAAAATAATGTAGTGAGTTGGTGGTCAGTATGTGCTTAGTGACAGAGATGAGGAACAAGCAGCCTGACAGCTATGCTCATAGGCTCCTAACTAAGTATCAATGACAGCCCAGATTATGTTTCAGTATCATAAAGATGTTTTCCTGGATTCTGTTTGTTCAAACCTTTTACTCAGTGTGCCACATGAGAATATACAGGGTATATATATTTTAAAACATCTGTAGATGGAGAAACGGCCATATTTGATGACTGGATCAGGTTTGAAAAAGAAGGTAACAGGTTAAAACCAAGAGCTAATTCTAAAAAGACAAAAAAAATTTTCAATATCAAAATGAGGTGAACAAATGCAAAGGAACACTCTTCTGTCCCAATAGGAAAGACTATGGCTGTATACAACCACAGGCAGCTAAGGCAGCTGGAGATCTCGGCTTACAGAAAGGTAAAGGTGATCAACTCCAAGTGGAATACAGGGTGAGTGAATGCAATGTAGAATCTATGGGAAAAGCAGAGGAGAATGGGGACAGGAGAGAGATAGGGGAAGGGAAAGCCAAGTAAGGAGGTCTTTGGAAAAGAAAAGGCAGGGAAGGAAATAAAGGAGAAGAGAAAAATTTACAAACAATGAAGCAAACGTCCCCCTTGCATCGCAGCACGGACAACTGTGACATACTAGTGTGCGATCTGAGTAAGGAGCACATTCCAACGATGACAGGGAGACAAATACTCAAATCAGCAACATCCAAGAGTTTCTAAAAGTAATCACACATGCTTTGTCTGGAGACCACGTCACCATAGTCAAATATCCCAAGAACTTTAATAGGAGAAAGATGGAGCGTGTGTTTGAACCCACTGGTACAAGGCTGACAGATGAACAGAAGGTACCACAGCTTTGGTGTTGAAGCTCTCAAGGAACAAAATGGCCCAGCATCAGAGCTACTGACCATTCTCTCCAGCAGACGATGAAGTCCTGATTGGATGACCTGAGGCAAAAATTTGGTAAAATGAATTCAGGCATAAAATAGGTAGTGGGATTAAATAATATTTAAAAGTTTCTCTTAATCTCATGATTCAAATATTCAAACACTTTCCCTCAATGCAAATTATATTCTTGCAAAAGATTTTCTTCAATGAAAACAAACAGTTAAGTTCAGGTTGGTGAACCTCGTTGTCAAAAAATCCTACGGGGCTCTTCTCCTCTCTTTCTTGTTTGCTATGTAGAGAATTAATCTCTTTCCTGGAGGATGAATTAATAACCCTTTGTCCACTGCTGCACTCGTAGGCTTTGGGAATTGGCACACAGCTCGCTTTATCTTGCTAAATATAATAGCCTGTCCAGCATTCCTTCCTTGTGAGAAATCCCTATTCAGTCTCATAAATTATGTGAATGGCTCTGAAGCACTCTTTCCCTTCTTCAATAGGGGCCGTTCCCCAAAGTAGCTTGAAACATGCCAAACATCTGCTCCTACACACAGTTCAGTACATGGTATTGATATGTATTATTGCTGGATGAATTCAGAATACAAAGCCAACTGAACACATTCTTGAACAAGTCTCCTTGCCTCAACATCCCAGCTACAAGAAACTGAAGACAATCAGAATGATGCTATTTTTTGCTGATGAAGCTGGACAGACCGAAAACACAGCAGTAGTGAAGGATTCCAAATCTACCAGAAACAGATACACAAAACAAGCATTTGCCTAATTTAATAAATGTTCTTGAATATACAAGTATTTTTAAGTGCCTGATATAATATTCAATGCTGATGCTTTCCCAAGCTGAATTCCTAGTAACTGAATACAATTATTATTAACTGTAGCTCAAAGAAGGTAAGCAGGCTGTCTATGTGTTGAATTCTTCCTAGCCATCCACACAGGTCTCTACCCTGCATTTGTAGATCCCTAACACATAAGTTCACCAGAAACCTCAAGTTAATTTAACTTCTTTGCTAACTGAGGCTTTAGATCCAAACAGGTCTCATCCCGTGGTGAAATGACTTGGACCTCATGTGAGTTTAGAAAACAGCTCTTGTCCCTTGGGCTTGGGCTCAAGATTAATTAAAAAGCACCAGCAGCAAATTCTTTATGACTTTTGTAAATCATTTTCTGAATACAGCCACTGCCCTGGCATAGGTTACATCTGCCCAGAGAGAACAGACTTCCCTAACTGGTGAAGCCATTCTATACAAGTGGCTGTCTAGTATGCTAGATACTGGCCACATGAGCCTATTTGAATTTAACTTGATTAAACTGAGTGTGGTGAAAATGCTGGCTCCTCTGTTCTACTACCCACATTTCAATGTTCAGAAGTACACAGCCCTGGGGGCACACACAACATTCTTGCCATGCCTCAACGTTCCTGCTCTAGGGTTCTGTTGTTCATGACCTGATAAACATGATCTTTGGAGTTTGCCAGACTTTATCTCCCACTGAATAACAGATTCCGATAGTGTTTACTCAATTATCCATTATACAACTACTATCTGGTTTCTGGTTACTGTCTAGCTATTGAACCTATCTTCATGAACAAAATAAACGTTCATCTAGTTTCATGGTCCAAGGAGGAAGCCAAAACGAACAATAAAGGCAAGTAGAAACAATACGTTTAGCCATGAACTTAAAGCTAGAATATGTTCCTGTTAGCCTCATAGTAGCAAGATGTGGGTTATTTTTATTTTTTAGTATGAAGAAGCCATCTCATTACAGTTGGCCTGTATCATGAATGCCTGCATCTAGAAGTCACTGATAATTTTAGGTTTCACTTAATCTAATGTTTCTTTAGTATTTTGTCCAGACATAATTCTTACCTGTACTTGATGGCCTCTTAATTCTCCATGTTTTCTTGTTTCCTCAGTCTTAAGTGTGCCTTAACTAAATAGTTAAATTATAAATATTTCTATTTATTTTATATTTTTATTATACATTATATAATTATTATGTGTTTATATCTATAAATACTTATAAAATAATAGTATTAAATATTTATACTCTCAAATAATATAGCAGATGTTTAGACATGCCCTCTTGGAAATTCTCACCACCAATTCCTCAATCTTTCATTCTATCCTCAGAATCTGTGGAACTATTAGCGCCCTTGCATTCACACTCCAGGCCCCACTATCTAGGCTGATATTTCTCATTCCTGGATCACAGAAACAAATTTCTCAGAAATTTCGATGTCAAACTGTCTTTTTCTTGGAATTGATCATCTGCATAACTTATGATTAATCTTAGAGTCGCCTGTTGCCCTCTCTTCCTTGGAACATCTCTGTCATAGCCCTTGACTTCCTGAATGTGTGCTCCTTTGCTAAGCTCATCTCCTTAGGGACTTCACTAGTGCTGATCTACACTACCTACAGTGATGATGGACACAAGTCTCATCTCCGTTTCTTCCAGCCTCCTTTTCCTTGTGTACAGCTTGAAAACCAACACTATCTAGTCAGGTATCCCGGGGGCTGAGATCACTACAGTGGGATCAGCTGGTTTGGGGGACAGAGTTAAGACTGCATTTGTGAATGCATTGGTTAATCCAGGAGCCCATCCACTCTCTCAATCAACACTTCTGTATTCGAGAATTCACCCATGATGCTCTCCTGCCTGCTAGTGGCCTCACTCGATATCACGGGCAAGAATGCTCTCACCTCATAGCCCTTCTCCACATGTCCCAACAGCCTCTCAGTGTTCTTCTGTTGATCCTGTCTGGTCAGCCTAGGAAAGTAGTTGACGCAGAAGGAGGGAAGATAAACAACAGAAGGGAGATATATAAATACACTAATAAGAAAAAGTCACAGCTTTGCTCTAGCCGAGATCTCTGTGTCACCTATGAACTCAAGTTTCTTTTTATCTAGAAAAGAGAAGCCTAATTGACTTGTCCTTTATGAAAATGGCCATTTAATTTAGAAGTTAGAATCGTTAACAAGTATATCTATGTAAGTAATCCCCTTCTGTCCAGTTCAATCTCTGCTGATACTTGTCTACGTTTATCACCGAATTTCTTCTTACCCAACACACATCCACACAAAGGCGTTTGGTTTTAATTCTGACGATCTGCACTGTCTGACACACATGGAAGTTTGGAGGGGTGTAAGAAAGCTCTTCTAGCACCTTGCGGCCAGGTTTACACACTTCGCTCATTTCCTGTCACCCACATGAAGCCAGCCGTATGTCCTTTTCCCCAGGGCCCAGCTCAACAGCTCGGATTAGTCACAGGATGGCCTCCAGCTGGCAACTTCACATTGGCATCCACAGCTAAAATCAGCTCAGCTTTCAACTCAATAATCTGGAAGGATTTTTCCACTGGTCAAAAGAAAACTCTTTAACCAAAGCTGTATTTATGACTTCTATGTAGCTTAAAGGCCCCAAACCAAACCTAAGATTTAAATGTATTATTAGTCACTAAAGCAATATTCTTAAAGACGTTTTTGTTAGTGTATTCTAATCACATTTTTTAAAGTATTTCTTTTCTTCAAGTTTAAATATACAAAAAATAAATTTCTTTTATTGTTATTATAGTAATTTATGAAGGGAATAAAATTATTTTAGCTTTCTGCTCAATTTTAACATAACTGCATTAATTTTGTAAGTATAGTATATCCTAAATAGAACTATAGAAGTTACCTAATGCTTGTTACTAAGTCCGTATTATTGTTAATTTTCATCATAATATTTAAGATTTCTGGTATTACAAATATAGTAGAATCTGAGAAGATCTACAGTGTTTGTAAAATTATAACTATATTTATATAAAATATTCATGAATATTAATATACATAGAAAGTTTCCCTCCCCTAATCAGATTAAATCAGCATCTAATCAATATGCCATTTTTCCTATAATTTGGAGCACTAGAATTACCCCCATTAGCTGGGAAGAGACAAAGCCGCATGGCAGGTAATAGGGAAATATTTGTGTTAAAATGGTTCTATATTTATATGACAATATTTATTCGGCAAACACTAATAAAACATGTGCTATCCCAGGCATTATTCTAAGCCTTTTATAAATATTAATTTATTCAATTCTCACAACGACCTTATGAGTTAGATGATGTCACATCCCATCTAACTATCAGGAACGTGGGAACTAACCCGGTACATAGAGGCATCCTGACCAAGGCCTTAGAACCAGTGAGTGGCAAAGTCAGAACATAAACCTATGAGTCTGGCTGCAGTGCGGGCTCTTAAGCCCTCTACTAGCCTACTGCTGAGTATGAGTATTTAGAGCTGCTCCAAATTTGGAAACTAATATGAACCATATAGGACCTATTTCCTTTGAGGGCCAAGGCATAGTTCTATGGTAAAGTGCTTGGATAATATTCATAAGGCCCAAAATTGAATCTCTAGTATGAAAATGTAATTATGTATTCTGCATGGAAAAGACAAAAAGAATGGTGGTAAGATGTGGGAAAGGGGGAACACTTAGGTACTGCTGCTGAGAGGGCAACCTACTGAGTTGCTATGGATATTCATGTGGAGATTCTTCAAAGTGGTAGAAATAGATATACCACATGATCCAGCCATATCACTCTTGGGCATATAACCAAAGGACTCTATATCCTACTTTAGAGAGAGCTGTTGATCCACATCCATTGTTTCTCTGCTCACAAAAGCCAGGAACTCTCAACATCCTTGATGACCATAAATGAATAATGAAAATGTGATATACATATGCAATTGACTATTACCCTGCTGTTAAATTATGAAACTCGCAGGTAAACAGATGACGCTACAAAAAGCATCGCTCATTCTTGGATGTTGTCATTTAATCTTCATACATGTATCTTTCATATGCACAGAGGTCAGGAAAACAGTTAGAGGCCACAGAGTGGGGGCTTTCAAGGGAGGGGAAATAAAACTCAGTGGTACACAGGATTAAGGGAATAACAATAAAACAGTAAATTTTAATTAATGTTGGGAATGGAAAGGCAAAGTAGACAGGGGAATAAGGGTAGCCAAAGCTAGCATGATTTTGGTACACGACAAATGAAATTGTTTCAGGGCAGGGAGTATATCTTGTATGCAGTTGTATCTCCAGCATGCATACCAAAATAGATAAAACATGGCTTTAAGTTACCAACAGCCAGCGTCACAATGACTTTTTGTCAAGTTCAATTCCCATCATGAATTAGTTCTTCTCTTAACCTATAGGAATATACATTCATTCCAATTTTAAGCTTAGCATGTGTCTATACAGAAGCTGATGACATAATGAAAATAATATCACAAAAATACATTAATAAGTGGCCCAATATCATCCTGGCAACAGGACTAACTTTGGGGATTTTGATCTCAAAGACTGTGAAGTTCCTCATTTGGGGAAGGGCCACTAAGGTACACTGAGTACTGTAAGCCTTGGAATACATAGCAAGCTCCTACAACTATGCACTTCCAGAGAAAATGAAAAGCAAGCAAGCAATTGCCAGTTAGCACATTGCTTCCCACAAGAAATGACACCGTGTCATTTTGTGCAAAGGACATCAAAACAGCTTGTCAACTTAACAGTAGGCTTAGATATGCCACGAGAAGCCCTTTGTGTAAAATGTTAAGCATTTGCAGCAGAATTCCTACTTCCTACAGAAGTCTTTCAGGCAGAATAATTTGAATCTAACGAGACTTATTAGTCAACACAAACTATAACTTTTCGAAATGCCTGCTATTTTCCTAAGCAGGAAATTTTAGTTATAGAAGTCCTATTAATTCTTGGGAACTATGTGGAAATTGTGATTTATTTGCCTTCATTCAGCAACGTTCACTTATCAAGTTGTTAATTATATGCCCATTATATGGTAGGTGCTCTATTGGGTCTACTTGTATAAATCATTTCCTGCCAGCAAAGCCGTACTTTTAAACTGGGTTAGCAATTCCCAGATTTTTGTCAGACCCAATAGCACTGACAATCAGTGTTTGGTACTGACTGGAAGGAAGAATAAAATTGGACATAAATAATTCTATATTTTATCTTAGATGGCAGTGTGTGTGAGGTGTGGGGTGGTGTTTATAGTGCTATTACTATTCCCTTTGCATTTTGCAGAATTTGAAAGTCAGTTAACACAATAATCATTGGGCATTTGATGTTAGGGCTGGTGGATTCACAATGAGAGAGAGAGAGAGAGAGAGAGAGAGAGAGAGAGAGAGAGAGAGAGAATGATCACTGGAAGGCCAGCTCCCACCTAGAGCAGAGCTCCTGAGGATAAGAAACATGACTTTTGTAGCCCCGGGATCTTCATGTCTTCCCCGCACAGACTCGGCATCAATATTGTTTGAATGAATGAGTGACCCCAGTTAACCTTTCTCCTACACATAAAACTGTGTCCCATCTATAGCCCTCCTTCTGTTAACCCTTCCTAAGGGCAGTCCACATACTAAATTCTTGAGGCACAAAAATTTAAATATAACTAGTTCAATTAACCAACAAATGTTGTAACTCACAAAGACCTATTAACATCAGTTCGACTACCTTAGCACCTACCCTTTCAGCCCTGACTACAATTTTTTCATTTCTACTTTTTTCTCTTTTGTTAACCTTCAAGTTACTCTGAATATTAAGGCAGAAATCAACAATTTAATAAATTATAACTCTGCTTCAAGGGTTACCAGCTTAAATTGTATTAATAACACGAGATTATTCAGGCATAGTTCTTTCCTATAATGTTGTTAATAAGATGAAAATTGTACTGCCAATCATACACCCCTGTATCCTTTATTATACTCTGTTTGTCTTGTCTCTCCACTAACCACTATGCCACGGCACAAGTTACCATGTTGTCTCTCTTTCTTGGCGTCTATAGACCAAGACAAGGCGCTTGGTGCTGCACTGATTCCAGGGACATAGTCACAGATACAACATATTTACACAAAAACGAGACCTAGGAAGATGGAGAAGAGGGCCCCAACCCTCCTGCTCAAACATCTCAAGAGAGGAAAGTGTTATTCTTGTGCACTTTCCTCATCTCAATCACTATGTGTAAGGTTTACGCTTAAATCTCTGGAGAGTGTCAGTGGTGCACAAAATTCAAATCAGACACCAGTTTGTCAGCCAAAGACTCGCTGTCTGACCCGGCCCCCTCTTTTGGTGGCCGGGACCACTGAACGTTTTGCTTGTCCTTGTGCACTGGAAGAGGCACTGACTCAAGACTGGAGGATGAGACGGAAGCAAAATCTAACAGAGGGCTTCCTGAGAAGAATTTGGTTTCTTGATTTCACGAAGGAGAAATCTGGGTGGTGTTGCCAACTTTGCTTTTTGTTCTATGCATAGCTGGGCCTGCATTATGAATTTGGAAACCATGAAGCAAAAAACATGAACTTGAAAAGGAAAAAGCCAGCTTCCTCCAGAGAGTGGGACCAAGTGGGATCTTTAGGCAATCTGACCAACACGAGCAGCCTCCACCCACAGCTAGTTTAATGGGCAGGGTAAAAAGAGACTTTTTTCTTGTTTAAAGTAATTACAGCCAATACCGTCCAGCTGATACAGTGATTAAGACAGTAACAGGTTGAATCACTCTGTACTTAACAGTGTGATTTGGAGCTTTCTGACAGTAGGTGCACAAAGACATATCACCCCTCACCCAGAAACCCGAGAGACTGGACCTTTAGGGCTTCATTTACTAGAACCCTTTTAGGGCACCTCGCCATCATTTCTCTTGGATCACTGAAGGAAACAGAAGATCTCCAAATTTTTGTTTTGTTTTTAGTCAAAAGCTTCTTAGCCTTCCTTCAACAAGATCATTATTCCCATGGCTTTTCTTTGGAAGCTTATCTTAGGAAGCCAGTAAAACCCTGTTCCCAAGCCTAAAGACATCCCGTTTATAGCTTTCCATTAAGCCTCTTAAAGGTAAGTATTTATACCAATTAAATATTTAAAAGATAGGCTCTTTATGAAATAGTATTTTTATTAATTCAAAAGGAAATTATAATTTATGCCTCTAAATCCTTTGTAAAAGGATTTGAGTAGAATTACAACAAAAGACACAGCTAAATTAACATTGTTAAATAAGTCACAACAGAGGCAAGAACTGAAAAAGACAGAAATATGGAAAGATCATCATGGTTGTCATTATGCAAAAAGTCATTGAGCTTCTATTAGACTAAAGAACAAATTAAATCCTATAAAGCAATTCTTATCATTTCATTTTTTAATCTATGCTTTTAGACATTATTACCAATAACTGTGGCCTTGGTGCTAAATTCCAGTAGGTTTTTTTTTTCCAGGGTGGAGAGGTCATCCTTCTTAAGCAAAGCTGGGTTTTAAACGGAAGTTTCCCCCCACACACACCTTGTCCTGCAGTAAGTTTCAGTGGGTATTTTGAACTTGAGTAAAAGTCAATGAGGGTAGACACATAATTCTTAAATTATTTTACCTATGAAACTAGGGGAAATCTTATGCAGCAGTTCAAAATATGATGCAGATAAATGAGAAATTGTCTGATCAAAACAAGGTTGAAGAGCCTGAAGCTTCCGTAATTACTAATTATAGAATCTATGTAAAGGGGAAAAAAATAAATGCACCCAAGAAACTGATTATTTTATCTCATTCGGTTGGAAATATAAAAATGAAACTGTAATGTTTTATAGCTCTTTTGCCTTCTGCAGAAGCCGTACTGGTGAAGTAAAGAAGGTAAAGGTGCTGATTGCCAAGACTGATGATCTGAGTTCAAATTCCAGAACCCACATGTTGGAAGGAGAGAACCCACATCATCAAGCAATTTTCTTACCTTTACAGACATGTTAGTGGCAAAGGCACAACTACAAAACACACACAGGAAAATAAATCAATGTAAAAATAAAACTTCAAAGAATTGAGAACAAGGCAAAGACGCTTCTCTCATTCCTTCTACAGCACACTGTACATGACGAGATGCAAAGGAATATGTGAGCTACATTCACAGGCAACACAACTAGGCATGTGGAAAATCAATCGTAAAACTCACAAAATTAATTACTAGGTCTAGTTAGTTACCTGATTAAATTTGAAGAATGTCAGCTTATCAAATGCGGTTTGAATGTGAAATGTATGATGTATTCTCAGGTGTTTGAATATTTGGTAACCGACTGGTGATGCCATTTAAGAAGGCTGTAGAATCTGTAGGACATGGGTTACTGAAAGTCTGGGGAGAGTTGAGGTTTTGTCACCCAACCCTACTTCTTGTGACTCTGTCTCCTGTGCAAGGTAATGAGTGTCCTTCTCCCCATGCTACCACCATGCTTTCACAACCATGACGGAGTGCCCTCCTTATGGAACTGGAAGGCCAAACAAACATTTCATATGCCAAGTTGGTTCTTTCCAGGAGTTAAGTCACACAGGAAGAGATAGATGCTGGGGAGTGTTATTTTAAGGTGTGTGACTTTTGTCTATGCATTTGTTTAACTCCGTGAATCTGTGAATCTTTGCCGGTCTAAAACACCTGACGGTCCAATAAAGAGCTGAATGGCCAAAGTGTGAGGCAGGAGCAAGGATAGGCGGGGCTGTCAGGCAGAGGGTATAAATAGGAGGAGCAACAAGAGAACAAGGGGAGGGGGACCTCATGGGACAGCCATCAGCTACACAGCAAGCCACAGAGAAAGAAGTAAAGAAAGGGATACAGAAATAAAGAAAGATAAAATCCCAGAGGCAAAGGGTAGTCAAGATAAGTTAAGAAAAGCTGGCAAGAAACAAGTCAACCTAAAGCTGGGCATTCATATCTATGAATAAGCCTGCATGAGTGATTTATTTGGGATCTGGGTGGGCCCTCAAAAAGCCAAAAGAGTAAAACAGCACAACAAAGAAAAGCAAGTGGCAGATAGGGAAACTTTAAAAGACCAAGATCAAGACTTGTTACAAGCTAAATGTTGTCCTGCCATAACTCAGGTGATGGAGCCTACAAATCAACACAAACCTACAAGAAAGTCTTCAGAAAGAAACCGGCCTACCAGAACCTTACATTGGACTCCTTAACATCCTGAAATATGAGAACATTAATTCTTTTGGCATAAGACATCCAGTCTACAGTACTTTGTTTTGGCAGGCTAAATTGAAGAGGATGAAGACATATTATAGTCATCTATCAGAAGATGCAACACTGTTCAGATTTAAGATATAAATCCATTCAAGTTGTTCTACAAGCCCAGCCTAATCCCTATAAAAACCCCAGAATCCCAGGAATGTCACCCAGAGGAATATAGTAAAAGATAACTGACAACAGGAGCTCAAATAGATGCTTAGATCATTGCATCATTATTCACAATAGCCAAATCTACAAAGCAACCCACATCTTAATAAGATGAGTGGGGAAACAAATTCAGGTTTATATGTTCAATAGAATATCATTTGCCCATATAAAGACTCTAGGTTTATGCCATGACACTGATGAATCTTGAAATCATTAGGCAATGTGAAATAAGCCAGACACACAGAGAAAATATCACATGATTCTGCTTACATGACATATCTAAAAATAGTAAATTCATAAATTCACAGAATTCAGATGAACAATTATAGCTGATGATATCTGTGTGATACTAAAAATGTAACTAACGACACTGATTTAAAATTTAAAAATGTTAAAATGCAATATATATAGTAAAATACCTTATTTATGAAGCAAAATCCTCAAGGCCTCTTTGGCAAAACATTGATTGACTATGAAATATAAATGAAAATATAAAAGACCTATAATAGCATGAATCAATTTTAAAGATAAGATGACTTACATTACCTGTAATTAATTATTACATTATAATACTCAAGATAATGCAGTACTAACGTCAAAGTTGATATATAAGCTGGTCAGTGGGAAGTGGTAGTGCACGCCTTTAATCCTATCCCAGCACTTGGGAGGCAGAGACAAGAGGATCTCTATGAGTTCAAGGCCAGCCTGGTCTACAGAGTGAGTTCCAGGAGAGCCAGGGCTACACAGAAAAACCCTGTCTCAATAAACAAAAAAAGAGAACAAAGTTTTCACATACGTGACCAATTAAATTTTCCCAGTTACCAAAATAAAAAAAGGAATCTTTTTTTGTAAAAGAAAAAAAAGTAAAAGAAAAAAGGAATCTTTCCATCAAATGGTATGAGAATCTGGAAATAAAAATGAATAAGTGAACTCTTGCTTTTTCCCAAATCATATACAAAATTCACCCAAAATATACTATAGACTAAAACATAGAAACCAAAGCTATAAATTTCCTAAAGGAACAAATTTTTCAAAGCCCTGAATTTGATAAATTATACTAACTGAAGAGAGGAGAAGTTGAGGCAATCATACACATGACAAATGACTTGTATCCAGAACTTAATAACTTACAGCTTAATAACGAGGAAACAAAAGCTCATTTCAACAAAATTGACAACAGATTTTAGCAGACATTTCATAAAGGAAATGCAAAGGTCCACTAAGTGCATCAAAGATGCACGGCTCCACAGTTCATCAGGAAATGCAAATATAAGCCACATTTCAATACTATTACAAAACCATCAAAATGGCTAAAAATAAAAAGACTAGACAAGGGGAAAGACCATACGGTGCTCTAGGAGAGTAAAATGCTGCCTGCTTTTTGTAGTCTGGCAGAATCTTTTTTTTTTATTGTTAAAAGAAAAATTTACATTTACTCCCCTTGTTCCCGGCCCTCCCGCTCC
>JAQHUG010000069.1:6913444-6931789 GCA_028555095.1 Dicrostonyx torquatus | reverse complement strand
TTCTGTCTACTCCGCCCACCTAAGGGCTGACCTATCTTACAAGCCAGGCAGTCTTTATTTAACCAATCAAAGCACAGAAATATAGACGGACCCTCCTACATAATTTAAAAATTAAAAACCATCAAGTGTATTATTTGTGAGAGATGAGATTCGGGGTGAGTTACTATCTTGTATTTTACTCTATTATTTATATATCTGTTCTTTAAAAGCACTTCATTTATTCTATGCTATATATCAGCACACAGAACATTTGGTGAAGCTAAAAGCTTTGAAATGAAAATCTTGTGGAACCCTGGTTATTGGTTTGATTGACTAATAACATATATGCTGTGTGTATCTATGTGTGATGGTGTGTGTGTGTGTGTGTGTGTGTGGTGTGTGTGTATGTGTGTGTATGTGTGTGTATGTTTGTGTGTTGTATGTGTATGTGTGTGTGTCAGTGTGTGTGTGGTGTGGTGTATGTATGTGTGTGTATGTTTGTGTGTATGTGTGTGTATGTGTGTGTATTTGTGTGTGTCAGTGTGTGTGTGTGGTGTGGTGTGTGTGTATGTGTGTGTGTCAGTGTGTGTGGTGTGCTGTGTGTGTATGTGTGTGTGTATGTTTGTGTGGTGTGTGTGTATGTGTGTGTGTATGTTTGTGTGCTGTGTGTGTATGTGTGTGTATTTGTGTGTGTCAGTGTGTGTGTGGTGGGGTGTGTGTGTCAGTGTGTGTGGGTGTGGGTGTGTGGTGTGGTATGTGTGTGTATGTGTGTGTTTGTGTGGTGTGTGTGTATGTGTGTGTGTGGTGGGGTATGTGTATGAGTGTGGTGTGGTGTGTGCATGTGCATGTGTGGTGTGTGTGTCAGTGTGTGTGTATGTGGTATGTGTGTGTGTCAGTGTGTGTGTATGTGTGTGTATGTTTGTTTGGTGTGTGTATGTGTGTGTGTCAGCGTGTGTGGGGGGTGGGGGTGTGTGTATGTGTGTGGTGTGGTGTGTGTGGGTGTGCACGTGTCTGTGTGGTGTTGAAAATAACATCTCAAATATTCACTTATTTCCAGACGGTACAAGACTGGATGCCCCACTTTGCCCTCTCCCAGATACTGTCGGTTGCCAGCAGACCAGCACTTCAGCAACAAGGATCAGGGCCCCATGAGTGCATTTGTAAGATTAGTGGGTGCTACTTTTACAAAAGCAATTTTCTTAGTAATTTTCCTCTGCTGATGCACTAATATAACTTGATAAGAAGCAACATATGGAAGACAGGACTTATTTTGGCTCACAGATCAAGGTGTTGGGGACTTGGAACTGCTGGCCACACTGTATCCACAATCAGGGCCAGAGAGCAATGAAAGAATGCTAGTGTCCAGCTATCTTCCTCCACTTTACGATGTCTGGGATCCCCTGCCCAGGGAATGGTCGAGCCTATGATTAAGATGGGTCTTTTCATAACAATCAATATAATCAAGATAATCACCCTCAGGCTTGCCAAGAGACTAACCTAACCTAGATAATTCTTCACAGATGTTCCCAGAAGCTTGTCTCCTGTATAATTCTAGATCCTGACAAGTTGGCAATTAATACTAACCAACACAGCCACTCAGTAATTGCTAATCATTTATAAAGTGAAAAGATGAAGGGAAAAAATTAATGAGTTGACAATATACTATTTATAATCTTCCCACTTAACTATTTATTAGAAAGATGAAGGGAGAGGAAGAAAAGATTATTATTTATTTTGTATTGATGAGAAACCATCTTTGAGATTTCCTGGGAATTCCTGCTCATACTTTATATGTTAGAATTTTGCTGTGTAATTTTGCCTGATATTTCTCTCTAATTTGAAGTATCTGATAGAGAACACTATTTTTGTGGTGATCCAACTGTGCTACTGATTAAAAGAGGTCTGTAGTCCATAAATATTTACCTTCTATTCTACAAGAGTGGAGAAACAACTTGATGTGCCTGTTGCTTTCCCACTTCAACAGACTCTACTCGAGAAAACAATTGTGGATCTTTTTCCACATCTCATTATCTTTCCTAGTGAGCCTCTGGTAGAATGTCAATTCCCTAGAAGCACAGGCTGTGTTTTTCTTTGTTCTAGATGATGTCTGGCCTTGTATGTTGAAAGTATTAATGACAAAAAATAAAATTTTAAGCTAATTGACAGTTATGATTATGTTGCTGTAGCTCCCCAAAGGCTGAGCTGTCATAAACAGACAGAATTTACAGATCAAAATGGTCCTATCAAGCATGATTCTATCTTTGAGAGCTCTTTTACAGTTACAGTATCTGCTGTCTTCCCAATTACTCCCTTGCATTTCATGTAAGGTTTATTAACAAGTACACTGTCTATCTCTTTATCACTATTCCATTAGCAGTGTCCAATGACTCTAATGACTGTGTTCTCCTTTTTACCTGTGTGTTTACGTCCACAATTAAAATTCTATTAAAATCTAACTTCCAATTGCCTCCCCAGTACTGAAGAAAAACATTTACTTGAAGGGAAGAAAATGTATGCCACGTTCCCAGTCAGCCTCTCTCAAAAGACAAAAACACCTAATTAGGTTCAATGACAACATTCAAACTTTGTAAAAAAAATTAAGTAAATCTTTCATTTTTATAAAGTTATGATCATGTCTGTATTTTGGTCATCACCCTGAGAGTCCATGAGTTTTAAGTTGGCCCCAACATGTGCTTCTTTTAGATGGTGCTGAGACCTTCAGGGGGTGGAATACAGTGAGAAGTCCCTTAAATTGTTGAGGCAGTGTGGTCAAAGGGATCCATGGGACCCTAGTCTTGTCCTATCTCTGTGTTTCCTGGCTCACACTGTGAGGCATTAACTGTGCCAAATGTTCCCTTGATAATGTGCCTTTCTCAACTGAGGCCCAGAGCAATGGGACAGCCTGATATTAGAATAGACTCTCCAGAACCACAAAAATAAATGAAATTCCCTCCTCTTAAATCAGGTGCCTCAGGCATCTTAATTATCCTTTTATATTTCCACAGTAAGTTCATCTCTATCCCTAATAATAACATAATAAAAAAATATTTTACACATTTACTTCTCACCTCAAATCCTGGATAGCCCCTCCTCTTTCTACTCCTCACTTCAAGCTAATGACTTTGACTTGCCACAATTTTCAAAAGACCTTAACATCCAATAGAAGCCAATACCACCCCCCCACCCCCCGCATCATCAAATTGTTCAAGTTAGTAGCATCTGACAAGCCACTTTGTCTTTCCTACCGATAAGTGATGGAGGACATCTCTGCGTCTAAGTCATCTAAGTCAACCATCCAAAGTGCACTGCATCAATTCCTTCTAGCTCCTTTTAGAATTCCTCTCATTTCCTTTAGCATGTAAAACATCTCTCATCTTGAAAAATCCAACATGTAAGCCTCCTAGATCTTACTTGTCCCCAGCTTTGGCTTCTACCCCATTTCCCCACTGTTTTCTTGGGAGATAGTATCTCTCCTCTCTCCCATTCATTCTTTGAGCCTAATCAGGATTCTGTCACCACCACTGACGAGGAACTGCTAAAATCAAGGTCATTAAGAGCGTCCATCTTGTTACATCTGTCTCTAAATTTCTCAACTTCTCAAAAGTGCTAAGCTAACAAACAATAGCTTCATTCTCAAATTAAGTGCTTCACTTGGCATCCAGAAGAGCAGTGTACTGATTTCCCTCTTAATTCTTTGGCTCTTTTTTTTTTTCTCATTTTCTGTTGCTGGCTCCTTCTTGTTTCATTTGTTTTACATTCTCCAGAGCTCAATTCTTGGCTGTTTTACTTGTTTCTGTTTATTGCTTCACAAATAATCTTGTTGGCTTCCACAATGATAATGATTAATATGCTAATGGTTTTCCAATCATGTAGATAATCTATACTCTATACGCTTAAAATTCTATTCTAAGCTTAAAACTTTTATTATCCTACAACTGCCCATTTAACATCTTCACCTAGATGTCTAAAAGCCTTTTAAATAATCAAAAACAACTCTCCATTTCTAACTTCAAAACATTTGAGACTCTTCTGATGATTCTTGTCTCAGCTTCAAGCATGTGGATTGCTTTCAAACTAAATATCTAACTGTAGTCTTTGTAGCAGAAGTTATGATTTGAATCTGAAATATCCCCCAACAAGTGCATGCTTGGAATGTTTGATTCCTAGAGAACAAAATGGTACTGTTTTGGTAGACTATGAAACCCTTAGGAGGTGTCGCCAACTGAAAAAAAGTAGTCAGTTAGAGGAGATGCTCGGACGTATGTGATCCTTGCCCTCTTCCTGTCTCATGATGGCTCCTGGTCCACTGTGGTGAGAACAATTACACACTCCCTCCACTATAAACTGAGTTATTCAGCCATACTTTGCCCATCATGATGGACTGAAACCTTCTGGAGCATTGTGATAAAAGGATTCCTTCAGCCTTTAGATTGCTCCCGTCTGGTGTCCCGTGGTGCAGTCTGAACAACACAAAAGGAACTAACATGGCAATTGGTCCATTATTATCCCCTTTCTTCCAACCTTGATCCAAACCATGAGCAAATCTTCCCAGGTCCAGCTTTGGATGACCCTACATCCAACTTTCTGTCAGTTCCAATGCTATTCTTAACATGAGCTAACCCACATCTCAGGCAGCCATAGTCACCTAATAACTACTCAGTCTTTTTCCTATTCTCTAATAAACAGTTATTTGGAACTTTTAGAGAAGATCGTATAATTTCTTTGATGGTGAAAACTAGGTATCCATCACCTCTTGAGAGAATATCGGCTCCTCTTCAGTCAGGCTACACTCAGTTGGCTGTTACCTGCCCTTTCAACTACATCTCCTACCCACACCATTTGAACCACACAGGCCCACTTGACATTAACTTCCCGTTTCCTTCAAGTATTTATATATATATGGTTGTGTTTCCATAAATTGGCATCAGCATCTGATTTTCTTCTCTAATAACTGTTTCTTTTCCTAATACTTTATCCCACTTTTCTTAGTTTCGTTGTTTTACTCTGCTTTCTTTCGTTAATGCTTTACACTATTAAAATCCACATACTTGGATTTCTGTGTTTAGCTGATCCTTGGCTATTTTTAAACACTAAATTATAAACCTTAGGGTAAAAAAAAATGCTGCTGTATCTCCAGGTCAGAAACTTTTATCAGCATCACAGATCATGCTCAAGAAGTAGTTCACCCATGAATAAATAAATAACATTTACCTACCAAACCAACCTAGCTGATTTGCCGCACTGTTACCATGGATACCATAGGCTTTTGACAGTGTTGCCTGATACTGTCTTCTATTCGAGCATATGGTAAACCAGTTATAATTTCAAAACAGGCCATGTTCAGCTCAGTAATTTCTGAACCAATGTAACTTTCTCTAGTGTCTCCCTTTCCATCAGCATCCATCCAGCTGGTTTATGCTGTCCTACATCTGTCCACGTGTGCACATGAGCCTCTCTGGAGTCTGTGCTGAGCCCTGCTCACCCCACCCACCACCAACCATCTCCTCCATAAAAGAAGGTGCACTGTGGTGACTTGTTGACACATGGCGTAGCGTTTGTAATGGACACCTCCTACGTGTGTCACTTCAGCCATCCCATCTCTGCCCCCATGCTTCCTTTGAAGGAGAGTTCCAGTAACTTATGTTTGAAAAAAAAATCTTGATTGTGATTTCCAATGAACACTGAGACATTACTGAAAATCAATTTTGGGTGTTATTGAAGCCAATCATATAGTGACCAACATGTGGTTAACATTATTCTGGGTGTACCTATGAAGGAATTTCGGGGTAACACTTGAATGGGGAGACTGAACAAAACAGGTTACTCTCCCAGTTTTCTAGCCATCACCTATTAAGGATTGAATGGAACATGGAGAATTCTTTCTCTGAGTGTCTTGAGCTAGCACATCTTCAGTATTCTTCTGTCTTGGGATCCAGATCAGAATTTAAGTTGTCACTTTACATTCTTGTATTTTTCTGACTTTCCAGCTGTACATATTGGGACTTCTCAAATTTATACTCCCCAAAGCCAATTCCTAATAATACTGTATATATGAAAAATGCAAACATACTAATATATCCTATTTATTCCATCTTGCTGAAGAACCCAGATGGATACAGTGACCTTTATTCTTTGCTTTCTAAGGAGTCTTGGAATCAATCCTCAGTGTGAGAGATGCCAAACCAATACCTATTGCTTCCTTCTTCATTAATAACATTTTATACCCCTCCCAAGTCTTGGACCAAGTACAAAATATATAGGATTAATAACATTCATTTTATTCTACTAGTCTGTCCACTGAATTATGGGGCAGAAACTGGGATCCTTGGCTTGGATGATTCTCTACTTAGCCATGAGATGATTTCCTGCAGTCAAAAATATAGTGAAGTAAAACTGGACTTCACACAATAGTGAGGCTAAACATCACAAATTAGTGGCATAGCATACACTGAGTGCTTGTGGCTTCCCCAGGATCACACGGCTGATTCCTAGCTGCATCCCAGTGCAGCCCAGCATCAGCAGAGTGTCCTACCACATATAACCCACTATCTGGGAAAAACACCGAATTCACACAGTGAAGAATCATCTCTACGGAATACATGTCACTTCTGTACCACCACACAGTCAAACATTCCTGTCTAGCCTGTTTCAAATCAGAAGCTTTAGTATGATTTAGAGTCTACTCTTCTAGAAGATTATGTCTGATCCTTCTTATAGCAGAGATAGCTGAGAACCCTTCCTTCTCTTCTCGTCAGGAACATCACTGTTTCATGATGCTATCAAAACTATTTGTATATAAAATTAACACAGAGAATGGGTTACATGATAGATATTGTAGTTATTTTTATTTATAAAAATGAGAAGTCATTTCTGCTTAATTATTATTTTTACAAGATAAATATTTCACTGATCACTTATTACTATAAATGGTATTTTTTTTCTTTTCTTTTCTTTTTTTTTCAAGTCTGTAGCTTTTGAGCCTGTCCTAGAACTAGCTCTTGTAGACCAGGCTGGTCTCGAACTCACAGAGATCTGACTGCCTCTGCCTCCCAAATGCTGGGATTAAAGGCGTGCGCCACCACCGCCCAGAGAGGGTATTTTTCTTAACATATGTAGAAAAGTATAAGGATTTCTAATATCATTTTATGCTCTATTTCTCGAAAAATGTTAATCTTTCAATAAGAAAACATTTTACCCCTAAGGGAAGGATCTTTGGTTCTTCTCATCACTCTACTTTATCTTAATAACTTTTTTCATTAATTTTACTATTAACTTTTGACTCCTAGCAATGTTTTATCACTAGTGAATTCTTTCCCACTACCATAGGGTAATATGGTTAGGATTAACATCTTAATAAAGGAGGAGAACATTTTTTTTGCATTCTGAGAAAGTTCAAGGCCAAGATAATTTTCTTGTAATCATAGATTTTAAAGGAGCTTTCTCGTGGATTTCATAAAGACACCCAGTGAAATCCTATCCTAAAATATGGTATCAAGTGTCTCCTTGTCTTAAACCAATACCACGAAAGTATCCATTATGGAATTAAGAAGTCAAAGGTGCCCCAAATCAGAAGTTATTATAACAGAATCATTTTCATTTGCAGAAGCATCTGGAATATTAACCAAGTACTTTCAGAGCATTTACAGGCTTCTACGTTCATGAAACATTTATTTATCCCTTAAAGAATTAGTCTTACCGAATCCTCTTAAAATTGTTAACAGGCAACCAGTTCTTAGTGATCAACCACATTGTTTGCCAGGACTAATTATAGCTTTGGCTCTGATGTGAACATTAAAGAGAATGAAACGAGGGAAGGACACACAGACAGTGCAAGCAAGCTCAGAGGGAGCCCCCACAGTCGCTCCCATTGTTACCTTTCTGCTACAGGTTTGAAGCATGTATTTGATTGCATCCTTCAAAGAGTAACTGGTTTCCACTGAAATGTCTCGCGTAGCCCCACACGTCAGCTAGGTCTGAAGGGACACTAGGAAGACCTTCAACCATAAGCCTCATGTGGCTCCAATTTGCATCTCATCCAGCTAATAGGATTCCCTCAGAAATATCTCAGAATCGGAAACAAGCCCAGATCCAACCATCTATAGCTAAGACACATCCACTCAGATAAACACGTTCCATGTTCCGAGGGGCTTGGGTAAGAGGTGGTCGGCTAGGGGTACCACCAATTCCGCTCCTGGACAGAGAACCAAGTGTCCTGAAAAGAAGAGCGTTCAGACACGGAAGTGAAGTGACAGCTGGAGAGTAAGGGGCCACTGAGACTGTGACAGCTAGAGATCTGAGGCAGGCACTTGAAAGCTGCAGTCAGCAGGGGAGGGACCCTGACAGAAAGTGACACTTAACAGATCTGAGACAAGAACACCAAAACAGCTGGCGCCACTGCCGAGAGGATGAAAGTGAAGATCCTGAGGGTCCCGGGCACAAAGTTATAGACTTATGGGGAAAAGAGAAGCCCAGCCACATCCAGACTGAAAGGAACAGAAACTACAAGCTTTACCAGAAGGAACAGCTCCTGTCATGAGATGGGAGGAGTCACAGAGTGCTAGGTCTGACTTGACAAGCCTCTGTGGCTCCGCCCTCTCTGGACTTCCTCTCTCCCCTGTTTGGTCCTATGCAGGATAACACATCCAGCTTGGACAGGCTCCTCAGGGAAATCCTCTCCCCACCAGTCAGGAGAATCCTTTCCCCCATTTTCCAGGACAGCTCAAGATCCCCTGGCCCCCCTTCAACAACACTCTTCAAGTTATTCCCTATGCCTGAGCACCTGGGTGCTAAATTGTTTTCGGTCCATTTGTGAAAGGCATATGCCCTTCTCTAAACTATTTAAACTACTTACAATTTTATGTTGGAATTTAATCTGCCAGTGTTTGCACAGATAAACTATTAAAAGTTAACTCGGGAGGCAGAGGCAGGACCATTGCTGTGAGTTCAAGGCCAGCCTGATCTACAGAGTGAGTGCCAGGACAGGCTCCAAAGCTACACAGAGAAACCCTGTGTCGAAAAACAAACAAACAAAAAGTCGACTATCCTTGAAGTTTATTTTCTTCTCTAATAAAATTTCTGCTCTGCTTTATTGTATTTAGGGTTTATTACTATTTTAAGCCAATTAGAGGAACAAAAAAAAATTCAAGAAGTACATCACAGTGTGTGTACATGTCTGTGTGGGCACACATGCATGTGTTGAAGTACATGTCTATATGTGCACATGTGTGTATGTGTGTATATGTGTTGGTGTGGACACGTGTGTGTGAGTGTGTGAACAGTACATGTCCATGTGGGCACATACACATGTGTGTGTACATGTCCATGTGGGCACATGTGTGTCTCTGTGTGTAAGTACACATAGTCAGTTGTGGCACACATGTGTGCTGGGGCATGTGCAGATGGATGTCAGTATTCTTCCTTAGTTCTCCATCTACCTTTATTTCAATTTAAATGATCTATAACACAAAACACAGACTCTTTCTGTGTTAACTTATTCCTAATTACAGGATCTGCCCTAAATCCTCCTTATTTTTAAGTTAGGGTTCCTCATTTAACCTGGAGCTCACTGAATAGCAAACCAGTAAGCCAGGGATACACCTGTCTTGGTGTCTCAAGCAATGGGAGTACAAGTGCGTGCCACCATGCCAAGATTTTTACATAAGAACTAGAGATATGAACTCAGGTCCTCATGCATGCACTCAACACTATGCCAACTGAGCTGTCTCCTTGCCTCCCATGGTCATTTAAACAGTGTCCTCAATTCCTGGCCATGCTGGTATTTTCTATATATTTGCAGGTTGCCTCCTGGACAATATAAGTGTATAACTGTTCTTCATTGAGGATGTCAACTCTTTGACTTTCAGTCTTTCAAATATATTTTCTGCTTGGTTCAATCTAATAAATGATTTATGAAGTTCTCATAAAAAGTCTTCTACAATGCAAGCCACATTATATCTGAAACTTCAAGTCACATCTCTCACTTGCTTTGCTTGCTTGTTTAAACTTGCCAAGCTGAGCAGGAGATTTTCCTGAAACGACAGGAGGATTGGATTTAGAGGGTTCTTTTTCATCTCTGGACACGATCAGTTTGACTTTGACTAAAGGAATAGACAGAAGTGTGACCACACTGACAGAGTGTTGTTCTGTTGTTAAGAAACCAATTCTTTCAGTCTAGAGGATCAAACTGATCATGCTTCAGATACATGCAAAACTAATCTTTTCAATGTCACCTGCCCAAAGAAATCACTAATGAGTTAAAATACTTCAAAATTAATATACTAAAGTTCTTTATTTTAATTTGGAAGTTTTATCATTTAAACCTACATTCTGCCTAGTTAATTCCACAACACACTACAATACAAACAAACTTCACTCACTACTGGAGTTACATTCTCAATGAGGCAGTGATGATACCGGAAGTTAAGTCTGGCTCAGTATATGTTGTTCTCATAGAAGCCCCAACATCACTTAACTGACCCCTTGAGTAGAAACTGAAGTCACTGAGGCACTCATGAGGAGGAGAAGAATCTATTTCTTTTCCTTTCTTGAAACTGATATGCTTAATGTAGAGACGGCTCAGTTTAGCATCTGTATGTCTTTAGAATTCTCTAATATGTGCCAAACTCCTCCAGAACACTTGTCTCTGGCTACGGCTTTCTCCAGACACGTATCTTAGCCAAACTGTAATCACATCACGTTCAACACGTTACTTTTATTTCTGGACTCATGTTGTGTTTGCATCAAAGGACACTGGTTTCCCAGCCATAGCACTTTTATAAAGTTTATGGCAGAATAGATTTGTACTACAAACAGAAGGAAGCAAATTTAAAGATGATAATGAGCAATAACTATACAGGTGAGATGTTAAGAAATAACTAGTGGTTTGGGATAGAAAATGCTCCCCATAGCCTCAAGCATCTGAGCACTTTCCCCCAGTTGTTGGCACTGTTTGCCGTGGTTTAGGTGGTTCAGTCTTGCTAGAAGAGTTAGTGTGTTTCTGGAGAAGGGCTTTAAGATCTCCAAAGACTTGCCCCATCCTCATTGCTAACAAAAGTGTGTGTGTTCTCTCTCTCTCTCTCTCTCTCTCTCTCTCTCTCTCTCTCTCTCTCTCTCTCTCTCTCTCTCTCTCTCTCATGCTCTCATGCTGGCAGTTCAGGATGGGAGCCCTCAGCCTGCTGCTCCTGTGGCCATATGTGTCACTTGTTGCCATGCCTCCCTTTCAAGAGGAACGCCTATCACTCTGAACCATAAGCACAAGTGAACTCTTCCTTCTACAAGTTGTGTCTGTTCATGGCTTTTTATTAAAGCAACAGAAAAGTAGCTAATACTGCAACTAAACATACAATCATTCTATGAAAAATATTCACAGAACTGTAAAAGGAAAATCATCTAGTATCTATTTCCCAGTGTTTATTTTCTTATCATCATGTTCTGTAAATTATATGGCTGTGTTATTGTGTCTTGCAGTGTATACATTTCTACATGTATATACAATGTTTGTGCATCTATGTGCACGCATGTGGGGAGGTATCAGACATCAAGTATTTCCTCAAATACTCTCCACCGCATTTTTTTTTGGAGCCAGGTTCTCTCACTGAGGCTGATGCTCACCAATTTGGCTCTGCTAACTTCCCAGCTGGCCACAGGTATCTCCTGTTACCACCTCTCCAGAACTGGAATTACAGGTGAGGTGCATGTACTTACATATATGACACTGTTTTACTTCTATATAATCATATTTAGGATATGAAAAAACATGACTCTTTTTATTACTATTCCAAAATTGCCCTGCCCCCAAAACTTATCTTTGTCTGCTTTTAATAAAAGTCCCCCCACTTCATCACCATAGTTTTCTATAAAGTAAAATGAATAAATCAAAGCAAGTCTCAAACTGTGCAAACATTAGATATTGACTGTCTCCAACCAACATGAGGTCTTTTGGATTCATCCAAACATATTGCATGTATCAATTGTTGCTGTTGATTTAAAAACAAACTTGGAGTTTGTTCTTTGACAATTTCATACACATGTAATGTGATTCTGATTATTATAGCCCTTTCTCACTCCCACCTCTTTTCTGCCTCTCCCACCTACAAGTCTCCATTCTATATGCATGACTTTGTCAAGGTTGTTTTCTGTTGTTTGTCTGTTTGTTTTCTGAGAATCCCTGAGTTTCACCCAGATCATCTATACAACTATGAGTTTGAATCCGTCTTCTGGAGCCTGGTGGGTTTCCCAGTGGGACCCAACTGAAGATACTGTCTTCCCCTTCCCCAGAAAATGTAAGTAGCCAGTGGTTCATCAGGAAGGTTGTAGTCCCATAAGCGCCACTCTAATCCAAGGCTGATTGTTGATAGGTCCAGGCTTGTGTAGTCCCATTTCAGGCAAGCACAGCTGGTGTAAGACCATGATTAACTGGTTGTGCCCCTCCTAGAAACAGCACTTCGCTGCCTTTCTCTATCTCTTCCAGATCTTACGTTCTTCCCACCCACACCCACTTCTGTGATGTTCTTTGAGCCTTAAGGCCTTGGAATGCTGGCAGTTTTTTATATTTAGGATGGAAGTTATTATCACTTATTATCAGCACCTTAAGCAGTCATGTGTTTTTGTATTCATCATGGTTCATTGTGTAAAGAAGCTTTTCTAAAAAGAAAAGAAAAAGTTGGGAATGGCATTTTCCATGAATATAAACATAAATATTTAGGGAGTAGCTTGGTGCTGGGGCAGATTAGCCAACCGGCAGTATTCAGCTTGCCTGTAAGGCCTAAGACCTCCTCATCAGTTTAGATTTGACCAGATTTACTGTACTAGTCATGACTTCTCTCTTATAGAGCAGCCCTCAAATACAGTCCTTGAGAAGTGAGTCACCCCATAGTCATGCCGCTGTTGCACCAGTAGACACATCTTGCCTGGTAGGTTAGTATTACAGATCCTGGGTAACTTGGTAAGATAATTCATGCCTGTCCTCTCCCAGTAACTACCTTAGTACCCTCTGGCACTAAAACTGGTGACCAGCTGGGAGGAAACTTACAGCTTAGCTCCAGCTTGACTTTTCTATACCTTGCCACCAAGGTATGCATTGTGTTGAGAAACAGGTTCTAATTCTTCAGTTCTGGTAGTGAAACATATAAAGTAGTAATCATTTCCACTGTTTCTAGGGATGTTGGAGACTCCCTGACCAACAACCCACATGGAGATAGTCTACACCATGCACAAGGGATTTTGTTTAGTACCCCTTGACTTTTGGGAAAAGTATTATCCAGCCATGCAAGATATCTCCTTCCACCTCTCTCTTTTTTCACTTATATTTTTAAAAATTGATTTATAAAGTACTAAGATTCAGCTACGAAAAAATTTAATTATGAAATCTGTGTATAAATGAATAAAAATATATAAAACTAGACTGAGGCAACCCAGGCTCAAAATGATAAATGCTCTCTGTTCTTTCTCATATGTGGATCTTAATGTCAAATTTTTTATTTGTGTGCTCAACCAGGAGCACCTGTAGAAGTAAGCAAAATATAAAAGGTCCTATTGGTTAGGGATTTCTGAAGGACAGTGGACAGCTTATCATAGGAAGGAAAGGAGGGGAGCAGAGAAAAATAATTAAAAAGTTAATTAACTAAAGAGATATGAAAATAGAGAGAATTAGGCTAGAAGTGAAAAGTTTAAGCAGGAAGTGCAGAGGAAGGGAGGGAGGCAGAAAGAGAGAGAGGGCCAAACAAAATAAGGACCATGCCTGACTTTTTGTGTGGGAGAAAGGATCTGAACCCAGATCTTCAAGCTTGCACTATAAGCTCTTTATCAATTGAGCCATTTCACCAGCCCCGTATTATTATTTTTAATTATATGTGTTTCCTTTTTTACTTATTAAAGTGGATCCATTAAAACTTCTATTCAACAACAGTTGGGTAGTTTCTTCTTCAATATAATTAAACCTCAAAAGTAATCAAGCTCAATTCCCTAGGTGAAAGTCTGTAGTTCAGAAACTTCTTTTAATGGATACTTATCAATCATTTGGTACAACCCACATATTGAGTGTCATTATAAATAATAGGAACATTTGTGTATTACTCATTCAGCCCAAAGAATTAGTTTGAATAGCCATGGTATTCAAAAGTACTCACCATGAAGGATTTCATTAAACAAGGAAGACTGAGAGAAGACAGAGAAAGAAGAAAGCAATTATTGTTAAAAGGACCCTGCACTCTGAGATTATCATCTAGTCCATTATTATTTATTATTGTCACTGAATTTTACTTATCCTAGTTATTATTTCATTTTCTTGCATATTGTCTTTTTAAGGAAGTCAATGTATTATTCAGATAGAAGCAATACTTGAGACATTTTTCTTTCAATATCAGATCCTATGAAATTCAACAACAGGTTTATCAAATACAGAACACGACGACCTTAAATCCATGCATCATGAAACTCTAGAGCCTCAGTCTTTGACGTATCTATGAAACGTATGATGCTATCCTAGAAGGAGAAAGACAACAAATTTAAGGAAATAAAGTCACACTATTTGCTTGAAGTTAATAAAGTTAATGCATTTGCTATCAAATACTCAGCAAAGCACAACTTGGTGTTTAAGAACACAGATTAAATCGGTTTGAAAGAAAAATTTCTGGCTTTCACAGTAATAGCAGTGGCAGTTTGCACAGAACTTACCCATCCTGCTTAGGATGTAGAACGGGGATGCTTTGATACCACATTAATTAAATGTCTTGCATGTATAATGATCTTGCCTTTTCTATGTGGCTGATACCTAATGAGGACTTCTACAGGGAAAGACAAAAGCTTTTGTATTCTAAGAATGGTTTGGTGACATCTTAAATGCAAAAATGAATGTCTATGTTTCCTACTTGAAGGAATTTTAATTTCTCATTTACTGAAGATGAATCTTCAGCAAGCTTTATACCATGTGTATTCACATATTTTAAATTATAAAAATCCTGAAGAAAAATTGTAAGACTCCTTTTGTATCTCATGCTGTCAATATGGGGCAGTACTTTCTGCATCCCTTAGACATGAAATATTTTCCTATGTATTTTATGCTGATGATAAACCTCATTTAACTATAACAGCTGGCCTCTCACTGAGTTCATGTACGGATTGACCACCTCCGTCTCCCTTAAAAAATATTCTAGAACAGATAATCAAGCTCCTAAATACAAATATCTGCCATTTGTAAGTCAATAATTTTGCTCAATGGTATGGAAAGAAAAGCAGTATTAGGTGCCAAAAAAGACTGAACCAGAAAATGGGTTCCCTAAAGGATTTTGAGTATCCCTCATCCCCACGGTAACTGCCCTTCATAGCCACCAAGCCAACCCCACTTCCAGAGAAGAAGACAAAAGAGGAGTTGGATTGGACACAAGGACATCAGAAACTATCTACTTCAGCTCTATCAGATACCAATCTTTGTTTCCATCCCCTGGGTCTGGACCTAGGCCTGTGTGCCCCAACCATTCTCCACTGAACCACAGTTCCCTTTATGCCTCTTCTACTGCCCTTTGTTATTGCTGAGCAGAGACACAGACAAGGTGTTTCAGGAAGTAGTATGTCAGCAGTGGAAAGCACGGAAAACAAAGTCACTTGTAAAAGGTTGGGGAAAGAAACACGGGACTCACAAATTCCTACAATTTCAGATAGCTTGCCTCCTGTGACAATTTCATCTAATTTTGCCTTCCATAAAAGTAAAAATATTATTTTTTCTTAATTTGAAAATTTTTCAGTACTCCATAATTGCAGTCATTTGGGCCTTCAATTACACTTAAATGGCGTTTTAGTGCCTTGGATATTATACTGAAAACGTTTGCTTATTCTTCTTGTAACATTTTTTTCTTTAAGTTCATTCCACAGCTTGTATGATAGTCTTTGGTTGCTAGCTTTCTTAATTAATTTCTCATCTCATAGAATCACCAGTGTTTCCTAATAATTGGGAGTGAATAACTTAAAATATTTTTTCCTTAATGCTATCTTTAATAACCCATAAGATCTGTCATTTCCTTCTACTCTATGTACCCTATTTAAGAAGAAAATAATGTAGCTACCTTGAGAATAGGTTTATAAAAACCAGACATTCCTAATCTTCCTGTTACAATTACAGGCTTTCTTCGTGGCTTGGCTGCTATCTAGGTGTCCTGTTGTTTAGATCTAGCACAACGAGAAGGGAAAACATTAAGCATATTCTGCCAATGGCAAAGAAGGAGAAAGAAACAGCTGGGTATGAGGGAGGTTAGTTAAGACATGAGCCAACACTGGACCTCCCAGATATAGACTTCGTGTTTAACAGACAATAAATGTCCTTGTGCTATCTATTTCAATAGGGAGCTTTTACTTGCATCCCAAAATATCGCATTACAGTTTCTGAGAACTCTGAAAACAGGCAGTAATCAATCAAGGATGGTTAGAAAGCACAAGGAAAGGGCAGGAAAGGAAGACACTTCTCCTGGTGTCCATGCTGGGACTCCAGACTCACTGTTCTTGGATCAGTTCTCAGCAGTCTGGTTTACTACAATGAACGCAAACCAGCATCCTCTACTCTGAACCTCAGAGCAGCAAAAGACATGGAGATAAAACATGACCCCATTTTCACCTTCTCTCCGTGGTCATAAGCTTCTGGACCATCGAAAATGTGACTACCAGGAATGTCCTGGTTAAGGACTCCCGGGAGGTATGGAGGCAGAGTCTTCTGGTGACAGTACTCTTTTCACTAATTCTCTTATAAATTTTCCATAGATGTCAGATTGCTCATAGACATCAGTTTGCCATTCCACTCCTGAAGACACTAGTAGTGCCACACCATTAAATGAAACTAGATACATTTCTTTGTTTCAGGTTTTAATTTAAAGAGTTGAAATTTTTGTATTTACATTTGATTTTGAGTAACTATGTATACAGGAAGCCAGGGGAGGGTAAGGGGCAGTAATACTTGAAGGAATGTCATGCACGTGAAACTAAAAATCAATTCATCTCATCACGGAGTAATCTTCTGCCCATCCCATAGGGTGACTGGATGGTCCCAACAAAGTTGTACAGAAGACTCTTGATGGCTTCAGGCCTCTGTAGAAATGCAAAGGACCATTAGAGTGCAGTGAGGCTAATCAGATATGGGAGCATCTGGGTTGCCACAGCGTGGTAATTAACGATGACAAGGTCAAAGATGTGAAGGCAGGATGCCTGGGGATAGTGGGAAGAAGGAGCAGCAAACAGAGCCCACTGACCACAGAGAAAGCCTAGTGCATCACATTTACAGACCCTGATTATGTCCTGACATTCAACTCATTCTTACACAGCCATGACCGAGAATTTAATGTGGTGAGCATTCAAAGCTGCAACTGTCGGCAGAACTATCCCCAAAGTGGTGCTGTGTAGATACTCAGGGTGAACCCTTACGTGACCATCAGAGAGGTCTTTTCTAAATTTAATAACTGAAGGAGCACATGCAAGACTGAATGCTCAGCCAGGTATTGTGGCTTAATCCTCTAATCCAGCACTTCCGAGGCAGAGACAGGTGGATCTCTGTGAGTTCAATGCCAGCCTGGTCTTCAGAGTGAGATCCAGGACAGTCAGGGCTACATAGAGAAACCCTGTCTCAGAAGGAAAACAAGAATAAACAAACAAAAGAACTGAATTCTCACTCTACTTCCCGGTGGTGCCTTATGCAAATACTGAAACTCTCAATGCTTTATCTTCTTCATCTATAATTGTAGAGTGGTGTTTAACTCACAATATGGTCTCCAGATTAAATAAGATAAGACATAAGAATTGTCTAGTACAATGACCAGAATAGTAAAACCTCAGTGTATGAGAGATGCTATTATTGATATTACGAAGTTTTAACTATTTCATACACAAGTTCTGTATGTAATAATTTCCACCCCTTTTTCTCCCAACTACTCACACCTGCTCCTCACTTTCTTCTCAAACTTAAAACTTTTCCCTTTTGTTATTGTTACACAGATACACACACACACACACACACCCGTGTGTGTATACACAATCTATAGTGTCCACTTAGTATTGTTCATATGTGCATATGTTTAGTGAAGACCACTTTGGATTAGATAAACTAAACAAAGGACTCATACCTGGAAAAAAAACTGATTCTCCACTTTTGCAATATCACATCCAAAATCTTCATTAAAATTCTAAAATAAGTGGTAAACTAGCTACAGGCCATTAAATTTGTTTTATCAGTTGCCCTAAATGGAAAAGTTCTAAATCAGTTAGGATTCTTTATTTCTGCCACTTTGAGTAGTGGTTTCACTATTTGTCTGACCTTATGAACTTGAAGCCACAAAACTATATATTTCATTCATACCTAATACGGAGGAAGAACACACACACACACACACA
>JAQHUG010000069.1:6885066-6913389 GCA_028555095.1 Dicrostonyx torquatus | reverse complement strand
GAAGAAGAAGATGAAGAAGAAGAATCCTCTGACCTTCCAATGTGTGGTATTAGGAGTAAGTTACATAATCATCATGAGTCCAGTCCCTGAGTCCTGATGACTGGAAGACAATGGATAAAGCTGATATATTTAGGAAATTAAGGTGCAAGAGAGCAAGTAGATAAAACAATGGCCAGGATGGATACTCTGCAGGTAGCCCCTACAGTTTTGAAATCTTTTCTCTATCCACCTGTTGAACTTAAACCTTAAGGCACAAGACAATAAACAAAATGCTTGATATGAATTTTCATTGCTTATAATTCTTCTCACTTGTCTACCACATTATAACACAAGGTTGGGTGTGAGCCATCTTTGATTTTGAATAGTATCTATGCCTATGCACATATGTATTGTGTATATGTGTATTTTGTGTCTGTGCATCTTTATGTGTGTGTTGTAACACACAGAACACATGCATGTGTGAATATAAAGGGTAAAGAATGACTTTGAAGGCCTTTTTCCTCTTTATTGATATTATAATTTCATCATTTTCCTTCCTTTTCCTTCTTCCAAAGACTCACACATACCTCCTTGTTCTCTTTCAAATTCATGGCCTCTGGTTTTTTTTATCAACTGTTATGTGTGTGTGTGTGTGTTTGTCTGTGTGTGTGTGTGTGTTCCCTAAATATAACCTACTCAGTCTGTATAATGTTATTCTGTGTATGTTTTCAAGGATGATCGTTTTGTACTACAAAACCAGTTTGTGTGCTCTTCCCTGGGGAAGACTATCTTACTCTTGGCATCCTTTGTCCTGTAGTTATTTGTGTAATATTGAGGCCTCCTGAGCTTTCCTTCATCCACTTTGGTGTGTCTATTGCTATCCTTATTAAGCTCACGTTTACGCAGACACATTGATGGTAATTTATATGTGTACCTTTAACATTATTAGGAGACACTGTCTCACAGCAAACTCCCAGATACCCAGTTCCTTTTTAAAGACAGGGTATGTCATTGGCCTTGAGCTTCCTGATTCAGTTAGGCTTGGATGACAGCCCTATGGAATCTGTTTCTGCCTTCCAAGTGTAAGATTACAAGCTGTCCCCCTGGCCTTTTTATCTGCATTTGGGGGATCGAGCTCAGGTTCTTATGTTTATTCAGCAAACATGTTAGAGACTAAGCTATCTCCCTTGCCCAGTGTTGAATGTTTTAACTTCTGTAAAATTCAAAGTAGAAGATACAGTTTCTATAAACAGGAAGCAAGTTCCATATCAGCTGCCATTATATTTGTATTTTTGGCAGAGATGATTTTCTTCTTACTGGAGTGGCATATATCAAGGTAAAGAATACTACAGAGATATGTATAAAAGTAGCAACCCAACCAGCTGAACGGGAAAATGTCAGTTTTAATGCTGAAGGATAACTACCAGTGGCGATGACTTCAGTTGACTTGCCTCTCCTGAACTATACCCATCTGTTCTGAGACATCCATGATGGTGAGATTAGAAAGAAATGATGACACTATAGTTCTCCTTGTATTTCTTGTATGCCTCTCCCTCACCATTCCGCCATATGACTAAGCACAGTTACCTTAATCATCCAAGTGTCCAACTCTCTATTTCTCCTCATGACAGTAACTTTCATTATTATGACGGATGAAAACCCAAACAATATTTATTTTACCTTATTGGAAAATATGAACATGTCCAAGGGAGAGAAACTGTAGACATAATAAATGAAAGAAAGAAATAGCTCTTGTAACTCTGCTATTCTTTTCATAGCATCAATAGTCCCATGAGGTCATGATGTGGCAAAAACCTAAGCATATGGCTTTAATTTCTATGTCCCAATATCAGCTATATAAAAAAGATCAATTAAATTTAAAAGGAAACACTTCATGGACTCCTTATGAAACACTTACCTGGAATGAATTAATAATAAATAAATATTCCACGTAAGTGCTTTATATATACATATATATGTATGTATACCTAACATAAATATATATGCCAGAGATAAATAGATGATAGATAGATAGATAGATGATAGATAGATAGATAGATAGATAGATAGATAGATAGATAGATAGATAGATAGATAGATAGATGATAGATGGGTATATGGAGAGATAAGATAGATGACAGATAGATAGATAGATAGATAGATAAATAGATAGATAGCTTTCAGAGGAATACTTAATTAACAAAGCAAAGAAAAGGTCCAAAATCCAGGAAATTATATGACCATGTTTTTAACACCAGCTGTGTTATCTTGTCTCTATGCTCTATATTTCTATATACCGAAGAACTTATTCCCAAAGAATGGTGACAGCGAAGAATATCTATATGACATATAGCAAACTGAAAATGAACTGATATAAACCATTGCTTTCTCTCAATCTAAACAGGAAACATACTGAAGAACCATGCCTTCTGCATAGGCTAAGACAGAAATGTGAAAACTGATCCTAATACGATATGAACATGTACCTAAAGCCATGTAAATGTTACCCAGTCATACAATGCTTATAAAGGTTTCATGTTACAATGTGACTTGGATTGTGTGGAGCTATTTTTCAAACACGAAGAAACAACTTGTCATTTTGTGCTTATTTTATTTTAAACTGCAATTGATAAACAAGTTTGTTGAAAGGTTCCCCCTTTCAGCCAATCAGCCTGCATCAAAGACATTTTCCTAGTCATTTACCGAGCCAATATAGTTATGACTCACCATTTGTCTGCAAAGAAAAATCCACATCTTGATTAATGAGATAATCTGAGATGCTACTGTGCTAACTTCTTTAAATTTCATACCTATTAATTTCAGTAAGTTTCTACTAATTTCTGTATTATGGAGTTGATTGAGTGAGAACATCTAATCTGTCTTTACAAAGCCCACTGTTACTACAGCAGTACTTCTGCAGTTTTTAATAGAATTTTGTATCTTTTCATCAGTTGTGTGATTATCAACAGTATGATTACTGTCACTGAAAATGCATCTCTACCCTTAAGTAGCCAAACACTCATAAATTTTACAGCATAGAGAACCCACATTATCTGAATTAATTTTTGCACAAGTCATAATCAACAGAATAGGATATTAAAGTTAATTTTCCAGAGTGGTGAACCAATAAAGCCTCTGCCTCATGCTGGATAGAGAACCTCGGTTAGTTGACTGATGCCCCTTGATCTTGCCATCTCCCACGTGCCGGCCCCTACAGCCCACACACTGTGCACCTGAATGACAGCAGTCACAAAGGAGAACAGAAAGAGCTGTTTGCTAAGTTAAAGAAACAGCACCTAATGATATAAATAAACGATGCCACAAATAGCACCAAGTTTAAAATGTAAGTAACTGGAAGGTGTCATTATTTTCAATGACTAGAAAGCTGAGATGGGGATCTGATGAGTGTCATTTGGAACTTGTTGCATGTGGAGTGATAGAAAGGCATTCCAGTTAAAAAGCTGCAGGCAGTTAGACCTGTGATACTGAAATCCAGGGGAGAGAGCTGGGGAACATGTGTTAGAATTCACTGTGAACAAAGATAATGCCTGCTTGAAATGACGATGAATAACACAGAGGGGCAAAAGCAGAGAAAAGAACACAAATGAACAGATGAATATGAATGACAGCACTTAATGCTCAACGTGGAAAGGAAGATGACAAAAGGAAAATCATAAAAAGGAAAGTGAGAGAAAAGCCAACAAAATATACACATTCATTATTAACACATTCAGCAAATGTCTTGGCTTTTTTTCCCCTCTTCCTGTGATGAAAGCAAATAAAGGAGAACGGACTTATTTTGGCTTATAGTAACAGAGCAAATATGGTCCATCATAGCAAGTAAGGCATGGTGGCAGGAACAAGAGACCAGCCTGTCCCATTGCATCAACAACCCAGAAGGAGAGAGAGAAATCGAAGTGGGGCCAAGCTACACACCTCAAAGCAGTGACATACTTCCTCTGGTAGATCCAGTGATGCACTTCCTTCAGCAGATGGCAGCTAATGACTTTACTACCACCAGCAGATTTCACCCAATGACATACTTTCCCCAGCAGACATCCTCATAAAAACCCTATAAACTTCCCAAACAGTACCTCCAACGGTGCAACAAGTACCGAAGAGAAGAGCTTATGGGGAACATTTTACACCACCACAGCAAATACCTCCAGAGGAGAACCTGTGTCCTAAGCCCTGTATTAATCACTGTGGTCTCTGCTCTCATGGAATTTATTGTCTTTTACTTAGAGAATGTGTGTATTGGGCAAACCACACACACACACACACACACACACACACACACACACACACGTATATGCACACCATTAAACTTAATGGTGATAAGCATACCCAAAACAGAAAGAAAGCAAAGCCTATTGCTTGTAATACATATAAAAGGGGATAGTTTAACTTTGTCTAAAGCATCAATGAAGCTATTCAAAGAAAACAACATTCCCTGACAATAAGTAGTAAATAAAAACAATAACAACGATGACAAAATGGGTCATGAAAGTCAGGGACAATAGAGATGTCACAGCTCCAAGAAAAGGGAAAGCATATGCTTCACGACTACAATGAGCCCTTGGCCTTGTCTTACTGTCCCATGCTTTGTTCTGTTCAGCTGTCATCTCTTGGAAGCCTGCTCCCTTCTGGAGAGAAAACAGAGGAGGACTGGATCTGAGGGGGAGGGGAGGGGAAGGACCTGGGAGAAATTGAGGGAGGGGAAACTGTGGTCAGGATGTATTGGACGAGAGAATAATTGATCTTCAGGTAAAAAGAGGCCACTGGCAGCCTCGAAGAGGCCTTCTCCTCTTCTAGCACTCTCCATGCCAGCTCAACATCGAGAGTAAACAGTCCATCGTCAGGTTTAGGATCAGGATGGACAAAATTAACTCTTTCCCCAACACCTACTTTTCTTTCATGCTAACAGAACTCTATATTGGGGGTGGGGCAGCGAAGAGCTCAGCTAAGTCATTTTGGCAGCCTGCTCGGAGTCACTTCTCGACAAGCCTCACTAATAAGACATGCAGGAGTCAATGAGGATTCCCCAACACCTTTGATTTCCTGAGAGCAACACAGCTCCTCTCTGTGTGGCACCTTGTTTCCTTTACCTTTCTGAAAGTCACCTCGAGGCTGAAAGTGGCACCGTCATCTCGTTATGTAAGGCAACCGTAAGAATAAGAGACAGCAATTAGAGGAGACACACCTGGAACTAGAAGACGATTGGATAGCATCCCAGAGCTACGGCACTCCACCTGTGCTTCCTCTGTGTGGGCTTTCTGTTACAAGACAAAGCGCAAGCTTCCATCTGGGTAGTCAGTGCAGACTCGTATCTATTACTTATAGGCAAAAATCATCCCTCACTGACACAAGATCATGGGGAGACGGCAGGAGGGGTTATTATCGTTGTGATCAAATAGTGGTCAGAGATATGGACAGAAAACCATCACAGAGTCTATTTTGCAACACTGACGCTGCCATCACCACACAAACATGGAGTAATCAAGCTATTCATAAAATATGTTCACGAAGATATCTTACAAATATGAAGGACACCCCTTGGAAGCTCTCTAGCTGTCAAACTACGGAAAATTGGTGAAACATCCAACTGTCACAGCTCACTATTTTCTGAGAATAAGAGAGGCTTTCTCAATTATTCTACATCAGTTCATACCACTTTAGACAGTGACAAGCATGTTCTATGGAGAGCTGAACTGTGTGCTACTGTCGCTGACTGGACATTTAAATAGTGTTATTTATCACAAGTACCATGCAAGGAGTGTCTTGGAGTCTCTGCCTCGAACAATGTATGCCAGTTTGGCAGAAGACCAGTACCTTTTTAGTTGCTGCAGCATAAATAGATTTCTAACATTTTCCTTTTTCTAATTATACACATTGATCTGTCATGTCATTGCCATTTTACAGGGTAAGTAAAATTGACTCTGGCCAGCTTAGACAAGCATTGCAAACATAGAGAATCATTACCTTGGGAATTGTATAACTCTGTCTACTAGAACATGAGTTTCCATATAAGTTACGTCTAGCTGGTAGAGCTTTGCAACGCTCAAACCTGAGGATTTGAGTTCAGGTGTTAATTGGGTTACCAGAAATAAGCTACCCAGTCTGCCTGAGCTTTGGTGCTGAACACCTGCATTTTGTGAGTATTAAATCAGAGTCTCTATAAACAAACAGAGTGAGCATAAAGTCATTTCTACACCGCTATGCTAAGCTCTCTGCAAACAATGTCTTCTTTCTCATTTGCCCTTTCTCTACACTGAACTGTATTTGAGGAATTTTCATTAAAAGAAGGAGAAGTAAAAGATAGTAAAAAGTGTTTCTACATAGCATATCCCCGTCTAATTAAGTGCAACATAAAAAGAAGTTCTACTTAAATTTTGAAACAAGGATTATAATCTTACAGAATCTAAGGAAAGGGTGGTAAAAAAAAAAGCAATAGCTCCCATAAAGAGTAATGTGGGCCCTAAAATGAATGTTTTAGGGATCGTTTCCATCTGCAAAAGTCTAAGGTGTTACATGATCACAGTGCTGCACCAAAAGAGAACCTTGAGAAATTGCTCTCAGTACTGTAATCTTGGGGTAGAGGCTATGCCGGGACCAGTGTTGAGCAGAGAAGAGTTAAGGATGGAGTCATGTTTTGATGAATTTGTGATGTTCTTACCTTCCTGGGGTTCTTACAGTCACAGATATCTGCCCTCCCATCTTGAAACAACAGAGACCAAACATCTTCCCAAGAGCATAAGGCAGCCCCTCACTAAGCATCACCTCCAGATGCACTGCCTCTATTTCACTTCCTTTAGAGCAGACTGTCAGGCAGTAATAGTAAGAGCAATACATATCTAAGTAGGACCCTAGTGATAAAGTGTTGTAATATTTATGGACATATAGAATTCATAATCTTCCTGAAAGAACTATGAATGGAAACATTTTCTTGGCCAGTTTTTAAAAATGTCATTTTATTTGTCTGTTGATACAAATATGGTGCCTTGTTGATTCCCTCCTAGGAAAGTGGCAGAGGATAGAGAATCCTCATTATCGACCCTTGTAATTATTCAAACAACGTTTCATTTTATTTTATGTGAGACTAGCCAAATTTGTATTACTTCTCTGTTGCCCTAATCATCATCATAAATCAGGAAACAAGAATTTCAATGTACAATTACCATTCAGAATAGACACAGGAAGGAAATTAAAGCTCTCTTTCTAAGTAGAAGAAAGGATGATTCAACTGAGCTTCCTAGGGGAATGTGTGCTGCGCTGAAGAGCACATTACCGAAACAGAGATAAGCGGTTTTGATATATACAACTGCCAACACTTTCTACTCTTTCGCCTTCAGGTCTAATGCTTACAAGGAATAACATCTCCACATTTTTGAAAATGATGCTATAGGAGAAAGCCACTTATACTCATTCACATTGTCATGTACTGCAAATGCAGCAGTTATTATTTAAAGAGAGAGACTTAAGATGGATAAAGAGGAGCGAAGTCTTGGCTTCCACACACCAGGCTCTGTGTATGTCTATGTGCATGGATATACGCATCAATGAACTTATGGTTTCTTGAAAGTCCAAAAGCTGGAGATGTAGAATGTTTTAAAGAAATAAAAGTTTGAGTTAGGCTTGGTAGTACATATCTGTAACCTCAGCACTCAGAGACTGAAGCAGAGGAATCACAAGTTTTGGGGAAGTCTGGGCTACAAACATATCAAGACCTTCTAAGAGAGCAAATGGAGGGAAGTAGGAAGAGGGAAGAAAGGAAAAATTAAGAAATGGAGGGAGGGAGGGAAGAGTAGATGAATGAAAGAAGAAAAGAGAAGAAGGAAGGCAGGGAGGAAGGTAAGAATAGATGAAGGAAGGAAGGAAGGCAGGGAGGGAGGGAGGAAAGAAGGAAGGAAGGCAGATAGGAAAAGGACCACAAATAAACATAAACTCAAGCCTACACTTTCAAATTATTTTCTCCCCTTGGTAGTTATTACTTTAATAACAAATAGTGAAAGTGTTACTGACTTGCAGCAAGTTAACTGCAAGTTATGTCTCAACATTTCTAAGTGGGGGCAAGGGCAAGCAACTGTGTGTGACACAAAAGAAAGGGGAGCCTGGTGCAGAGTTTGCACTATTCAGTCGTGAGAACTTATAAGTCTACACGGTCATACTGAATACCCTAGTGTAGCCTTCCCATAAGAAAAGACAACATATAGCTACAGTATCATTGTCACAGTATTTTAAAACAAAGACCTCAATTATTGACACACACAGACAGCATTTTTAGTAAATAAAAAATCAGTCAATAATCGAGAACTCCAAGGTATTACATTTGTTGGACTAAATTTCATTATGTTTTAGGCAACAAGAGCATTATAAGATTAGAATTTGTTGTAAATGCAATGAAAATTTATGAGTATTTTTTATGCCAGGCTTTTGGAAGATTTTATTATTGTTTCCTTCTATTCCAGATTTAGAGTTGAGTTGAACGCTGACAAAACAATACGCCATCAAACTCAAGTCCTATGTCTCAGGCAATTAATATTTGGCAACAGTGCTAAAGCTGCACTTATCATTTCTAACGGTCTGTCTAGGAATGCAGCGGCTCACAGACCACACATGATACTGGTTCATGATGAAGTGGAGTTTGAGCTTCCTGGGAATAGCACCACTTGCTCTGCTCCCCTGCATTGATCGCGTTTCCTTCATTGTTTTCAGTCTAAATGGCATCACAGTAGCAGACGTCACTGCATGGCAACCACCTGAATTCTATCTGATGTATCCTGTAAGCAATTGTCTTTACTGTGGGCTATAAGGATGGCCCAGGTGCTTAGAGATTAAGATTCACTTAAAAATAAAGGAGCACATTTCTCAAGAGAGAGAGAGTTTCTGCCATAAACGGTAAATTTATCAGGAAAAAGAGACTCCACCAACTCTGGCCAACAGAAAGTACTGCAGAAGCATGGGGGGAAAGTAAGAAGAATTTCCCAAGAAACTCTTGGGAACAAGGAAGAAAGACAACAGTCAATGTCAAGGAACCTACTACACAATGAAATCGCACTAACTTTAATGTAAGGATCATACATCTTTTTATACATTTTATTTTAACAATAACCTACATTTTATAGTTCCCTCAACACTGAAAATAGTACAATACAGTGACCTAAATTCAAAACTAAATCCCCCTCAGATTTCTCAACACCTGAAAGTGAGTGTGGGGACACATGCCTGAGATTCCAACTCTTGAGATGCAGGATCAGGAGTTTAAAGTCCTCCTTGCTACATAGGGCATTCAAGGCCAGGCTGGGCTACATGAGACCTTTTCCAAAAGTGAATAAAGAAAATAAGATGGATAAAAATATCTGTGTCAGAATATTTTAAATGATTATAAAAATGCCCAATAATATGATGTTTCAGCATGTTAGATATCAAGATATGATTGATCTAGGTCTCTGAAAGCCCACCTGTACCTCCTGTTCTTACATACTCCATAGTGTGTGAAACTGCACATCTCCACTTCTCCACTACCCAGAAGTGGTACTGTTTCTCTTAGGTTTTCATCAGTACTTTGACTTTCCAATCTACTTTCTATGTAATAGGGTTTTTTCTATTTTTTATCATGGGAGTTTTCCTTTTATTTAAAAATGATATTTCATTGTTTATCAAATTTAGATAAGTCATACTTTATATATGGTTCATATTTGGAGGTTTGCATTATGTCATGGTGCCAGTCACCCCCATGCTGAACCCAGAACCACATAGCACTGTGCCAAAGGAAGAAACACTGGGAAAACCCTCCACCTCTACAGAAGAAAATCTGATTACTCTCCAAATCTGGACACTCACTTTTGAAGAAGACTTTCTCTGTCCAAATATTCATAGCAACTACTCATATTCAGAAACATAAAAACCACACTTATTTCTCCTTTAAGGTTTGAACTATTAATTTTACATTTCAAAGGAATGTAGCTTAGAAGCACGAGGCTTTGATCATTTCATCAAGCAAAAACTGTAAAATTGAATTCATAGAGACAGACCAAAAAAAAAATCTCTTCAGCTGACAAAAAAAAAAATCCAATTCTAAAACCATGGTCACCCTTCCTTCGGTGTTTACACAGCTCCACACAGCCCTGTTAGCGCCTTAGAGTGAGACTCTCCATAAATGGCGGTTTGCAATATGGTTTCCTATGTTCCATAAAATTTCAGAATATTAAAAACCATGGCAAATGACGGGCATTTCAGAAAATAATTTAGCAATTTACATGGGAAATATCCCTGACAATGACTGTGATTTCACAATATCTCTGCGTCTAAGGGACATTCCTCGTGTTCGTTTGTTATGAACGCCCTTTCTCTAAAGTTAGCGCCGTAAATAAAGCGGCTTTTTTAAAGATGGAATTTGGTCGAATGTGGAATCGGTTTGAAAACACTGCACTGCTAATCACTTGCTTGACTAAATTGATAGCTTGTCAAGCCTTGTATTTGGCTATTAACAGCAGCCACCTCTTCTCCAGCATGACTAGGGCATGTTCTTGTGGGGATTAAATGAGGTAAGATTCATTTGTATGCCTGGCTCAGCACACGGCAGTTCAGAAGCACCCACTGTATGGCAGCTGCTAATCTCTTAACCGCAACTGTCGTACAACTGAGAAGTAAAGAGAGTGACTTGACAAGACCCCACCATCAGAGATATCCTGGGCTTTTTATTGCTTCTCTGTATTTACCGTTCATGATGAAAAGTACCAAGCTGACATTTTAGCCCAATAGTAAGAAAATGGAGCTGCTTGGTACTTAACTGTTTTCCCTCCTTCCATTCTTACCTTCATTGTTTCCATTCTATACACAGTATTCAAAGTCATCCTTTCAATAAACACAGAAAACTGCATCCATTGTACGGAACCCTTCAAAGATTTAACTTCACACAGAGCATAAAATCCAGCCTCTGTCTTATGTCTACAAGGACTCCCACAAACTCCTCTCTCGCTTCATCGCTAACCACCTCACTCCTTTAGCTGTCCTGGCAGTCCATGGCAGTTCACTGTTCATGTCTATATATTTGGGAGCTCCTTTCACAGAGATTTTGCCCAAAGGCAACTTGCTTTTGAGGGAGATGCTATGATTCCCTACAAGAAAAACATCTCTTCTTCTCACCTCAGGTTCACCTTCACCAGTCTCTCCCACTCACTCTATCTTCTTTTCCACATCCCTTTATATGGGTCATTTCACTTGCTTATTTGTTTATATAATTGATTTGTGGAGAAACCTTTTTTGATGAGACATAAACATGCAACGCCTGCTCCTTGTACTACCAAGGCAATCTTTTCTTGCAAGAAAACATGCCTCTTCTAGAATTTTTGCTAAACCCTGTAGCTTTTGTCTTCGTGAAAGAAGCTTCAATTTGACATCTAAGACTTGACACTACTCATTTTAAAAACATCTGTCTCAAGCTGTTCCATACCCCTTTCCCAAGCACAGCTAACCCGTCTTCTGTTACATTTCCCCTGTTTGTTATCTCTTTAAATGACTTTACTCTCTTCCCTGCAGACACTTGACCTCCTAACAAGGCCAACTCACCCACAACACCCCAGAGAAGAGCTACATCAAGGAAGACAGTCTTTCTGCTTTTTGTATTTTACTTGACTGTTAAGATACAGTTTTTCCTGTTCTCATCAAAGTGAACAATTTTTTGCACTAGCATGTATTGGTTTAAGATCCAAAGCCATCTTCTTTTCAGTTCATTAATTTACTCCTTCATCTGAACAAACATTCACTGAGTTATAACAGGTACATATGCAAACATTTCCTGGAGTCTCCAATATATTCAATATTTACTTCTTTTTTTCTTGCAAGCACTGTACAATTTATTGAGAGTCAGTATCCTATCCAAAGACAGACCACAAGAGAGTTGGCCAAAAGCAACCTCAACTATCTGTATTTAGCAAAATCTTTATCATTCTTTATAGTAGAGGAGCTAGGCCTATCCTTGATAGCAATAGCTTGAGCTGCTTTAATTAACAATCAAAATCATATCAACTGTAAGTGACTCTAAGAGATAAGTATCCTCCTTGTCAGATAACATATCATCTTAATAGAATTTAATTTTAAGAGAAGCTTTAGGTTCAAGGAAAATTTAGTGGAAAGTTCAGAGAGTTCTCACAGAGCCTCTGCCCACCCCCTCTTACACCTACAGCCTTCCCCACCATCGTCTCTCAGGAGACTCTTACTGTGCATCTGACAACCAAAGGCTCCCAGTTATCACTCTTGTTCACCTAGCTGTCTCTGATCATGCAATTTGTGGAGGTGAAGAGTAGATTTACAGGGGACAACATCCTGTCTCTTACCCTTTCACAAGACCAGCCAAGAGTCTTATGTCTTCCCCAAGTGGAGCAGTTCTAAGCTTGCCCCAGCTCTTGTACCTTTCCTTCTTTCCAAATGGCTGCAACTGGAACCAGGCTAACAACCAAGGATCTCGTGCACACTGCTGAAGACTAAAACGAACCCGAATGAGGTGAAATCCACACCATTCCCATGGCCACACCATTGTACCACATGTACCTTGTCCTAGGCTCTGGTCTGCAGTCTCCAAGACCTAATTTTATTTATAATTCCACTACTTTTAAAGATCGCAAGTCAGATACCAACATTTTATTCTATTTGGAGAGGATCAGAAGATGGAAAGGCACAGTAAATCTTTGGGTTCTTTTGTTTGTGTATTTGTTTACTTTATTTTATTACTGATTATTTTATTTCATAGAATATATCCTGATTATAGTTCCCCTCTTTCCGGTTCCTCCCCACTTCCTCTCCCATCTGAATCCACTACCTTTGTCTTTCATTAGAAAACAAACAGGTGTTTAAGAGTAATAAAATTATATTATATTACATTGTATTATATCATATGATAAAATAAAAACAAATACATTGGAAAAGGGCAAAACAAACAGAATTAGAAAAGAGTCCAAAGAAGGCACAAGAAACAGATAAAGACAGAGACACACTTGTTCGCTTATTCAGGAATCCCATAAAATCACAAAAATAAAACACATAATATATACACAAAGAACAAGAACACTTGGGGGAAAGAAAGAAAGAAAAAAAGAAAGAAAGAAAGAGACAAAAAACAAAGAAAATATTAAAAAGTAAAAAAATAAAAAATTAAAAAGAAAAGAAAATACGCTGACATAACATTATAAGACAAGGAACCTCGAAAGATGCTGTTGAATTTGTTTTCTATTAGCCATCTTTGTGGGCATACAGCCTGCCTTTAAGAATAATTTGCTTCGTCACTGAGACTCCCTTGGAGGAAACAAAATTTTCATTTGCAGGAGGTTATCAATTGGGAGGAGCTTCTAGGTTAGTGATAGGGGAATGCGTCAGCTCTAAGACCATTTAGTGCTGATCTGTGTAGGCTCTATACATGCTACTGCAGTCTCTATGAGTTCCTATGTGTTCCAGTCTGCTGTTTTGGAGGCCTTATTTCTTGATGTCCACCATCGTCTCTGGCCCTAACACTCTTTCTACCTCCTCTTCTGCAGGGTTCTCTGAGCCCTACATGGATTGATTTGATAGAGGCATTCATTTTAGGGCTGAGTGTTCCAACATCTCTCATTCTTGGCACATTGTCTGCCTGTGGATCTCTCTATTTGTTCCTGTCTGTTGTAGGAGGATGCTTCTCTGATGACAGGGCAAGGCACTAATCTAGCAGAATGTCATTAGGAGTACAGGAAATCTTATTGCTAGCCTCTAAGACCACACTTCAGGGTTGTCTCCCATTCTATTCCTTCACCAACATCAAAATAGCCTAAAATCTCTGTCAAAGAATGCTATGACATTCCACCATTCTACAATGCCCCAAAATCAGTTGTTAGAACTCTTATCTCTTGGCTTCCAGAAGAAGAAATGACCACACCTATTCATTAATGAGGAGGGATAGAAATAGCCACGATATAAGTATATTTCTAAACCCTACTTATTGGTTCCAGGGTCTTTTCTCAAATATAAATGTTGAATTGTAAGCTTAGTTTCACCACATTTTTTTTTCTTATTTTTTATTATTTTTGTAGTATTTTATGCTATCAGAATTTATATATTATACTTTGATATCTAATTTATCAATATTTAAAATATTGTAAACAATTTTTAAAAATCATCAATAAAAAATTTGTGAACTTGAAAAATATTTTTATAACCTTATTTGAGATACTATCTAATACATTCTCTATGATATGCAGAGACTAGAACCAAGGCAAGCTCTGGAATGTTACAAATGTCAAAATTTGGATTGGTGATTTTTATGTAGGGCTGCTCATTCAAGTTAAATCTACCAAAATATAACTAATCTACTCACACAGACTACGTCTGCAAATTCACTAGCTCTCTATCTGCTTTAAAAAAAAAAACGAGTTTTGAGAAAAAAAGATGTGTTAATCAACAACTATTATATGGTCTCTTTCAATAAAATCTGCTAAATCTTAAAAGCATGCCTTAGTTTTATATATATATATGATATATATATCATATATATGACATACATATCACGTGCACACACACACACATATATATATTCATAAAAATTATTCAATTTTTGGAAATAACCACATACTATTGTGAACTTCACCAATCATTGTTCTTTGTTGGATATCTGCCTATCCATATTATACACTTTTAAAATTATGTATAGTATTTATATTGTTATTATAGGCCATTTTCAGCTTGATAATTATATTTTCTTCTGGAGAAGATAAAGTAGAACAAAGTCAAGGTTAAAATTGTTCTTCCTTTTCTCAATAATCAATCCAACTCTACCATCATGTAAGCAATAAGCCTATTATTTCACTATTCCTTTTGCTCTGTGTAGCTTTAAAGCCTATATTATAGTTCAGCATTTTTCAGAGCTATAGTTCCTCTGTGTGAGCTTTATTGACAAAACCGTACCCATCCCAGGGACATAAGTCTTACGGACATGCTCAGCTGCCTCCCACTTCTTACACTGACAGTCGTTCTCATTACATCACCACTTTCTCAGACTCCTTTCCTGAAACTTCTTATATGCAACTCACTATTATTGGTGGTTTAATGATCAGTAGAAGCATTTCAGAGGCCTGTGCCTTCTAGGACACACTCTCTGGGATACCCATGCCATGCAGTCTCCCACCAGAGAGCATTGCTTCTATCTTCTTCCTAGCAATGCTCCTGAAGGGAAATTGAAGCCTTGTATTTTATAAAGATTTGTTTACAGCCTTAATTTGGGGTACTTAAAAAATCAATAGCAATATTAGTTCCCACTGGAGACAAATAGCTCAAATCTTTAACTATGTATGAACATAGGAAATTTAAGAAAATATAAAATGGACATTTAGCCTTCAAATTATGCATTCCTTCTCAGAACTCCACTTTTCCTGAACTGGATACCCTCCAAATCTGGGTATGAAAGGGGTTAGTAAAATGGCTTGTGGTTTTGTTTTTCCCATAATGTAAGGAAGATAAGAGTTTTCTATTTTTAAATTTTTATTTTCCTTTAGGTTGTTATTTCTGCTAACAGTTGCATTGGGAAAAATCTTTGATGGATAGAAAAACTTTTATCTAAAATTTCTCTCAAAGGCCATTCTATACACCCTTAGTAAGCAGGTCTCTAGAAATGACCTGGAGGCCTTTCTTCTTCTCCAGGCTTGCTCTTCTTTTATTTTTGGCAATATAGTATCTAGCTTTAATTATATTTTTATCCTAGTGAGTTAGGAATCTTTTCACCCTCAAATTACCTGTCCTTATTGCTGTGCTTTTATGAGTTGAATGTTGTTTTCCAACTAAATATAGAGATATTTGTTTTTATGTAGGAACCTCTATGTGGTATATGTGTCATGGTTTTTGTTATCTCTTCTACTGTTTATCTAAAAAAATAATACCCACCTGAAATTATTTTTTAAAAAACTATTATTTTATCTCATCTTCTAATTCTTTAATTTTATGGGACTGAATAGCATATGCCTTGATTAGATTGGAGGGCAGTATCTGCCTGTCCTATCTGCACCATCTCACTTAAGCTTTATAAAAACCTTACACAGAATAACCTTACAAAATCAATGAAGAAACTGAAGTTTCTAAAGGCTAGGAATTTCCCTTAAGGTTGCAAAAGTCATAAAGGTTAGAACCAGGTTTCAAACATGGGAATGCATAGGTATCTCCTAAGCCCATGCACAAAACTATAACAGTATTTTGACTGTGAAAATTCCTACATATATTTCACAAAACACCTCTAGATACAATCGAAGGAATTTTCCCTTGCACTTAACCACAGACCCTCAGTGTTTGGAGGTAAAAAACTGTCGACCCACAGAATAATCTACCCTAATATAGATTCTGAACACATACATTAAAAATAATAGAGTCCATTAATAAATGAAAGCTAATATCACATGTGTAAACACATTGGTTTTAACTCATTCAATTATTTTCCTATAAGCACTAACAGTGCATCACAAATTACTGGAAGACACGCCACAAAAAACTAAAGCTTGGAAGATTCATTGCCATGGTCTAATGGAAATTCTGAATCTACAACATCGAATGTCACTAATTCACTGTTTCGTCATCTCGTTAACCAAGTTGGAAATGGACACGGAAGGAAAACTACATGGAGACACTGCTGCATAATTAGTTTCTGCTTTCTGCATCTCTCTATTAGCTACATATAAATGTATTTTCTTCCCATGCATTTTAATTCAGGAGCTACAAATTGGTAAGTTCAGTGGACAGTTTCAGCCTATAAGAAAACTAAAAAAAAAAAAAAAAAAAAAAAAAAAAACAAAAAACTTCAGTTGTTTGAAAGTAGGGTGTTTGATGGCAATACTTTTCCCTGTTGCATTTTAGTTAACCTGGGAGTCAAACTCTGCAGGCATTGTTGCTTATAACCCTTGAGTAGATCATAAGATTACTGAGACAGTAAGGCAGAAGCCAATATAATGTGCGTCTTATAACCCAAATCTCTAAAGGTACAGTTTCCCAAAAAACAGACTTAAGAAAGCAAGCAGCTCTCTCACTGTACAGCCAGCCAATGGTGTCCCTGTGATCAGCCTGTTTTCCCAGCAAAGCCCGCCTTCTCCTACAGACCTAGCTCTAAGTACCAAGCTTTATGGCCATTCTTACTGTTGACACAAGCTCAGACCCAGAAGCTATAGTCAAAATGCAAAATTTGTAATGTATTTTGCATCACAGACAGAAGTATACACCTGACCTTCCACAAAACCAGTGTTTGTACTGGTACAAGCTCCTGAGGATGAAAGCAAAATTGTACTCACTTCATCCCTCAAATAACCTTGAACACTGATACAGAGTGGACCATGAAGACAAAATTGAGGTGGCTTTTTTTCAGGAAGAGAAAAGAACTAAATATCCCGTTTGCCTTCCTCAAAATAGTATTACTATAGGAAAGCCCATAAAACTCTGAACTTTCACTCAAGTCATTTTAAAACTTACTGGTTGGCATGGAAAAATATATCTACAGGACCTTAAGAGGAGGTATTACTAAAAACTAGGAAAGCAGTTATAGCCATGAACCAAGTCAGCTCAGTTCAGAGCAGTTGCCAATGAGTAGCCAGACAAAATATCAAACTTCAAAGGGAGACTTCAAATGGATCTTTTAAAATGATATGAATAATAACAGTATTAGAAATATGTGGAAATACTTGTAAGAAATGACTGATGTCCTATTAAAAATAATCCTCTTCCCGCCATAGAGCAGAAGGTCAAAACCCTAGGCGGCTTCACTGTACTCAGCCCATATCCCCAGGAAAATTTCGCAGAACTGTTTTAAAGGCAAAGGGCGATAATGATGTTTGCATTGTTAAAGCTGTGTCTATGAGATGCCAGCACACAATGATTAGGTTGATTCACTCAAGCAACCAGTCAATTTAGTGAAACATTTACTCAAGCCCGTGCTGTTTGCCTAAATTAAAGTGATTGACTGGCTTGCTTGATGGGTTAGACATTTGGTTGGCTCCTGACTGCTCTCTCACTGACTGCCCTTAGTACAACTGTAGCCACCACCACACCCCAACAGCATTCACTGCCCGTTGCTTTACAGTTATACACTGCTTGTTTCTAAGCCAGCCTGTCTGCCTTGCTGAACACTGAGCAAGGGCAAGTCAGGCTCTTAGCCACCTCCTACTTCAGCACGTTGGTCAGCACCCTACTCCTTAGAGCTCAGTACTGCAGAATTACAGCTATCTATCTATTCACAACCTGTGCTGTACAAGAACTTACCTTGTTTCTTGATCTCTATACACTAATGCATCATGTCTCATAAACAAAGGTTGGCTGATCCTTTCCAAGAGCGTGCAGCACAGGTTCCCATCTCCATTTTGCTAACACTGTCAAATGGCTCTTTCCACACCACTCTCTCTGCTCACACTAACCTCTTCCAATCTCATGTGCCATACCTTCAACAAAGTATTACTCCATAACATGGCAGATATTTATTCTGACTTCTTCTACTGCTTGCCTCTGTCACTTGAGCAATCAATTACAAAGTACTAGTTTTCTCTGTATTTATCAACCACAAAGATTATTAAACTTCTTGATATATGGATGAGCAGATCTGTTCACCTATGCTAGTTTGATCTTTGTGATGCATTAAATTAAATCTCTAGTCATTCATCCTGTTTTATGCTTTATTTAAACTAGGTGTGTGGAAAACTGTAATGTCCAGACCTGACATGTATTAGCAAACAGATACATACAAAAGTTAAGGAGCTAGCATATGACACAATAGTAAAATTCTCTATGTCCCTTCCAAGGGGAAGCTGAATATCTGTCTTCCTGTTAAGGAACATATTCTAATGAAGATTGATTTCTAAGATTTCTACCCTTTTTTCCAGCATCATTATTAAAGCAGAAGAGTATCAATGTAAAATCCATAATTTTAATGTAACTCAATGCTTTTTAATCTATCAGCTACATGGGAGAAATCTCTGTTTCGTAGCCTGCCTGGACTACAATTACACCACCATGGATTCAAAACACTGCCTATCATGCAAGCAAGAATAGCAGCAGACAATTGGACAATTGGACCCCCACAGTACTGGCTCTTATAGAAATGTTTATTAAATTGCTATTTGAAAAGTCACCATTTACTTTTTATTCAATAAATAGAGTGAACTCTGTGGGGTTTGAACTTAGATCCATGCTTAGATACTGTAAGGGTACCATTTGCTTTATTGCAGAGTCCCTTTCATTAATATTCTTGGAACAGAATCCTGACTTGGTCCTTGTACCAAGGACAAAACTTACACAGAGCAAATCTTTCTTAGTAATTCTAAGGGGGTTTTAACTAACTAGATTTTCCTTTCAAGACAGACATTTGTGGTCATTCTCAAACAAGTAAGTAGATTTTATAGTCATCTTCATCTTGTTCCTGATTCTGCTTAGTGACACAACATTTACAGTTCCTTTTGGCTTTCTTCTGCTTTTAATTTAAAGTAGATGAACATCAGGATAAACAGAATGGATATTGCTTATCCCTCAACTATTCCCAGTACCCACGCATCCATGCTTCTGCCATACTAGATTACAATGGTTACTGAAATGATCTTAAAATTATTTCACATGGTACTGACAGAATTTTTAACCAAAACTGAATAATAGTTCCTAACAAAGACACTAATCTGTGATAAAAGTGGCAATCTCACTAGGAAAAAAAAAAGAAAAGATAGCCTGACTTTATCCAAAACCATCAAATACATGCCCAGGAACTCATGGTCTCTGAGGGTGGAGCATGAGGATTCTGATGAACAAATACTTTCTTCAGTGAGCCAAAAGACTTCAAGACTCCGTCCCAGAAATTTCTGGAAGCAGAGCAGAAAGCATGGGGAAATTTCCAATCCACTGCCACCATGGCAGAGCTCAGGACCCCCAACTTCTCTAAGTCTGAGTTCCTCCCTTCCTCACCTCTTTCTTATCCAGCCAAGCACTGTGAAATTATAGTCCCCCTTGTTATGTTGCCCACTCATTTTATCCCATAACCTTAACTGGCATTCCTATATTGCATCTGCCTATTGTCTCTCAAAATATGGTGATCCTGCTGCACTACCTGCTCAGGGCTCTGGTCCCAAAGTATTGCTGTTCCGTCACTTCAGTGGTGGACAGGGAAAAAAAGGACAGGAATTAGCCAGACCTTGTATATTACAGGCAAGATGCAAACTGAGGAAGATGCAAAAACAGGCATCAATGCGGATAATACCTCAGGTGTGCAGAGCACATGAACGACAACAAACTGTAATTATTAACCAGATGCTGAAGTAGCTGGTGTGTGTGTGTGGAGATTATCAGGATGATAATCATCCTGATAATCTCCACTCAAACTCATTACACACACACACACACACACACACACACGCACACGCACAAGTGCCCGCACGTATATATAAACATACCCTGCTAAGTCCATGCAGTGCTGATTATATGCATATGTGTTTAGAGTTGATCACTTGTGATTGGATAACTTACCTGGGTCTCTTCCCTGGAGAACACTGATTCTCCCTCTCTTGGCAGTCATCAATTTCCTGTAATTCTTCAACCGGGGTCAGGGCCTTGTGAGATTTTCCCCATTCTCATTAGAATAACACCTGTCATTATACAGGTCTTGTTTAGGTGACCATGATATAACAGCACTCTGTCACATAGAGAAGACATTATCTGGAAGCAGAATACTGGTCCTCTGGCTCTTACTATTATTCTATTCCTACAGGAAAGTCAATTTTGATCTTAACCATTCAAAAAATTCAGGCTATGAATCCGACAGAAGGGTATTCCAGCTCAAAAAGATGTGTTATTTTCATTGATATAGAAGACATTCAAGACTTTTAAATAACTCTTTAGTTCATCTTAATGTACGCATTATAGAATAATAAAAACATAAGCTTTGAATGAACTCACAGTATAAATCATTTAAATTTCTTATCTATAGAAATACATATTTTATATATTTATATATTAGAATGTTGTTTAAAAGCAGAAATAAAATCTCAGAAGTTGGGAAGCTATCTTTAATAATTAAATAATAATCTGAAATTAAATAATAAGATCTCAACAATGGATGGCACTCCAAAATTTGCATTCTCTACATAAATGAGGTGGTAGATTAAGTGGAAGTATTTATTCATCTTCCTGTTTTGAGCCTAATAAAGTAATGACAATGCTTGACTAAATAACAACTAAAATTAATGACACTGGGTAATAAATTCATGATAAGCAAAGCAAAACTTATTACATTGTGTATGTTGAAAGCAATGAAGTGTCTGCTTGTCTGAATTACAGCCAAAGGCTTGGAAAACTCATTAAAACAGAGAGGAGAGAAAGAACACCATATACTCTGCTGTCCCCAAGACTAAGCAAAACCACTGCATCAATACAGCCTCAATCAGACAAGCCAAATGTTCTTAGCTGGGTATGTTAGACCATGTCCTCTGAGAATCAAAGGTATACATAGGTTTAAATAAATGTTTATTTACACCATTGTTGTTAAAGAATTAAAGATTATTAGTTTTAGATTATTAGATGGTATTGAATGTATTATATAACTATTCCCCCACTATATATTGAAGTCTCAACTTCCTGCAGCTCAAATATTGACTATATTTGGAGATGGGAGTCTTCATACAGTCTTAGTCAAAATGAGATCATAAGGTCTTTTTCTTAATCCAACAAGTAGGAATAGCAACAGGTAGGAATAGGAAGGACTAGTGCCCTCATAGAAAGAAGAGGACTTAGAGAGACACAGGGGAAAGTCCAAGTAGAGACACAAGAGAAGATGGCCGCCTAAAAAGAGAAACACCTCCAACAAAAGCAGCCTTCACAGCACCTTGATCTGAGGTCCCTGCTCTCTAGAGTATAAGAAATGCTGATATTTGCAATGACAATTATGAAAGACTGGAGCGCTAGCAGAAACTTCTTTGAGAGGAAATGAGAAAGGAGTTAGGGATGGCTATGGGTAGAGAAATAAACCCTCTCCTCTCCAAGTTGCTTTTGATCATGGCTCTTTACCCCAGGGATAGAAAGTACGCTAGGACCATGGTAAAACTCAGCTTGCTGGCTATGAAGTGGAAGGATATAAGGGAGCCAGGAGTTTGTCACTGAGAGCTCTGCAGACCCACTCAACCTTTCCCCTGTTAAGCTGCTTCCTTTCTTCTGAATGCAGAACCAAAATTCCTGGATGTTTTGTTTTGTTTGTTTGGTTTTTTAGGTAGGTTATGTTCATTATTTATGTTTTTATTCTGTAATGTTTGGTTTTGAAACAGTCTTGCATTGCAGACCAGGCTGGTCTCAAACCTGTGGTCCTTCTTGAAATGGCTGGATTTTAAAACCGTGGGCAAGCCAACAAGGCATGTAAAGATGGAGAACATGAGAACTAAAGATGCCTGAATGGAAAGTTGCCTGATTCAAATAAGAAAAGACAGCACAACTAACTCAATCCAGCATGCAAGTTAAATATTTGTATCTCCATTAAATGCTTAACTCAGTGATTGATAGCAGGTGTCCGATTCATATTTGAAGAATAAATTATGACACACATATTGAATCACTGTGTTTTGTGGTGGTTAATAATAAATAGGAATGGTTCCTATAAACGACAGCAATTAGCACACCTGTGGTCAGGTGAGGAAGGAGTAAATCATCCAGAGCAGAAAGGTGCAATGGGCCCCTCCTGAAGTCCCCTGAATCCTGATTCAACCCTGAAAGGATGAGAGCAAAATGAGACACAAACCATGGACCAGATCCAACAAACTGTAAGCACAGAGCTATATGGTAAAAGAGGAGAGGTTGAATTTTTTCATCTTACCTCCCCTTTATCAAGTCAGATAGTGAAAAGCTTAGTCCAAGGGAGCTGAACTACATGGCCTATGCCCTCCAAACAGCATCACAGCACTTCAAATTTGACCAGCCTCTTCCTGGTACTGACATAATTGAAGTTCTACTTATTCATGCATTTATTACCCCTGATCAAACCCAAAGCTAAGGAAACACAAATTAATGAAATTAATTTGGTGCCCCTGACACTAAAGAGGGAGGCAAATGGATCAACAAGCAATTATAGTACAATGATAAGCTCTATTAAAAAGGTTATGCACAAAGGGCCTCCAGAGCAAAGACAAGGAAATGCAAATGGCTACAGGGTGAGCACTAAGATTGCAACAGTTTGCCATTTGAACTGAGCCAAGTGGCACAGAGAACAGAATAGATTTGATCTAGGCAGAAGAGTGAGAAACAGCCGATGCAAAGGCATGGGAGGTGACTGATGGACCTGATTGATATGAACTGGGTTGATTGGGTTGTAGGAAGGAAAGAACATAAATTTCACAGATAAAATCCTTCACATATGGGTGACTTTTGGGTCACCTGAAGAAGATTCTGGATAGTTATAGGCATGGTAAGACACAGCTTCAAGAACAATGACCAAGAGCTATTAAATCATGTAGGGGTGAGGGAATAGATTCTGAAGAATATCAGAGAAAATACAAGGATTTTTCTTCAGCTTTTCACATGAATCTTTCTTGGGGATTTTTTTCAAAAAGTGTGTGTGTGAGTGTGTGTGTGTGTGTGTTGTTGTTGTTGTTGTTGTTGTTGTTGGGGAGTGTGTGCATATGCAGGTACCTCATCTGTGTGTATGTGGTGTTGGAAAATGTGCAAGTATATACCTCTCTCTCTCGTGTGTGTGTGTGTGTGTGTGTGTGTGTGTGTGAGTGAATGTAGTATTGGGAGGGTGTTTATGTGCAGGTATACTCATTTCTGGGGTGTGCTCTTGAAAGGTGGAGAAAAGTGTCAGAGGTGTCAGCTGTCCTGCTCCATCACTGTTTACTTCCTATTCCCTTGACGAAGGGTTTCTTGCTGAACCTAGAGCTCTATCAGAGGCCACCAAACCTATATCCATTCCCCACAGCTCTGGGTTACAGGGACATGGCCTTACCTGGCTTTCTACATGAGTGCTGAGACATGAACTAAGGTCCCCACGTGCCATAGGAAATCCTTCAGCCAGTAGCCTTTAAGTTACCCACCCACTTGGGCGTGGCCTCTTTCAATATAAATGTAAAGTGCACCTCCCTCTCTCTTCCTGCTGCTGGGTTCAGTTGCTGTTTTCCCATTCCAGCAGAGGAGTGTGCTCTGTGAGTCTACCCCTACATAAATGACCCTTTATTGTACTCAAATCTGAGCTAGTGTGGGGTATCTTTTTAGCGGCCTTCTTCACCCACGTTTACTCAGTGAGTACTTTCATGCCCTGGGCCATCTCCCGAGGCCCACTGGTAAACTTTGTGGTAAAACATTGCTTAGGACTTAAATTTATCAAGCCCTGTCCAAACATTTACTCACAGGACAGAGACCCACAAAGCAAAGATGTCAAAGAGTACTAAGCTGGCAGTAGGAGGGAGCGATTGTGGCAGCACCTATAGGAAGGGGTGACTCAGAACTCTCCACAATCCAATATTATTTGACATGAAAGAACCTGAGAGGAGAAATGGGTGTTTCATGAGGAAATCATTCGCTGTGTATAAAATCACCTCAAGGGTGGTGCCCTGGCCTCTCCTATACATACACATGCACACATTACTGACTATGGACCAGAAGCCAGTTCAAGAGATGAAGAATTGTTCCTCATTGCATTGGGCAGCCCAGCCTTCCAGCTCCACAAGCCTGTGGGACTGAAGGACGATCAATTGTTGGCTCCACACCTTGCCTGACGGCCATCAAGCTTGGAAAGGTCACTTATTTCTCCCTTTTGAACTCACAGTCTACCTACTTCCAATGCAATTTATATTTTAAGAGTAATTAAAATAAATATTTTGTTAGCAATTTGCATAAATTATATAGAGAGTTTCTCAGTAGGTACTCCTTACAACTATAGCTGCACTAAAACTCAAAAACTCTGGTAGTGGTGGGAGGGAGTGAAATGCTTGAAAGAATGGTGTCCATTGGGGCTGCTTTTCTGGGGAGAAAACAAAGAAATATTTGAAATAAAGAATTTTGCTATTTGAAGGGGGAAAAGACCTAGGCAAGGAATTCAAGTAAGAAAGTTTGTCATTGTCAAAGTCTAGCCACAGATAAAGCTGGGCACACTGACTCTGCAATAGCAGAGTCAGAGAGGAACAATCTTAAAGACAATGACAGTAGCAATGGCTATAGTTTACTAACCACGGCCCATCATCAATGTCATGCTAAAGGCCTTGTGCAAAGTTCTCCCTCAACGGTTTTGTTTTTTAAGTACAAAGAAAAATATTGTAACGTTGCCTATCTGACACCCAAGGTTAACAAATAACACCGTGCTATATCAGTCTCAGTTTTCCTTAATACACAGGCCAGATGTGTTGGCTCATTTTATAATCCTAGAACTTCGGAGGCTGAGGTAGGAGGGTTGCTGTGAGTTCAAGACTAGCCTAGACTGTATTGTGAGTTCCAGACCATGTCAAAAATCTAGAGATGGTGCCATATATTCTAGTTCTCTCTTTCTCCTCAGAGATAGTGACTATGTCATGGGTGTGGTGTATTTTAAGTCTTGTTTGTCCTTATTTCATTGTCATTTGATACATAATATCATTATATATTATGGGATGTGGTTAGATGACTCAATACACATACACATGTGTAATGAGCAAATCAGTAAGATCGATATGTCTATTTCCTCAAACATACTTATTACGTCAACTTAGTAGTTAATATTAATATGATTTTATTATTTTAGTTTAGTTTAAGTTTCTGAAATTTTCTCAACTCCAAGGTATGAATTCAAAATCTAACTAAGCTGTGGCATTAGACATAGCAGTTTTGAAGAATCCATTGTTTATTTAGATGATTTCTTTGCTCTCATTAAAAGGGAAAAGAAGGATTTTTTTCACTTACTCTAGAATGTATATTGACCATATTAACAGAACCTCATACACAGATTCTTAGAAAGTACTTTTTGAGTAATTCACTTTTAGCTACTCTAACTGCCAGAATATACTATTTAATGGGTGATTCAGAATCAATCAATATTTGTACTAAGGTATTTAAATAACTCCTTTTTTTGATATTGTAAGTAATTTTGTGAGAAATGTTCATATACCCTAGCAAAATTCTTTCGGAACCATCTCCCTAGCGTAAGTTGGTCCATGGATGTACAAGTTAATACTTCAAACTGTACTTGATACTTCAAATTGTCCGAGTACTTACCACCTCTCATCCTAGCCTGCTTTCCCACAGACTTGCTGGTACTGAACATAACGAGGATGCTTCTCTTTCCAACTAGAGAACAGTAAAAACATCATCTCGATGCTTTATTCATGTGTCCTTTCTGACTACCCCCTACTGGACTAAGCAGTCTTTCTCCATGGCCGGGCTCTCTAAGTATCCTTTAAGGTATGAACTCCTCTTGCCTTTTTCCTGGTAATTTACAGGTCTCATCTTTATATATGCCAGTATCTTCTGACAAAATGTGATCTAATTTACATTTGTGATTGGCCTACAATTTCTAGTCTCATGTAGAATAATATAATATTCTTTACTTATCCTAATGTCATAAAAATCTATCTAGCTATCATATATCTATTATTTATCTATCAATCTCTCTATTGTCAATCTATCATCTATCTATTATCTATCTTTCTATCATTTTTATTACTACAGATAAAGTTTCCTTTTCCACATTTGGTCCCTAAGTCACCTTAAATTTATTTCTATAAACATAGTAATGTTGTCAATCAATTTTATTTTTAAATAAACACAATTAATGATCAGACATTTTCAATTCAACCTCCATTTTCCATGGCCTATAGGTGAATAGCCTGTTAAGCCACTATTCTGCTCCACTTGATCTGTTTGTTTATCTCCAAGCTAATGTCAACCAGCAAACTGCTGTCATGTCTTTTGCCTTTTTAAAATTTGTATATGGGCAATTTCTTTTCTGCTTTCTTAATCATTTTAGATTTTTCTATTCTTACAATTTGATTTACATATGAGCTTCACATCATGTCAACTCTTTCATCTTTGCATCATAACTAGTCATTATTTATATAAAATCCCATTGAGTTTGCAAATTGAAAAAGTATACAATTTTGCAATTTTAAAACACTCAATTGATGAATTTAAGTAAGCACATTATCTCACTAATTGTTTAGGACTTCTCTTTCTCTCGATATCTATGTTTTTGCTTTAATATAATGGCTTTAATATGGTTTTCTCGCACTTATTCCTAAGACCATATATATTGTATTTCATATTAAGGGAGGCACTTTCTTCTACTATATTTTAATGGAATAGTTCTAATACAAAAGATGGAGAAGCAGTGTCACCATTTCTCAATTAGTTCATCCCAATTGCATTATTTACTAGTTCTGCCACTGTGGAAAATCTCTAATCTTAACAACCCTCATTTTCTCAACTTTCAAATAATACCAGCAACACCTCAGAAAGTGGTTGTGGCAGTAAACAAGCTAATATATGCAAAATTCCTGGCACATATTAATCAAATGTAAATATTAACTTTTATTACAAGAATTATTATTAATTTGCATAATTAACTTTCTATCTAAGAACATTATAAACTCACTTGTTAGCTCAGTTTATGGATTATTTTGGATTTTCCTTTTAATAATGACACACTCTACAAATAAGAACAAACTTAGCTTCTTTCTACTTTCTTATGCTCATAAATATTTCTTTCTTACCTTATTAGATTTCTATGGCCTTATCATAAATGAGGTAGCAACATTCTTGCATTAATCTCCTTTAAAAGCACATACTAGAATTTTACCTCTATCTGTGCTTCTCTAGTTTTGGATAAATATCCTTCATCAGGTTAACCTGGGCCCATTGCATCTCCAGTTTGTTATTTTTCACAGATGAGTCAAGTACTGCATCCTCCTTAATTTAATCCTTATGCGGCAGACTATGCTGAATAGTACTTAACCAACAGTACTCATTGGACCAGCGGTCAGCAAGCAACAGCCTAACACTACCTATTTGTTTTAAAATAAATAAATAAAACTAAACAAAAGGAGGAAAAAGAGGAGAAGGGAAATAGGAAAATTATTGGGACAAGCCATCACTACCAGTGGCTATGTTTTTTTCATGGTTGGTTTCAAGCTATGAGATCAGTTAAACAGCTGACCCAGAGACAAGACAGACTACAAATCCAAAAAAGTTCACCCTCTCCCTTTCATTATAGAAAAATTCTTACCCCAATATTCAAAAATTTTAATAAATTTTTGCATCAGTCGAAGTAACTCAAATTTATTTAGTTTTGACATTTTCTTAATTTTCAATCTTCTCTAATTTCTGTTCTATTTCTTATTTTTTTCCTTTTCCTTTTTTTATTGTTAAAAGAAA
>JAQHUG010000069.1:6871720-6884381 GCA_028555095.1 Dicrostonyx torquatus | reverse complement strand
ACAATTAAAAAATATCAGGGGGTCACTGTGATAGTTCTGATGGAGAAGGTGCTTACTACCAAGCCTGACACCTTCAATCCGATCCCCTGAATCCTCATGGTGGATCTAATAGCAAGCATGCCCTCAGTACTGCTGTGGCCTCAATGACCTTGTGGCTCCTTTGGATGGTTTCCTATAATGCATGGAGCGATTCTGTAAAAATTCATCTTCTCTGCTCTCCAAATCCTTCTATACCTCTTGGCTTTGTTCAGAGAAGAGCCTACCAGGGTTTCCAGACTCTAGGCCTGGTGGTCTGCAGAGTTCAACTATTCTTTCAGCTTCATGTGTCCCAGCCACTAAACCTCCTTGCTGCCCCCTATACACAACAGAATTCTTGCTAGGGCTCTGATGCTCATCTTTGTCTTCTTCAAGTCTTTTCGCACTTAGTACCTGTTCAGTAGGACCCACCAAGTTCCTTTACAGAATTGCCCTCTGCCTCTCTTCTCCCTCTTCCCAAGTAATGGGAGAACCTATACCAAGGACCCTATACTAGAGCGAGTCAGAAGTTTAGAAATGGGAAGACAGAGACTGTGATATGGTGGGCATACAGCAGGTCAAGGCAGTTACCATGCAAGGTTATGTTGGAGGCAGGTAAGAGGTTTGGATTTAACACTAAAAACAAAGAGATGCCACTTCATGGAGTTTCAGTAGTCATAAATAGAGTTTATTCTTTTTTAAATTTATTTAAAAAATATTTCTCATTTTATATGCCAAATTCAGTTCCCACTTCCTCCCCTTCTCCTGCTCCTTCCACTCATCCACTCCTCAGAGAGGGTAAGGCTTCCCATGGGGAGTCAACAAAGTTCACCACATTGCTTTGGGAAAGGATTAAGGCAAGGTCCTCCCTACTATATCTAGGCTGAGCAAGGTATTTCTCCAAAGAGAATGGGTTCCAAAAAGCCAGAACAAGCAGTAGGGATAAATCCTGGTCTCATTGCCAGTGGCCCCACAGTCTGTCCCAACCATACAACTGTCACCCACATTCAGAGTGCCTATCTTAGTCCGATGCTGGATCCTTTGCTATCAGGCCAGAGTTGGTAGGTTCCAATTAGCTCAGGTAAGCTGTTTCAGTGGGTGTCCCCATCATAGTCTTGACCTCTCTGCTCATATTCTCACTCCTCCCACTCTTCGACTGGACTTTGAGAGCTCATCCCAGTGCTCCGCTGTGGATCTCTGCATCTGTTTCCATCGATTGCTGGATGTAGGTTCAATGATGACATTTAAGATAGTCATCAATCTGAATACAGGACAAGGCCAGATCAGGCACTCTCTCCACTATTATTTAGGGTCTTAGCTGGGGTCATCTGTAAGCAATAAAAACAATGACATCTTGAAATTCACATGCAAATGGATGGAACTAGAAAAAAACATCCTGAGTGAGGTCCCCATACCCAGAAAAAGGAACATGGTACATATTCACTCATAGGTGAGTATTGACTGTAAAGCGAAGGAAAGAAACCTATAGTCCACGACCCCAGAGAAGCGAGGTAACAAGGAGAGCTCACACTTTAAAGATTTATCTGCCACTGTGAGAAAGCAAGTTGGAAGGGAAGGAGAATAGACAGAAGAGATGATGTGGACGGAGAGAGAGGTAGGAGTGGGTGAAGGCAAACAAACTCAAGTCAGAGGTGTGTCCATACGGAAGTGAGAGCTGGGGAGGAGCCCTCATTTTCCCGAGGATGTGAAAGTCTCTAGATGGAGAAGGTGAAAGGTAAGACTTCACTGCAGCTGCATTTTAGGGCTAAAGGACAGAGTGGGGCCCATTTCAGAGTCACTCCTTCCCATCAAAATGAGTTGCTATCTGCACAAGATTTTATTTCCATGTGTTCTTTTCACTGAAGATAAAAGCAGGTGCTACTTTTATAAAAGGAAAGAAATAGGTAGCCGAAGGAAGGAAAGGAAAGTAGTGAGGCCGTGTTATCCAGAGAAGATTGAGTTCTAGCGGACAATGAAGTGGGCAATACCGTATGCCCAGGGCTTGCTTTGATAAAAAGCAGAGGTTCTGAGTTCGCTTTGTAGAGGACTAGGCTGTCATGTCTGATGGCCTCCTGCTGACTTGCAGTATGGCAGTTATGGTAACAAGGTAAGAAGAAACAGGAGACCAAGCAGAGGGCTTGGAAATTTCATAGTATATATGAAATATATATAATATAATAATTTTCATAATAATCTGATACTAACCCATCCCTGTACGACCCAACCATCCCTTGAAAGCGGATTTAACCCCTTCCAACGATACTTTCTCCATGACCTATGCACATTCTACTGCTATCTATTAAAGATACACCATCTTGCAATGCCTCTATCAAAGACCAAGTTTCCAACCCTTAAATCTCTGTATGTTTATTTGTTTGTACACACATGCACCAATATACACATCCAGATAATGATTATTCAAGGGACACATTCAAGCTGTATTCAAACTTAGTAGGTAGAAATTGGAGTGGACCTCAACAGAGTCAGCTCACTCTAAAAAGATGCCCATCACAGCACATTCCAGTGACTTCCTGATTCTGTAGAGGGTGGACACAAATTTGGTTGTATAATTCCCTTTTAGCCTTTTCTTCCTTAGTGAGTGGGCACTGGACCTATTGATTAGTCCACAAAGATATTGGGGAAGGAAGAAAGGAAAGATGGAAGGACTGCTTTCTTCTTTAATTGTCTTTCTAAATTTCTCCTCTGGCTTACTTACTCAAAACTGAATGCAAAATTTACTATTATAAGGAAACTGTTTCCCAGCATGGCATTATATAAGTGCTATCTTTCACATAAAGCTTATAAATTCTAAGTTGTTAAAGAATCACATGATTTAAATTCTAAATTATTTTCTAGATTATGTGATAAATTAATTATAATGAGATATTTTCAAAAATATTTGAATAATTATTTGAAACTGACAATGCAACTTCTTTCTCTCCCCCACCCCTACACAGTGTGTGCTAGTTTTAAGAACTGCTGCTCTGGAAACTGTGCCTCCTTGGCTTCCTACACTTAGCAAAAGGGCAGGGTGATGGTGTTTGCACAATTGGCCTATAGATAATAACTGCTAAGTGCACAAGGCTGCCAGAGCCTACAAACTGTAATCCCAGGGGCCCAGCTGCCCCCAGTCCTGATGACCTAACTCTTTCCCAGCCAAGTAGCAGAGAAACCACATAGAGTGAAATGAAATGAATACATATAAATATTTACCATGGCTTTATTTCTAATAATGAAGAAAACATATCAATACAGAAGACGACATAGGCTATGGTATATTTGTGCACTGAAATCACCTCAGTTAAAAATGAATGCCTGATGCTACATATGTTACACAAAGAAAAATCTCAGAAGTATAATATTGAACAAAAGGTTCAAAATGCATAGTTTTTAATGTTTATATATATATTTATAATGTACTAAAATATCAGATACAATTATGCATTTATGTAGGAAAATTAGAAGAATAAGGAAGAAAAGCAGTCATAAGTAGTTAGTGTTGAATGAAAAGCAGGGAGACAGAAATCATGTCAGTAGGGCTTAATAAATTCTGTTTGTTTGTTTTTGTTTTTGAAAATCAGAAGAAAATACAGCAATTGATTAAAGTGTGACCCAGGGAGGAGAGAGAGAGATGCACAGGTTTCTTCTATTATTTCCTATGCTCTTTCAAATTGATGAGATCTCTAATTAAAATATTGATAAGGGAGAGCCTTAGTCGGAGCCTGTCAAATTGCCTGAGCTTAAGGGCAAGTCTGGAGCTGTAGCTCTTTATTGTTATAAAGTATTGTCTTCCCTCTGAGCCACACTTTCCTAACTTACAAACCAAGGAAGCTGAGTTCTAAGGCCTCCAGAGTCTCTGTCTCCTGGCCTCTCTTTCTCTTTGATCTATGTTTGTGTTCCCACAGAAAATTCCCAGTCCCTTTTTTTGCCCTGTCTATGCATGGGCTGTGCTTTCCAGACGCTGCTCCCTGTCCAGCTGTTCGCCCTGACAGCCCCTTGTTTACAATGACCAAGGAAAACGAGACAGGACTAATAGCATGTCACAAAACAGGAATCACAGAATTTGTGCTCTAAAATGCATTTTAAGGCAAAAAGAATAAAACTAAGAGAAAAACTGTTTGACCCAAGGACAAGTGGTGTGGGATATACAAAGACACTGACCTTGAATTTATCAGCACCTTATATTGAAGGAGAGTCCTTTTCCTTGGCAATGCATTCTATTTTATTCACATTCTATTCAGCATTGCCATGATGTTTCTCTATGCCTACGTGCATCCTCACCCCCTACCCAGCATCAAAAATGATCCCACCCAACTATCTAACTGACCATAAAAGAATGCTTAGCTTCTCACTTTCAGAAACTGGTTATTTCATCTTCCCCAGGTTAGACCCTACCATGGAAAAACTTCCTAACCAAATAGGTTGATTTGTAGATCCTCTTGGAAAGGCATCCATTATCTCAGTACCATGAAGATCAGAACAAAGGATGACTAATTTGAACAAATTTATTGCAAGGTATTTCAAATGTACAAAAAAGTATGTATTTTAGTACTATGTATTATACTTTCCACTAATTTGCATATTAAGAATCAGTAACCCGAGTTAAATGGCATTTTTCAAATTGTGATTTGTGACACTGTATCACAAGTTACAGGGCTCCAGGGACATTTTAGGCATTTGACTGGAGCTGTGTTTAAGAATATATGTCATCCTGAGTGGTTAGAAGTGTAAAAGTCTAAATAGAGTAAGGGTTGGGTACATGAGAGAGTTTATTTGGAGAAATGAGAAGGAGGAAGATGTAGATGATGCAATTATATTAAATTTCAAAACACAAAAAAAGTATTATAAAATCCAAAAACAGACATAATACAAACATAAAATGTCTACAAATGTGCATTGAAGAATAAAAGTAGATACAAGCAGTTAAAAATCTAGTTTTATCTCCAAGATGGACTAAGTGGGTTTCTGAAATCATTCAACATCTCTTGGTGCCATGCTCCTATGAAGTACAAAGTGGGCTTTGCTATTTACAAGGTTCCTTCCATACCTAAAATCTTACAATTCTGTGTAATAACCAAGGAAGCCAATTATTCTTCTCCATGGAGACATTTTGTGGTTAATTTTCAACTGCTTGGTTGGAAAATGATAAACTTATTAAAGCACAGTATCTATCTGTTCTAGAGCCCATTCAGGGTGTGTGTTTATGTTTATTTATAGTCATTATATAAATTATGTTTATTGTATTTAGCAGAAAGGGGGAATGAACATTTTTCTCAATTACACAAAATACCCATCTCTGTCACATAGTAGAATATACTTAATTAGTTATCAGAGCTATTTAGTAAGCTCATAGTAAGTCATAGACGGTGCTAAGAACTAATGGATATTTACCCTTTAAGACTTGGGGTATTGTGTAAGGTGGCTATTTCCTATCTAGCATAGCATCACAGTGTATTAATGCACAATCAGGGTCTGAGTCTGCCCTGACTCAATTTGATGACAGTGTTGATACCTAAAGGCACTGCTTGGAAAAGGGCTTTGTAGTACTTCTCTCAAGTGGATCACTCCAGCAAATTCTACCCCCACTCATCATTTACTTACACCTCACACTTCCTACTGAAGTACTCCTCTGAAATGGCCTACTATGAATTTTTATGATACTATTTTCTCTTTGTGATTAGAAAACTGACTCCAGGCTAAAATAATGAAGGCCCCAAATGAGGAAAAACTCAGTGGACTCTGTCCAAAACTAATTCTCATTTAGATAAATACAACCAACTTTAATTACTTGCAGATTATTGATACTATGACTCATCTGTGCATCTATTTTTATCATCACTAGACGTCTTAGCATAGCATGCTGTGTATGTGAACTTCACAACTTCCTGTGAGAGGCTGTCTGCATAGTCAGGAAACGCAGTCAGTAATTTGCATTGGATTACAGCAATACATGCAACTGGGCTCTTCGCGTGCAAATGGAAAGAATGAAAGAATCAACATTGGAGGGCAGGCTAACCAGTAACTGGCTGACTGACCTGACAGAAAGGCTAGAAATGAAGAAAGGGATCTTGATCTGTACAAAGAATTAGGCTACAGGATATTACCTTTGGTCTTGTGTTCCTAAACACCTTCAGAGCCATAGTCAGCAAGGTCTTAAAATGGAAAGATGACAAGAAGCTGAGAGAGATAATAAATATGTTACATAAAGCAAAATAGATGCGACAGAGTGAAGGGATGGATCAAGCTGAGCAGAGTAAAATTTAACAAAGATAATTTTAGGATTCAAAAAAACAGACTTCTCAGGTATATAATATTTTTTTAAAAATGCCTACTTTGAAAGAGACGTTGAAAGTTGGGCAACGCTGTTCAGTTTGAATCAACCCTATATGCTTGCACTCTGTTTTGGTACAACAATGGTAAAAGAAGTGAGGCCCAGTCCTGTTCTTGTCAGCATGGGCAACTAAACTCCACATTGGAGATCTTTGAAGGTTGAAATTTAAAAATATAAATTGATATTAAATCAAAAAATAAACATAGCAAACATTTGATTTCTGATACTAGAATGGTTATATATATAATCAAAGTTCACAATGGCAAGTAAAGAGGCATTTGAAAAGGAGTATTTAGTCTGAAAGAAAGAAAATGGAAAGAGAACACACAGGTATCTTTAATTGTCCAAAGAATGAAAACAGTCTTACTCTAAAGGACATAAAGAAGTAAATGACACAAGATAGAAAAATATGCCAAAAGCATCTGAAATTGAATTTCTCCATATTGGTTACAGAAAAAAAAAAACACTATTGTTGGAATTTTACTTCAGAGAATCAGGCATCAGTGGGAATTTGCTTGAATGAACATTGAGTTCCTTTGCCAGCTCAAAGGGAAAAGGCCGGGCCATATTTCCAACACTCAACAACCAAAGGCTTGAAGTTCTATCTGCTCTCCATCCACTCTCAAATATGGGAGAAACACATATGATTCTTCTCAATGTAGAATGAATGCCAGTTTGGGTTTCACCATTTAAATGTTTTAATTATTCAGAATTTAAAAATGTAAGGAAATAGAATTGAAGTCTACTTTCAGGAAAGAAAGAAATCTCTGCAAAGTAAAACTGAGTGGGCAAGACTTCCTGGAAAAAAGGTTGCCCTTGCACCTCCAGTCAAGAAAACACAGCATTAAGAACGATTAGGGTATGATTTCTATATGAACAAATATTCTCACTCTCCTATGTTCTCTTCTAGGTCAGGAAGGATTAACAGCTGTAAGACTGTATTCGCACCACTCCTTCTAAACACTCCATAAACATAAAGATAATAAACGTGTTTTCAAGACCTTTCATTTGAACCCAGAATCCCCAAATTTAGATCAAGTCTCACTAATTCAAGTAATTTAAGTAATGTTTTAGATTTGCTGCTTTGGGTTTTCCTGAATATAGATCAGCAAGATATGACCATAGATCATTCCCAGCAAGAAAAAAAAATGATAATCAACTAGAGAGAAATGAAAGTTCTATAAATCAGCTCAAAGTTATCTTATAGGTAAGCTACAGCACATGGGAGCTGGTCTTAAATTCTAGAAACTCAGAATCAGCACAAAGAATGTTTCCAGATGTGTGATCAGCAGAGCTCGGTGGGGCTGCGGGGCGTACAACCTGTGCAGCTGCATGGGCTCTGTGTCTGAAAGCTACGTATACTCGGTTTAACACTCTTCTGTCTGTGCCTTAAAAACTAAAATGATTTTAAGCACTGGACCCTGAACATGATGTAAGTGGCTCCTGGAGACAGACAAGCAGTCACTAAGGTAGAGAAAGACAGGCTAGCAAGATATAGAGGCACTGATGGCATTTAAAAATAGTTATATTTATTAATGAGCAACAATATCCTGTAATCAAGATGCAGCCTGTTGGGTAAAGTGATAAAGAATTACTTCACTTGTTTAATCTATAAACCAAAGCAAATTCACAAATTTGCTAATTGTTGTTCTCTGCTGCAGATGTGAGCTGCCAGCAGCCAGTTGGAGCTTCAGTATTCAAAAGTAATCAGCCACCATTTCAGACTCCGTCAAAAAGTCATGTAGCACTTTCAGAAGGCATGAAATTCACCGGAGTTATAGAAGGGATGACGAAGCACATGTGAATCTTAAGACAACAGAGCAATCTCTTCGTTTCACCACGGAAAATCAGAAGTAGCGAAGGACACTTGTTTGTCTCTCATTCGCTAGGCTGCAAGCTGCTAAAGAAACCTGCATTGTTGAACAAGGGAGCTTCGAACCTTTGCTCCCTAATGTAAATGCAAAGTTCCTCTTCTGTCCTACGCATGTGCACCTTCCTTCATTTTCAGGACAGAGGAGCTGACAAGCCTAGAAATGTCACAAATAGCATCTCTTGTGTACATCACTGTCTTCGCTTCAGCAACTGCATTGTTTCTGAAAACAAGTCTAAAGCTGAAGCACTCGGGAAAAAGTAAGGATGAAATATCAAATATGAAAGCCAACTCAGTTCTAATTTAACTACATTTTCTTCGTTTGATGTCAAGTTCATAAGTAGAGCCTATGTAAGCTCTGGAGAAAATACCAAATAGTACCCTAAATTTACATAACATTTGTTCTAAATAGCAAATTACATTTACATCCAATATTTTGCCATTGCAATATCCCTATGGAAGTCAGGGAAAAATGCATTATCCTCATTTTCAAAATAGTAAAACCAAGATACAAAATAGGGCTAGAATCATAACACATAAATACATACGCAAGCTATAATCACAAATCATTTCTCCTTTTTAACATTTTCATATTATTAGACTCTTAGTGCAAGATTATTATCATTATTATTATTATGAAATATGTGCATATAAAATTATTAGTTACAAAGTAATTTCAATTATAAATCATTTTACATGGAGCTCTATAAGGCACTAAATAACTTTAACAAATATGTAAATTAAGGATAGATTATATTTTCTAAATCTCATTGTGAATTTATATTTAAATTCAGTGCCAGCCTGTATTCCACAGAAAAAAATGCATACAGTGACCTCCTGTGAGAATAGCAGTCTAGCAAATGAATTATATTTTGATTTCTAAACCTGACTTGTAAGAATAGAGATTGTAATTTCTTAGAAATGACTTACAAACATGCAAAGAAACATTTTTTCCAACCTGTACCTTACAGTTCAGATGCCATACTGCCTTAGATCTAGAACCAGCCTTCATCAAACATTACTTGCTCAGTGTAAAAGCCTCGTGGAATCACCTCTTTAATTGGCGATGTGACGTCTTACGTCATGATGTTGCGTCACCACGTGATGACGCTGTGCCATCACAACACATCATCGCATATTGACACAATGTCATGGCATAATAGCATCAAATTAATTGGGTCAGCACTCCCACAGCCTGGCCCCAAGGACGGGCAGGAGCAATTGACTGTTTTTCTTTGCTCTTGTCAAGAGTCTTGGCTGATAGAAGAAAACAGCAACTGAAGAAATAGTTTCCTGACCTCCTAGAACTTCTTTGATCTCCAGTTATAAGTGTTTGAAAGGGACAAGAACGAGTTAAATGTCGGTTGTCATGGGAATAGCATTCATGGGCTATGATTGCTCTGCCCTGTAACTAATAACACTTGAACCTGATTTTAAAGACAAACATTTATAAATTAACACCCTTCTCTTTCCCCAAAGGCTTACAATAGCACTGGGCTGGTGTGAAAAGAAATTAGCTGACTCTTCCTTTCTTGTCCTCATCCATTTCCTCCCAAGCTTCTTTCTCATCTGGCATTCCTCTATAGGATACTAAGAATCCAAGGGTGAGAGTGCAAGATATAGGTGCATCAAATGGCTTTGACTAGAAACAGCTTTGTTAGGTGGGAGAGGCGTGGAAACCTGTGGCAGAGAGCCTCTCACCATCACAGTCTGGGTGGCCAGTTTACACCTGCTGTCAACCTCACTGTTCAAATGAAACATCTACCCCACTTCAGTGTTCAAATGAGACATCTACCCCAAAGGTTATCTGACTTTCTTTTGAATTATTCCATAAAGATGGGGTTCCCAGTTAGTGAAACAAAGGAAGCAGGTTCTGCATACCCTCAGTGACTGGCCTCTCCTCCATGAATACAGTTGCTAGATGCCAGGCTCTACTCTGGATGAAGGCTCAGGTCAAGCAAATGAAGCAGAGTCACCTTGCAAAGCTCATGTCACAGTAAGGGAGACAGGTGAACAGATTTAAAGACAATCTGCTAAGGGCTCTAATGATGAGGAGACATGCTGATTCTAGGGATTCGGCAAGGAAAGGATGATGTAGAGGTGCCAAGATGATCCTACAAAGAGATCACATCTTCCATTGCTGTGTTCTTTCTTGAAAAGTAACATAAAATGAGAAGAAAATTTACATTCAAATGTTTAAAAAAAACTAGGCATACGAGAGCCCCAAAAGTATTAGATTAAATGTATTTGTTTGCAGAGATTTCCTCAAGAAGAATATGTTAAACCAGTACAGTTGGAAGGATACTGACTCACACACTCATAATCCTTCATCGTAGTCACAGTCTCCTGATGATTCTTCAACTACTCCATCACTTAGCACAGTTATCTTTTAGCAGAATATTCTATCCACACAGTTAAACACAGCCTTTCAGTCTTTAGAACCAAATACACAATAAAAATCGAAGCCTCTTGTGGAAACAGTTGAGTATCCACAAGGTATTGGCAACTTCTTTTCTAATAAGCATATAAAGATGGATTGGAAAAATCTTTGCTGATGCTTTGTCTCTTTAAAATGAACATTGATGAGCATTTGCATTGTAATATATTCGCAGATCACCTCTGCCCAGTCAAGGGTAAGGATAACAGACCCTGACATCTAGTCCCACATGAAGGCCATTGGTAGATGTTTTCTACTGTTATCATAATCCCCAAGGGATGTGTCAAACCTAGAAGAAATAATGAGAGAATGAAAAGCTCAGGGGATTTCAACTTCCAAAGCCTTCCCTTCCTCTCTTTGAGAGTCACATCATGTTTAGAGAGACATTTCCAAACAGTGATCAAAGATGCCTTTCTAAGCCATGTGACACAGCCTTTTGGAACTGAAGTCATCAATTATTTAATTAAATTGAGAAAAAATTAAGATATGGAAAAGAATATATTCATTAATATAATAATTTATAAAGTGAGCAAAAACTATTAATGCAAAATTCTCAAATAACTAACAAAAATAAATAAATAAATAAAGACTATTCACACCAAGAGTTACAAAGACATCAATAAACAACAATTGGTGAGAAATTCCCAAAACTTTTTCATATAGAATATACAAGTACATACAGGAAACTTACTTAAATAAGTGATATATTTTAGGAAACAAAATACAGATGCTTTTCAACTGATGTGGGGTTACAGTATAGCTTGAAAATGTCATAAAGACATCTGACGTTGAGCCATGGCTTGCTTTGCCATCAAGCACTACAGAACATCATCATACCCTATGGCTAGCCAGGAAAGACACTGTAAATCAAATAATAAGTGAGAGGCCATCTATATAGAATATACAGGGACAATGATCTGCAGAAGATGGGACTCCAATAGAATGCAACAGAAGTCAGAGACATTTCTAAGATTTGTTTCCTTAAGAATTATATCTTTAAAAATTCAAGTCCAAAAATGGAGCAATAGCAACAGCAGAGTTTCCAAGTTCTGCAGATTTATTCCACTCTATATTCATGCTCTCCTTCTCTAGAGTTCAGTTTGTGCAACAGATGCATGTTGCAAAATTTCCAAACTAAATTTGTGTCTTTGAGAGCAAATAATTTTTTGGAGCAGAATGACTGCAAATAAATATGCCTATTTTATGATTCTAGCGTTCCACATGTGTGCACTATTACACAGGAATCAATTTGTTTAACTCTGTTATTGTAAACTAGTGACAGAGTGTGTTTAAGAGTGGGGGCTGAAACACTCATGTGTAAATTGCCTTCTTCCATACTCTACACCTAACTTATATACCTGAGACAAGTAAAACAAATACCATCACCCTTTTTAATTAATTGAAAATTTTGATCAAATCCAATTCCATTACTTCCCCTCTCCTCCATGCTACTTTTCTCTCTCAGTTTAACCTGGTCTGCTGAGCTTTGCACTACCTGTATATATATATATATATATATATATATATAGGCATAGGACCATTAATGGGTCCTGTATATATATATAGGCATAGGACCATTTCATTGAAGAAACTTGACTCTCTCTCTCCAGGCATCCATCAATCTCGAATGTCTCCTAAGCTAGAGGTTTGAATTCATGAGCCCATCTCCCCTCTTCTGGAATTTAGGCTGGTTTGATCTTGTACAGGTCTTATACCTGCTATCTTTGCCACTGTGAGTTTGCATGTGCAGTGTCCTGATATGTTTCAGCAAAACTGTTTCACTGAAGGTCCCCACTCTGGCTCTTACAATCTTTCTGCTCCCTCTTCTGTGACAATACCTGCTCCATGGGTAGAGGGCTGTAATATAAATGGCTGGTGCAAAGCAGAGCACTCCTGTCTCTGATTTTCTACACATTAACTTGTCATAGGTTTCTGTACTAATTGCCATCTTCTGCAGAAGAAGTAGAATAAGGAGAAGGAGAAAGACAAGGAGAAGGAGAAGGAGAAG
>JAQHUG010000069.1:6854160-6870081 GCA_028555095.1 Dicrostonyx torquatus | reverse complement strand
TGTGTGTGTGTGTGATTTTATTTATATGGTGAAAAGACAAATACAACAGCAAGGAGATTAGGAAGAATGACAGGAATGAAGCTGGCTGTGATGTAGGGGGAACGAAAGGAAGAAGAAGGCTAGGAGAGGGCAGTTGACTAAACTTCAGAATGAACAGTTTGAGAAGATGACGATGTGCTTAAGCATAATTATCATGACTATGATACCCATGTAGAAGTCACAGTTAGAAACAGGGACACCCATTTCTCAATAAAAGGCTCAGCGCAAACCCTTCCAGCAACTACTGTAATCTGGGATCCACATTAACCGAGTCCATCCACTTATCCATCCATCTCACAACAAAAACTACACATATCTTTTTCTGTGAAAAGAAATGATTTTTTTCTCCATTTTCAAAAGTGCATCCAGAAAATGGTTGAAATCATTTACTGTTCCAAAACTTCTTGTGAAAAGCTTTGATACTGTAGAAGCACAATCACATCAAAGAAGGGATGATTTCTTTAAAAGTCCAGATGGGAACTCGATGACATCTTTTATCACAGTGGATCCATAAATTGGTTTTTGCTAATGTTCAGTTGTAGCAAAGTCATCTCACTGAAGGTAGCCTGTGTCACTTACCAGCTTCCCCTCTAGAGCCCCAAGAATATCTGATGATTATTTCAATCACCCAATCATTCACTGGACACATAACCGTGAATAATTTATTGGGACAATAGATCTCTTACTTAATATAGTGCTAACCTTTTATAATGTCTGTACCTGGAGAGAGAACTAATATCTGTGTCACACGACAACTTCTCTTGTGTTGGGTTTTGAAGAGAACACAGTGACTCATAGAATACCTAAGCACATACAATTATAAACCACAGTATGGGAAAACAGTTAACCTTTGTGTAGCATTTAAGAGTTTACAAAGCACTTTCTCAGACATTATCTCATCTGATGCCCAGTTCAGCCCCGAGAGGGAGGCTTTTTTCACACCTGAGAACAAGAGAGGAGTTGAAGCAATTTGCCTAAAGCTTCCCACCTATAAAATCAGAAGTCTGGTGTTAAAAGTCCGGGGTGTCTCAGTATTGACAAGGTAAAAACTATTGTCAAAGGACTTTTAGGCAGGCTTTACTTCACCCAGATGACAGTTCAGTTTGTACAATGAACCTGCTCCTGTGATTTTTTTTTTTTGGCCACCTCTCCCTGGTGACCAAGGAACTCTCAGGACAGACTCTGCCAATGGAGTATTACAAGCTAACACTCCTAAAGCAAAAACACTTACTTTCTCATGAACTAAAGCACATGTGAGCACATCTATATAATATATACTTAGCATCCTTCAGCAAAAGAAGGCACACATCCGGGAGTAACAATTGTTGACTTCTTTAAAGGCTTCCGGCTATATGAGACACTCATGTAAACAGTGCTTAGAGTTACATCCAACTGCAATTTCATTTGTATTTGAAATTCTTATTTATACATTATTTTATTAGTTATTGGAGAATTTTGTACCATGTATTCTGATTATTTTCTTAAAGAAGACTTACCTTGATATAAGGTAATTGTTTGGAAATATGTTTTGCCTATTTGAGTATATTCTTTATTAGCCTCTCTCTCTCTTTCCCTCCCTCTCCCACTGTCCTCCCCCCCCTCCATCCTGCTATCAAGTTCCTCATTAAACTTAAATGTCTCCTCTTTGTTTTAAAGAATATTATTCTGCATTTGATGTAAACTGCTAAGATAACCATTAGATAAAACTGACATTTCTCGTATAGTAAAAATAAATTTTATCCAATTTAGAATATTATATTAAATACAGTCTTCATTGGTTCCACAAATCATTTTGTAACAATATTTCATCGCAATTTCTAGTATTATTTAAACCTTTAGTCACATAAGATAATTATTACTCTATTATTATAAGGTCCATACAAAACATCCTTAGACAAAACTCTTGCAAAAGGTTTGTGATTATGCATGCACAGGAAATGGTGTGGCTTAGAATTGCCAGAGTGATAGTTGTCAGTATCTTGTACCTTCAAACCAATGAAAACCAACAGTGGGGAGAAGTGCTTTCCCACAAAATTAAATGTTTACACTTGTATAGTGAGGCCCAAATCTTCCCTATTTCTTTCATCCCATTGTATCAGTCAAAAACAACTTCTCCAAATGTCTGTTATTAACAGAACCCTTTAGTGGGTTGAAATTTTAATCATTACCATTTATGCTCAGAAGATGTGGGTTGTTTGCATGTCATTTAGGACAACTTGCAGCTGGCACCTCAAATTTAATTTATTAACACACCCAGCAATAAACAAAGGACTGTAGTAATTTAGCTCGAGGATTCAAACTCAGCAAGAAACAATCAGAATTTCTGGCATCAAGTATCAAGCTAATGGGGTTCGTAGGGGGAATGACTATTCTGAGATGCTTGGGACAGTGGGATTTTTCTGAGATCTGAGATTTTCAGTGTAGGAATTAGGAGCAACCTACATAACTAAGTTCCACTTTAGACTCAGGTGGGGAAAGTCTCTTCAATTCAACCTATGAAAGATAGAAAACTTGTGTGTGGGAAGGACGCACATTTTGCATCATCAGAAGCAGAGTGCAGTGTGGAAGTTATACTAGAGACCCAAATGCTCCATCAGATGGGTAGTGGGTATTCAGCTTAAAGTCTGTCCCTGAGACCCAGTTGAAGACAAGATGGCCATAGAGAAGCAGGCTGGATCTTCACCTGGGACACACATGGCAGTACAATAGAGCACGGAGCAATGTGAGGATAAAATGTGCAGAATTTATTAATATTAAAATCCGTGTGCTTTCCTGTCATCTCATCGGTCTGCTTTTCTGCTGTTGCTCAAGTCAGGCTGAACTGCTTCATCCTTAAGAACAGCAGAGGTACCATTTCAATACCAAAATAAGAAGCTGAGGATGTCATAGACTTATCAGAATCCCCTGCTGTTGTGAGGCACAGTCTTCCTGGTAAAAACCATGGTGTGTATAATACTCAGTTCATGATTCTGCACTGGACACTTTTCACAGGAAGACAAGCCAAGCCCATTCCCTTCCTTTTCATGGGCTACCAGTGCCGATTTTTGCAACTATGGATAGACACTATTTGAGAAGAAAAATATGAAGTCTTTCTTTCCTGCTTAGAAAATTCTATTCTTAGAAAGATGGATATTTGTGAATGTGACTGGTTGTGGTATAGTGCTGAGACATCTGAGGAAGTGGACGAGAAGACATCTGCAAAATAGGACCGCTAACATACACCTTGTCCCAACACTCCTTTCCTAACTCAGAATTAGCCAGTGATACTCAACATGATGGGTTGTTTTACTCACAGCGGTGACTCCCTATTGCAAACAGAGCCACAACACGGTGTCACGAGTAACCACTTATTCCATTGCCAGACATTTTAATCTTAGCTAGTTCTCTAACTTCTAGAAGCCAGATGTCCTCCTGTGAAAATTACAGTGCAAAACTGACAATGTCCAGGATTTTCTGAGAAGAATGTAAGACAGCACATGTTGAATGTTATGTGTGATACTGGATGGTGTTCAACAGATGTTATCTCTTTTCACTTTTCTGTGACAAGATCTTGTCTGCAGATGAACAAATAGGCCACTCTCAAGTGTGGAAAATTGTTCATTATCCCTGTTTATTACGAGTCTCAATCACCATATGATGAGAACTAATCCAGCTCATTTTCTTTGTATTTAGCATTTATTCTAGCCTTCAAAATCATAAATGTCTCCTAAAAATACCATCCACCAGAATATATGGATGTCTAGTAGGGACAACCTAATATTTGTACCTGAAATGTTCAAATATGCAACCTGGGCCATCAACCCAGTCACTTTCCTGTCTGCCTAAAAGCTCACCTGCTGCTGGATAAGGACAGTTAGATAAAATAATGTCACCCCATGTGTTTGATGATCTCCAATGTGAAATCTGAGTGGAAGAGTCAGCACTGTACTTAAAGACCTGTGAAGATGAATGTTGCCCACACCAGGAATAGATAGATAGATAGATAGATAGATAGATAGATAGATAGATAGATAGATGATAGATAGATAGATAGATAGATAGATATAGATAGAGACATACATACATACATATATATATACACATCAATAATTAATAAAAAGAGGCCATGAATTTGGAGGATATCAAGAGGAGGAAAGAAAGGAAGAGGCAAATAATGCAATAATTTTTGAAATTATATATCTTATAATTATATAATGCAAGTAAAATTGAAATTATAATTATAGTTTCCATGAATAAAACTAATATTTTTAAAATTTAATCATAAAATGGAAGAACAGAGTCTCACCACAATTTTCAATCAAATGAAAACCTCAATTCTTTCTAAAATAATGCATGAAAGTCAGCATAGCTAGTAACTCTTCCGATGTCTTGCCCTTATAAAGAAACTGATGAAAAAGGAAGTTTGTATCAGAGTTAATTCCCTCAACGTTGATTTCTGCTGGAATATAAAATCAGATGAGATCTTGTGCATTCAGGGTGGTATAGCCATATGTTACCATATGTCAGAGATTGTCCCACGCATGGAATATGAAGTAGGGAAATTGATTCATCTTTACAATAATTCTGTGCTAAAGGTACTATCCTTATCCCCATTATGCAGATGATGAACTATGACTTTGAAGATTCTTCAAGTTATCAGAACTGGTGACAACCAAAATAACACTTGAACGTGTATCTTGCAATTTCAAAACCCATTCTCCTGCCTTTAAGTTATGTGAGGGGAGAAAGTGAATTGTTCTTTCTTTTAGAAATATTTTGCCTCAAATTTCAAAACAGTTCATTTTGCCTTATGTATGTGCATGTGTGTGTCCTAGTGTGTCTTTCTTAATTGCTTCTTCACTCATTTTTGAGACAGGATTTCTCATTTACTCTCAAGCTCACCAATGCAGCTAGATTGGAAGGCCAGGGAGCCCCGGAACCCACCTCACATTTCTCACATCATCAAATGATAGACAGAACAGGCAGTCTGGCTTTACCAGGGACTAAAAACTACCTCTATGAATTGCAGACTCAGGTCACTGTTATTATTCTACAGAAAATAATGTCACTGCCACAGAAATTCTTTTCCAAAGTACATCTTAGATTTGCTGTAAGTAGCTTAAGCAAATGCCTTTTAATGTTCTCTTCATTATGGCGGAGGGAAAAACTAAAAAGCCCTGAGTTGTATTCACTTCAAAAATGAAATCTCTAAAGGTTTGAGGAAATGTCCCAGTTTTTTCAACTCAACTTTCAAAGGTTTTGAATGGTTAATTTGATATTCTAGAGTATTCAGCAGTATCCCTTAATGAGCTTAAAACTAGACATTTTCTACAGGCTTAGGTTTCAGATAATGATTTGAGACCACCTCATCCTGCCTTCTTTGCACATTGATGCTATTAAGTTCAAAGTCAAGCATGAAGGTGAACAGGCATTAATTTACGGCCATTTGGAGCTCTGTTCTCAGCATTAGCCACAATGAACCTCCCATGTTAGTCCTCGACAAGGCTTCTATTAGTTGTTCCAGATCAAAAGCTGGGTGGAAACCAACCTGCATGGCCAGAGAGACATTCTCCCTTTCCACTTCCTATTTATAGGGGTCAGTTCAGAGGTCCTGAGAAACACTGTAACTCAAAAGAACATGTCTTTGAGTATAAATCAAATGAATAGATTAAAAATATGGTGGCAGAGTTGGAGTTCATTGTTGACTTTTTCTATATTTTGGGGGAGGCAGAAATAAATCAAAGTGGACTCTTCTCTCTCTGAGATATTTCAGATGCAATACCAGAACTCCAAGTGAAATTAAGTATGACAAAATCTGATTTTTTTCTATATCTACACACATCATTGCTGTGTTGAATGCCACTGATCCTGGAGGGGAATAGCTCCTACATTCATTATTTTCTCTCACTTCCTTTCAATGGCCCAATCCTTATTCAAGCTGTATTTGCCTGTAATGCTACCCACTGAAACTTAGGAAGTCTTGTGCTATTTCCAGGGCTTTCGAAAACACCACTTCCTTCATCCTTCTACAAAATGCCTCTCTGCTTATTGCCTGCCTTCTCAGATTCTGGTTCACCCAGACTTTAACTCTTCAGCCTTCTGTCTTGACTTGGTATGTGTGACCTTCACAGTTGCATTTGAGAGATGAGAAAGTCTCTTGTGGGGTTTACAAAGATGTCTCAGTGGATAAAGATCTTGCTGTACAAGCATGAGGACCTGAGTTCAAAATCAAAGAACTCACATAAATAGCTGGGTGCTCTAGTGGGTGAGTGTGTGCAATCCTGGTGTTCCTGCAGAGAGATGGAAAGGTAGACAGAGGAGACTATGAGCAACAGCTAGCTGACCTGGCATATGCAGTGATAAGCAATAAGAGAGAGAGCCCTGTCCCAAACAAAGAAGGGTAGGATTGACATCTGAGGCTATTTTCTGGCACACACACACACACACACACACACACACACACACACACACACACACACAATTCTTCTTCAAAGAAAGAAAACCCCCAGGCTGGAAAAACTTCACTCAAGTTTTACTGATCCATTTCCTCCTCAGAGTCCTGTGTGCTCACCTCTTCCAATAAGATGCTTTGAGACTTACATATTTCCCCAAAATTTCCCATTGCCTAAAATGTTCAATCCAAGGTACCTGGTGTTTAATACTCTCCAAGGCTTTACTGTGCAAATGAATTTTTCCTCCAGTCACTCCAGATTGCATTGATTTCCTCCTCATATTTTAGAATTTATATCTGTATCAGTCATTCTCAAACTAAATTATTTTGTTCCTTCTGTCATTCGTAGGTTTTTCATGTGGTTCTTGCTTATCATAGCAACAGTTAAATGCTGAACTGTAATAGCATAGCTTTGTGACTATGTAATAGCATAGATCCGCACCCCACATAACATGGGCACCCAAAACTGATAATTCATCTCACAAGAATGATGCCTGAATGAATGGATGGATGGATTTATAGACACCTTAAGGCATATATAAAGGCAAGAAATGATCACACAGAGGCAAAAAGTGACACATAGAGAAAGACTAGTCTTTATATTTTTTGTCAGCCCACCTGATAGACCCATGACATCATATATAAGCAGTCTGAAGAAGGGCAAGGCGAGGGCAGCTGCTGTTCTAGTTACCTTCCTTTATTCTGGCAAGGGACCGGGGAAGGTGAATCTAGCTCATTGGTTGCTTGCAAACAAATCATCCTTCTTTCCATTCTCATCTTTCCTCTTGCTTCAAAAATTGTTATTCTACAGAGACAAGTCCTGGAGGAGGGCAGAGAAGGTGAAGGGGGAATAAGGAGAGAAGGCCAGCCATTCATCACAGGCACAGCTGGAGGATGGCAGCCTTCCTCTGCCAGAAGGCAGGAGAAAACATCACTCTATTCCAGGCCACTGAACAAACCTGAGCAAGGTAGAAAACTTCTAGGGGCAAGAGGGACCTATTAGTGAAAAATCCACTTAACTGAAAGAGGGTTAGCCACACAAAAAGCCTAAGGGACATAAGCCCAAATCCTCTGGGTTAGTCTGACCATATAAATAGAAAGAGCATAAAAATGAACTATGACTACAAAGGGGACAAATGAATAAATACAGAGAAACATTGTTGATATATCATCAGTGAAAACTCAAAGATGCCTGTTTGAGGTGTTTACGATTGATACAGGCCTTGAGATTTCACATCCCAAGAACTCTTTCAAGAGCATAAAAGTACAAACCAACACTGGTATTTGCTTGATTACATGGGAGATATGGCTTGTTTTTCCTTAAGTCCATGAAACAAAGCCTGATCCAGGGAGGATGGGTTTTAGTAGTTTGAATGAGAACATGTGAGTCCAAGCATTAAGAGTCATTTGGGACCCTCAGGGTCAGAAGACAGGTTATCAGATCAGGAATGTGAAGAAAGACCCAGCTCTAGACAAACCCCTGGGGCACAATTCCTTCTATGAACAGTTCCTTTCCTGCCCATGAAAAGACTGTCCTAACTAGACAGAAAAAGACAGAAAAAAATCTTGTCTAGTATGTCATTGACTCAATATTTTGAGGGTTTTTTTAAGGCACATTTTGTCCTTGAAGAGAAATGTCTTTACAGATAAGACTTAAACATTTTTGAAAGCTTAGGCAGCCCAAACAGAAAACTTTATTTTAGTGTGTTTCAGCATTATGGAAGCTTCGATGATGGTGAAGTGCTTCACATACAAATTGATGTAATGTGTTTTGTTTAATAAGACTGGGAAATGGAAATAGTTGCACTGATAAGCCCAGATGGTAATATAATAGTGTGTTGAATTAATAGGATATTCTAAACAATATTGAACTTGTAAAATAATTAAATGTCAGTAAAATAATGATTAATTATAACTTCAAGTACAGGTGCCATTAATGGAGCAGAGGATGGGTTGAAGGACTTAAAGGTAGAATTCAGCCTTTTCGTTACATGTAAAAATTTCATTTTACATAGCCTGTCTTTATAGTTCTAATTTCCATTCACCCGTCACATCTGAGCATGAAATTGTGCAATATAGGCAACCAACAAGGACAGCAGAGGGTCACAGATGTGCGTGCTGGAAGAGAATGAGGCAGGGTGATATTCTTCCTTGGGGACAGAGCTTCTGGGATGTCCCTACTTGCCCTTTTCTGCATGCTGATTCTGTTATCCAACAACATGATTTTGTTAGACACCTGGGAAGCAGCTTACATTAATGAGTGCACACAAAACTCTACTATAGTTAGAAATAAGAGAACTAATTTAGATTTGCCTCTACAATACTGTAACTCATACAGGTTGAGTTGCCCATCTCTGGGTCTGAATATTTGATCCCTTCTTCTGGTCCTCTATTGGGACACATTGACATGCGTGAGCTCCTAGGTCTTATATTTATCCCATTTTCTGTTGGTACCTTCTTTCCTGCCACTCTAAGTTCTGTCTAGAGTTACACTATTTCTTCTCTTTGGAAATTCTGGTAGTAAAGAAACTCTTCAAGGACTCCTCAGTGTCCCAGTTGGAAGCACTCTCCCCAACAGAGAGCCCCATCTGAAAGTCAAGTTACTCTAGAAATTCATGCCACCCTCAACAGGATGGATGTGGTTTCTCCGCCACGATAACCTAATATATCAGTCCCTAATCATCTTATATAAAAGTTTATTTTATTTCCACAAAGTTTGGAATAAATTTACTGCTCACAGTCAGGTGCCTAGTAAAAACTTCAGCGAAAGTGTGGAAGGCATGATGTTGGCAGGTAACACCTTGCAGTTTCACCAAGTAGGACCTTATGCTACAGGATGCTCGGATAACAGGATTTGTATCCTTAATTAAACATAAGCTTTAAGTCTATTATAAGTAGATACTTGACAATGCTTCAGCTAACAGATTATACTGCAGAAAATGTGGTTGTGTTGGTAGTTAGGAAAATGAAACTGATAATTGATTAAATAAAATCTGTGGAAGCAATAATCTCACTGGCACAGAACTTATTGGATGAATATTTGAATTGTTTTAGCAGGAATTTCAAACATTGATGAGTGGGATGTTAAAGTGAGAAGTTTAATTAAAAGCAGAGAAATTCGAAGTAAACAAGGAGATTTGTCTCATATAGACAACAAAGCCATATTCTTAATAAGGGACAATTCAGAAAGGGTAGGGGTGGCCTGCCAAGAATTGGTTGGTTCTGATTTGGAATCATTTAACTGTCCTGTTTTCCAGCCAATTGTCAAAGGAGATTTCCTATTATTGAGTGGGATGGGCATACAAATAGCCACCTCGAACCAACTGGTGGGGTGAGGGCACACCATGGAATGCAGAGGACAAATCCTTCCTCTTACCCATCCCTGCCTCCGAATTTCTCACTAGAGCTCCAACTGAATAAAAACAGCACAATTGCATTCATCCTTACAGAAACCAGCAGTAACCAGCAGATGGCCTTACGCAGGGATAGTGCTAGGATGCATTTTGAATTGAAGCGTGTGGTGGCTATACCATGCTTTAATGGCGCTACAGCTAAAATGCTTAGTTTAATCAAAACCACTGTGTTTAAGAGGCAGATGCTTAGAAAGGGTGGCTGATAAAGTGTCTGCTTGGCTAATAGACAACTTGAGTATATGACAGGTGCATTGGAAGCAGAATTCTGCAAACAACTTGCTATAATACGGCAAAAGACTCATTACAGCACCCCTGAGTCCCAAACAAGGTTGGATCAGATGAGAAAAAGAAAAGCAATAACAGGAAGCAGATAGACTGCTGATGCTGTACACAACAGAAGCCCTGTGTTTCTATTTGATGTTTGCTCTACCTCGTGAGCCCAGAGAGCAGAGAATCAGAGATCTGAAGAAGGGAGGATGCTATCATTATCAATAGTAAATAATCACTAAAAAGGTGAGACTTTGGGTCCAGGGAAACAGAAAAGAGAGTCCACAGGTTGGGATGAGACAGAAAGCTCCTGAACCACCTGGACAGAGACTCAGTGCCTGCTGGGAAAGTGGCCCCTGGGCGTCTCTTCTGTCTGTCCTGCTCTTTCCAATGACAGCCCTCAGACAGAGCGGAATGCTGCTTACAGAGTCCTCACAAGCAGCATCTGGCTGAAATGCTCCAATCTCTACTGACTGACGAAAGGCTCAGGCTGCCACTGCACCCTTTGCTCCACTGCACATCATAACTGCTCCAAACCTGAATGTTCCCTCACCCAGTCAGTCTCGTCAGGCTCTGTAAACAAAAGACATTGTATAAGCAGGGCCTGGCCAAGTGGAAAATAAGAGCCATGTCAGTCATGCCTCACTTCTTAGCAATAGAAAGGTCCATAGTGAGCAGCTAACAATGCATCTCAACAATGGGTCTTCATGAGCAAGAAACCAAATCCTGACAGGTGAAACAACCCCTAAGGTCACACACATGGGTGTGAGGAGGAAGCCGGTCAAGGCTGTATCTGCCTACCCCAGTCCACTGCTCTGGCCACGATCTGTCATCCTGTGCACAAGTTGCTCTCCATCTCGAAAGTGTGTATTGTTTTCCCTTCCCATGTTTTCTGAAGTCCAGAACTTTAATGGATTGTTCGGGTACACATATGTGAGCTATGTTAGACAAGGCAATAGAATAAGAGCTAAAATAAGTCTTAGACAAGACCAGGTATTGCACTGGCCTTATGATTATTATACCAGAAAGATACCAGTACAACCCTAAGTAACAATATAATCTCAATATAATCCACATTTCACCCCGAAGTACTCTTCCTTCCTTCAGACACAGACCTTTTATTTCTTATGTACAAAGACTCCCCCAAATCCTTTGGTTTTCAGAACATGTTCCATCCTGACGTTTCCCCACGATTCTAACTCATTCCCATATGTGTGTATGTGTGGTGTGTTCATGTGAATTATATATAAAACATATTACATATGTATATAATTTCATTCCATGTATTCAAAGTATTTTGATATGATCCACACACCCATTACCTTTTCATTCTTTTCTCTCTTTCTCTGAACCATTTTTCTTTCTAACTAGTACCCCACATACACACTTTCATGTGTGTGTGTGTGTGTGTGTGTGTGTGTGTATTTTTTTATTTTTTGTGACCATTGAGTTTAATTGAGGTAACTTTTACAGATGGAGTTCTATTTCTGGAATCTGGGTAACTGACTAGTGGCTAGACCATTGAGAAAAAATGACTCCCCATCTCCCAGAAGTCCATCAGCTGCCAATAGCTCCTCAGGAATGAATGGAACCTGATAAGCCCTTCCTTCATCCATGAGAGAACGTTGAGGTGCCTGATCATATTCAGGTTTTGTGAACACGGCCACAGTTGCTAAGGAGTCACTGTTGCCGTGGTCATGCCATGTCACACTGTTACATGCTACTCTTCTCTGTCATTTAGCTTTTGTGTTCTTCCCACTTCCCTCTCCCACAGTGTTCCTTGGGTCTTGTAGAAAACAATATAGAAACACTGTTTTAGGATGGACACTCAACAGACAGCTGTTCTTAGCACTTTGACAAGTTATGAGTCTTTGCATTAACCACTGCCCACTGCCAAAAGAAGCTTCTCTGACCAATGCTGAAAGCACCACTATCTATGGGTATAATAAAAACACAAATATTTACAAGTTATTGTGACAATATGTCCACTTAGAACACAACGCTAGTAAATAAGTCCACCCTCCTGGGGCTGTGACTTCCCATCCACAGCCTTGGGCCACATTTAAAGTGCAAGGAATGAACTTCCCCCTAAGAAGTAGTTGTCCTCATAATAATCATGTCACATTACGTCAGTGGGAGTGTCTCGTCTGCCTGGTTGACATTGTAGAATTCAATATCTAAGCTTAGTCCAAAGGTAAGACCCTTGACTACCCCTTTCCCAGTAGCTTGCATAGTAGCCTTTAACGCTTTGAATACGAGTCAGCATGGAGGAAACATCTGCTTCATTTGCAGCTTGATTTCTTTGTTTCCTGCAGGCAACGTGGGTGTTGTCTTCAGCAATAGGGTCTTAACAACCAGTTTCAGTGGGTAATCAAAACCCCTGACAATAACCTATAATACTTGACAAGAGAGAGTCTCTGGAACCTTCCTGACCAACAACACATGGAACTGGTATTTTCATTGAATATTTGGCTTCTGGGAGCAACATTGTCTGCCCGTGCAGAGGGTTTCCATTCATTTTCTGAAACATAGTTCCAGTTATGGATTAGTCCCCGCAATGAATGTGACATTCTCTGCTCTGTACCATATGTGGTTATCAAATCCCTTCCAAAAAGTCCAACAAAAACAAAGCCCATTCACATAAGCCTTGTGCATATGAGAGGAGGTTGAGATTTCACATCAAAACACTGTTAACCACTTCCAGACATTATTGTCTTCCGAGAAAGTTTAGTTGCAAGTTAGCCTCAATATGTAATCTTGGTTACACAACATTTTGCCATGCCTACCTCCTTTCCACTCTCCCTTCCCATGTTCTTGTCTCCTCTACCCATTTCTTCAGGACAGTTGGTAAATCTTTGTGTTTAGCATACTATTTAGAATTTACTTTCAGCAGCAAGTGGGGTTGTCCCCTAGAGGACATTTCACAATTATAGCAAGGTATTCATGGTTGTTGTAAATAAGGAGGTGACAGCCACTGGATTCTATGAAGCAGAGACTAGAAATATGCTAAACATCCCAAATGCACCAAACAAAATCTGACAACAATGCATTATCTGGCCCAATATTCCATGGTGATAAGAAAGCTGGGGCTGGGAGCTGGACAACTGATGCCTAGTAGTTTAACTGTTGCAGGTCGCCCCTTCGTCTGTATTGTCGTGGTACTTATTACACACCACAGTTCTGTCATTCACCTGGTAGACAGCCTAGTTGCTTAGCAGCATAGACCATTCTCTTGCAGCTCCCCGGCACAGAAACAGTATTTAATAGTGCTTGTGTAACTGAATTGAATGCTCATGCAGCAGCTCCTCTGGTCTGGGGATGAAGCCTGGAATAAAATAGAAGGGGTTGTCTTGGCAGCTGTGGGGAATCATAGTTCCTGTTAGGAAGAAGCCATGCATTGCCATGGGGTGGCTGCGTAATGGTGGAAGGTATGGCCTCAATTGAAAGACCACACAGCAGCCCTCTTAGTGAAGAGATCCAAAGATGACTGAGCACAGCTTTCAGAGGCTCCCATTGTCACCAGAGGATATCAACCAGCTGAGATTGTTACCATTCCAATTTTCAGCAACGCCATCACAGCTTGCAATTTGCATCGCAATCAGGACTATTTTAAAAGAAGAGGTATAACAGCCTATCTAAATATTGCTAAAGCACACATAAATGCCCATTTTTCTTGACTGAGTAATGATAAGTGGTACAATTATTTTAGAATTAGCAGTAATTTTCTAAAGCTTTGTGAGCAGTTCATGAAGTAATGGAATTTCAAATGGTAACTTCTAGATAAACAATCAGTTTGTGGAAAAGAAAAAAGTGTTGCCCACATATAGGGAAATGAAATTTTATTATGACATTTCTAATCAACCATTGTAATCTCATTTTCCAGATACTGTTCCATCAAGCCACCCAACCATGGCATCTATAAACACAATCAAGGTATTAGGTAATGCCTTTAAAGATAACTATTTTTAAACTAATGGCCATCAGACTTTGATGTTTTTCAAAAATAGATACTTCATTGTTTTCACTTAAAAATAAAGCTAAAGCAAATCAAAAATAGTAAAAGGAAAAGAAAATCAAAAATAGTAAAAGGGAAAGCTCTGAAAGCTTATATAACTTGGTCCTTATCAGACTTCACCAAAACTGATTACGATGCCTCCTGTCCTGGCTTCAAGTGAGTCCTCTTGAGCACATTCCACTGACAAGTTATTCAAAAGCCATTCTCCCTTTTTTGTTGGTAGATCATTCATAAAGCAGCATTCAGTTGCTTCCAGCTACATGGATTAAACTCAGGCATTTCAGGTAAAGAGTCACCTAGTTAGCCTAATGCAGTATTGCCATCCCTCAGTATTCTGACTGACTCCAGCCACACCAGCATTTGTAGAAACTCATCTCTTCTCTGAAATGGCAATATTTGCATTAAACTTCAGTGGACTCCCCTATGTGCTTTCAGTTATCTCTAGGTTACTGAAGTAAGTAAAACAATATAGATGGTATGTAAACAGATGTAACATTATACTGTGTAGAGGAGTAACCAAAACTTCTGTACACGTTAAGATATAGTATTTTAAAAATACTTGAAACAACAATCAATTAAATCCATTGATATGGAACTCAGAGACATGAACATCATCCTATTTCTCACCCAGAAATATCCCTCTTTCCATAGCGCCTTTGAAGTTATCCTTCCCTCCAGATTTCATCCTCATCCTGACACATCTGAACACCCAGGTATACTGCACTTTGAAGGAATATGGAACATTGCAACATCCACTTGTTTGTGTCCCTCTGCCATGTAATAGCCCACAAAGACGTCCACCTCTAATCTCTAGAACCTGTGTATAAAGTGGACTGCAATAGCAAAAAGAAGGTTACAGGTAAAATGAAAGTTGTTAATACACTAAATTAGAGATGGAAAAAATTGTTCTGGATGCAACCATAGGGTGCTTATATGGGACAGATGAGTCGGGAGAGTAAGAAATACAGAGAGGCCATGATGAAAAAGACAAAATTGGTCATTAGCGGCATTGACAATATAAGGGATCCTTAAGGTGGGCAGGGAAATGGATTCAGACGGGAATTTAGTTTGCTGTATGATTACTTCTGAATTACAAGCCAATGAGATCCATTTTGAACTTTTGACATTCAAAACTATAAAATAACAAATTTGAGCTGTTCAAATGCACTCGATTTTTGGTGGCCTACAGTAGCAGCACAGAACACTGATATCCCCTCACCCCCATGAGTCATTTCCATCACTGCTAGGATGAATGTCACTGTTGAGTATGTGATCTAACCCAGACACTGTAATCCCATTCTCTTTCCTGAGTACTGATCTATAAATAGTCATATGGTAGAACCCTAGGAGACATAATGATGTCTTCTGAAAGCTTCTGGGTGTGGGTATTTTGGTCTTAAATAAAAAATATATGAGATCCGCATATATTGAGAAACTTCTCTTATTTTCTACAGATGGCACCATCTGTAGGTGATTCCTAGACATGCTTCAAAGAGATCATGATGGTAGCTGGATAGATAGAAAATGAGATCTTGCTGTCCTTCCTGGGCAGTGACAGACAGAATAGGTATCCCCTGGAGTGATCACTCCTCCAGACTTTTGGGAATATGGAGGGGAAATGCAGTTCTGATCTCACCAAAGTGTGAGTGGATCTTATGGACTCTGAAGGCAGCTTCTTTTTTTTCTGCCAGAAATCAATTCATTTCATAAATGAAGCACTAAGCATTCCTTCTCTATGTAGATTGTAACAACATGAG
>JAQHUG010000069.1:6813348-6853309 GCA_028555095.1 Dicrostonyx torquatus | reverse complement strand
AAAGCTTATAAGAATCAAATTCTAATTAAAGATAATTAACTGATAATTAAAAATCCCAAAATCACACTGGTAATATTTCTTGACTTTGCCTTGTCAACTCAACCAACCTACTGTTTCTTCCTGATCCTAAGCACCCAGCTTGTCAATGTCAACACATCTCATTTCCTCTATCCCTGGTGTTATTGATCAGGATGGTTCCTAAAGGCACACACATGCACATACACACACGCACATGTACATGAACATATACACACACATGTGCACACACACCTACCCTGGATAACACATTCTCGCTCTTCACAATGTCATTCAGATACTGGCCTCAAGGAACCCATCCCACCATTCTCCCTACTCAATAAGCATCAAACATTTTAATAACCTTACTGTTCTTGTGTTCCCACAGAAACTTAAATTCATTCTCATCATAGCACATAGTTTTGAATTGCTAGAATTTCTATGACAATGTGAGCCAATGTCTTTCTCTTTCCCTAAGACCTACCTTTGAGGGTTAAAGGTTATACCTTGTCCCACCCACAACAGTTCCTGGCCCGGAAGAGAAGAACAGAAGTTGAGTGAAGGGAGGGAGGATCAATATGAATGAGAGTTTCCACCACAAACTCAGACAGGACATCAGGAGTGAAGACAGCATTGGGGAGTCATCAGCATACAGATGACAACTGAAGACCAACACGTGGAAGAGCCTGCCAAGAATGTTCCCTCAATACATTTTACCATTATGGGTGGGAGGACAGAAAGGTGCTGAGAAGGAACGGGGTGGGGTTGGGGGATGTTGCCTGCTGTTATAAGAGACAGTTTCCAGCAGAAAAGGATATCAATTTTAGTGCTGCAGAAAGCAGAGGGGCTAAGAAGAGAGCAGGCTGGGACTTAGATTTGACCCCAGAGTTAACCTCTAAGAAAATAACTTCAGGAGAATGAGCAGAGAAGGAAGAAATGCTAGGGGCTCAGGGAGACCAAGAACAGAGTCCATGGGTACATGGTGAGCACACATCCCCGTTTAGGTGATCCTCCAAGAAGAAGGCAAGCATAACACATGGTTCTTTGCCTTCTTTTGTTATGTTTCAAATGGACTGAGAGTCCCGAAAGCAGTTGTACTTAATAAAACAGAAGCCTTGAAGATTTGCCTATTCAGAAACCAGGTCCTCAAGTATTTTGTCTAGTAGGACAGCCACACACTACCAGGACAGACTTGGAGGCTGGGAGGCCACCTGTGGGTGTTTATTCACATTGGTTTTCTCTTTTAATCTTTTATGTACTAACTTATTTATTATGGGATACATATGCCACAGCAAGTATGTGGAGGCCAGAGGACAGCTTGTGAGGGGGGAAAAATGTCCTTTCATTCCACCTTGTGAGGTCATATGTCACGCTACTGAATACAGATCATCAGCCTTGACAAGTGTTTTCCCCAATGAGCCATCTTGCCAACCCTGGTTTTCTCCTTTAATTGCCGCAAAAATCTTGTAAAGTAGCAAAACTGTTAAGCTTGGTGTCTAGATGAGGCAGGTGTGGCCTAGAGAAGTTGTCTGCCCAGTGTTCTTACAGTGACGTAGTGACCAAGTGGCAAGAGCAACCCACAGCCTACTACACCAGAGAAAAAGAGGCAGCAAATTCTTTCTCAAGTGAGGTTATTTTGTGTTTTATTCAGATCATTAACTAACAGGATGGGGCCCATGCACAATAGCCGGCACTGGGTTGTGCTCAAAGTTGAACTATCCAAGTGTCAATCTCATACAAAACATTCAGAACAATGCTTCAACACATTTGTGCAACAAGACCCTGTCGTATTTACACAAAAAATTAACCGTCTACTTGTGCTTAAAAATGATTCTCAACAATAGCTTTAAAAATACTAGCTCATCTCAAAACACTTCCTTTCAGAGTCCTCCTTTTTGTTAATAATGGACTCATCCCCATAGAGGCTCAACCCAAGCATTTGAGGCTTTCCCTGAATCTGCTTCCTCTCTCCTGCTGTGAACCCGAGTGCTTACTATGACCTATTGATTCTATCCCCTATTTGTCACTTGCTCTCCAGTCTCAGGACCACAGCTTTATTTAATGCCTTGTCATTTGTTGCCCAGACTATTTCAATAACCTTCTAACTCATCCTACTACCTACAGACGGATGGAGCCCCTCCATCCATCTTTCACCCTAATGTCAGGAGGCCCTCCCTAAAACACAAATCTGGCCATGCTGCCACCCTGTTTTAAATCCTTCGATAGTCCTGTCTCTTTAGTCTTGTGAGAAGGTCTTGCACAACCCTGTCTCCATTTATTTTACAGGCTCATCTTATGTCATTGGCCCACAAATCTTATCTTCCTTGCATCCCACCTTATAAAAACTATTCCATACTCTCTTGAAATTGCCATAATCTTTCTTGGTTCTAAAGTTTTCCAGATGTCCTTTCCCTCCACCTCAAATGTCAAGTTCATTCTCCCCAAATCAACTCAAACATAATTATTTCGTGTTAACTGATATCCCTGGGAAAATAAAATATACCTGTATTGTCCTCCTGGGGCCTCAATACAGAATTTTTCAACCACTGAAAATTATTCTCCTCTGTGCCATGAATTCTTTAGAAGACAGTACTGTGTTATGCCTCTTTTGATAATTTGAACCCTTAATAACATAGAACACGGACATCTAAGATCAAGCAAATACTTTGTACACATTTTTGGAGACCTTAGCAGAGATTCGGCCTTTACACCCTGAGTCTGCTGTCTCTTTTGCTCCTTTAGTGAAACAACGTACTCAGTATCTCAGAATGTAATACAAGTCTTTTTTTTAAAATTGGCATTACTAAGAAATAGCAAATAATTGTACATGATAAAATATTTGGAGGAGTAAAATATCAGTTTTACAGCTTCCAGAAAAAGTCAGTAACCAAGGTAGAACTAGAGGAGCACTGAGAAAGAACGGGGCCAGATCAGGCTGCCCCTTCGAGATGGCTGCAGACACTTTTAAGATCCAAAACAGGCTAGATCATGGAGTCCCTTAAGGAAATGATGCTAAAATGAAATCTTGCTACCTCTAGCATATAAGCATTTGAGTACATGAACTCCACAACAGTGGACCAGAAAACTCCCAGTGTTCCACAGACATGTTTGTCATTTTAAACCACAAGTTATCTTTATCATAGAGATAAGTCTTACCTTTCTCTGGAAATAAAAGACCATTTCTCAATCTGGAGTCTTAAGCTGCAATAAGCTTCAAGTTCTAGAATCCAATAAAATTAATTTATGGTACAATTTTGTCACCACATAAAGGAAGAGAAAGTCATTGTTTAGGAAAGAAGTAGGGGTCAGACCTCACCCGAACAAAGGTAGATGCTATTCTGAGGAAACAGGAACATTTCTTTTCCACAACATGCCTACCCCCACCCCCATGTTCAGTCCCTGCTAAAGGGTAAGAACAGAGAAACAAATTTTTACCACCATGAACAGGAAGGAAGTGTGGGATGGCATCATGTGAAATGATGGAGATCAACAAACATAAATTCTTTTGATGAATCAGGTCCCTTTAGGGTTCATAAAAAATGGAAAGGAGGAACAAAACAAAGGCATTGTATCATAAGAAGCAAACTAATTTTTATTTATATAATTGAGAGATATACGTGTCCAAATTCCAAAGCAATCTGCACTGTTGATCAATGAATGCCTGTAGCTTTTACGAAACACACACTGTTTAAAGGTTTTCATGCCCTACCACATCCATCTCCATCTGCATGCATCCTCCCCACGAAGCCCTCCCAAAATATCTCTTGAAGCTAACTTCCTTATTACCGGTACCTACACAAACCACAGCCTACATCTAGATCCAGTAATTAATTGCTTAACTTGGCTTTCAGCTTCTTAAGGGTAACAGTCATATCGCATCCATCTTTGTGTCCCTTCCCAGTGCCTATCACAGTGTCTTGCCTGCAGCTGGTGCACAATCCATCTTATTGAGTATGATCAAAGGACGTGGTGTGCTGTGACATAAATAAAAGAAATCAGATCTTGCTCTTGCTGTGCATTCATTCACCCATTAATCAAGCCCTACCTCTAGCTTGTTATTCACAGGCAAGGAAGAGAAAAGCTGAACTCACAAGTTCATGCTGCTGGGATCAAGACTCAAACCATATGTCAGACTGCACAGAGGGCCCAGTGCCAACACCCAGGTAGAAACCAGTTTCTCCAAGGAAGATTACGCCTGGGTGGAGAGGATAAAATACCTCCAGTGAAGGGCAGGTCCTGGAGCCACCTTATTCCAGAGATACTTCTGCCATTGGGTGTTAGCTTAATTCCAACAAAGTCCTTACACATTCTCTCACACTGAGTAAGAGAATTAACATAAATGGGCTGCATGAAAGTTGTGTTCCATACCCACAGGTACAGCCCCAACTGTGGGAGGGGAGAAAATTCCATCCCAGTTGAATGCCAAAGTTTTATGATATAGGTCCTAATAGAGGTAGGACTAAATATTTTAATAACTGAAATGATGTTGTTTATATTTTTAGTAGCAACTAGAGGACCAAGAATATGAGGCCAAGGTACCTTCCAGGTAGAGTAAGGGAGACCTAGCCTTGTGTAGAATCCACAAGAAGAAAATCACTTGTGAAAACAAAACCAAAAGAGCCTGGAGGTTATTCTGATGAAATATGTTACCTTAAAAAAGGCAAACATTGTAGCATGTCAGTTAAGTGGAATATCGAAAGTTAAAACTCATAGCATCAAAAATAAAGAGTTTGGGCTGGGAAGATGACTCGGTGGTTGAGAGCACTATCTGCTCTTGCAGATGGCCCAGCTCCAGTTCCAGTTCCCAGGACCCACAAAGTGCTCACCAACATCTGCAGCTCCAGTTCCTGGGGATCGGATGCGTCTTCTGGCCACAGCAGACAAGACACTCAATCACATAGAAATAAACCAATCTCAAAACAACACATGTAGAATACTTGTTGGCAGGGAATAGAAGTGGGAGGCAAAAGGAAATTATGAATCAACAGGCACAACGTTTCATTCAAACCAGATAAATAAGGCCTGGAGGTCTGCTGAGCAACACTGTACCTACCTATAGTGAACAATAATGTTTTGTGTAGTCAAGACGTTGTTGAGAGTAGAGGTCTCAGTTTAGAAGGCTCATCATTCTCACCACAAAATTAAAAAACAAGCAAATAAACAAATAGAAGGAGAGAGAACAGGACACACAAAAGTTGCTACTTTAAACCAATGAGGTTATTCAACAGAGTCACCCCCTAGTCAATATGTCTATTACTTTTGCATTTTAACAAAAGGATATCTTTTCACTTATTTTTGTATTTTTAATCATTTTAACAGTAGAACTTCCCATAGCAGTGTTGTAGGATCATCCTTTTGAACACTGTGAAGATGTGTCCATTGCCAAGGCAACTTCTGATTAGTTTAATAAAAAGCAAACTGGCCAATAGTTAAGCAGGAAAGGATGGGAGGCATTTCCAGGAACAGAGAGGAAGAGGAGATACATCTAGGTAAGCAGAGATGCCAGAGAGATGAGAACTGAGTTGGACATACAGAATGGAGGAGGGGTGAAACAGCCCCAGGACAGAACACAGGTTAATAGAAACAGGTCAATTTAAGTTACAAGAACTCGTTGGGGACAAGCCTAAGCTAAAGGCCAAGCTTCCTTATTAATAAGAAGTCTCCAAGTCATTATTTGGGGCTGTCAGTCCAAAGACAGTCAGACAGACAAGAAAGCTCACTCCACAGCACATTGTCCTTTCTAGAGTCATGAGGTCACAGAATGCCTACGACTTCTCTGCTTCCAGACAGGCAGAATTCCATGTGTATTGGGAAATTTTTAAAAATTGATTTGGAAATTATTTTACAAATCTTCAAAAGCAAAAGATTCGGCCAAGTTTATGAGAGTCAAACAAAACGCCTACCTAATTCTTGGCTTTTGACATAGGTTTCTCTCGACAGCATCCTCATAGATAGTAGACAGAGCTAACCCATGGCTGAGAAATCCCTTCAGGGAAACTCTTTAGCAACAATGTGGTAGTCACTGTTTTCATTGATAAAACTCAATATAATGGTAGTAGAGTTGAAAAAAAAATGAGTCCCACCTTGCCACAGGTAACTACTAGGAAGGAAAGCATATCTCTACCCACTGGTAACCATAATGCATCTGGTTAAATCCTTTGGCTCCCAGTACACAAGGTCTTATGAAGGTAGAAGAGGTCACAGAGTCTTTCAGAGTAGAGACAAATACCTCAACACAGCCTTTTCTTCTTACTTTTAAAACTGCTTTTTTACTGTCATTTAGGTAGAGGCCAAGACTATTTTTAACAAATATTATGATTCATAGTTACATTTAGATCCTAGGATTTTTTTTCAGGGAAATTTTGGTCTTTGTAACTTAATTTAACATATGTTGATAGCGTTTTTATCATGCCCCAGGCACTGATGAGTAAGAGCAGGCTGCTCATGGCCCTGAGAAGGTCACAGTCTCTGTGGAAGGCAGGGATGTCAACAGACTGCTGCTGCAGTGTGCACAGCAGATGCACACCTGCAGGGTTCTCAGGCAAGGCAGCCTCCTCTGCTCGGGCAGGATGAGCAGCCCAATTTAACTTTGAAGAATGACACCACCCTATGACTTTGATTGTGTATGCTTCAAGTGAGGTTAACCCTTCTCTTCCTTCCCAAGAATGCAAGAGAGGCATATAAGCAAATAAATAAAAATTGGTGTCTATAGAAATCATTGAAAAAGTGAACTTGAGCCAGGCATTGGTGGCACACTCTGGAGGCAGAACCAGGTGAATCTCTGTGAATTTGAGGCCAGCCTGGTCTGCAATAGCTAATTCCAGGACAGGCTCCAAAGCTACAGGGAAACTGTGTCTACACACACACACACACACACACACACACACACACACACACACAAAAGTGAACTCAAGATAAGATCATCCTGGATGAAAGGAAGCCCTAAATCCAGTGATGACTGTCTTTATAAGAGACAGAAAAAGAGAAAACACAAAAACAGAGAGGAAGGCAACGTAAAAATTGAGACAGAGTCTGAGCTGGAGAGTGACATGCCAGGATTGTTGGCAACCATCAAGAGCTATGACAGGATCCAGAGCAGAGTCTCCCTCAGCACCTTCACAAGCTAGCTCTGCCAATATCTTGACTTTGGAGTGTTTTATTTGGCGGGGGGCGGCTAACTTTTCAAGACAGGTTTTCTCTGTATAGCCTCTGGCTGTCCTGGAACTCTCTCTGTAGAGTAGGCTAGCCTTGAAATCAGAGATCTCCCTGTCTTTGCTTCCTGAGTGCTGGTGTTAAAGACATGCACTACCACCACCCGATTGACTTTAAACATTTGAATCCATAATGTAGTACAATAAATCTCTGTTTTAAGCTGCCCATTATGCAATGATGTATTAAGGTAGTTCCAAAAAATTAATACAATTGATAAGTGGTAATATGAAAGCCTACAGCCACTGATAATCATCTCCTTAGCACATACTAAAAGAGAGAGAGAGAGAGAGAGAACTGAGACAATGCACTCAAAAACAGTGAAGCTACAGCCAGGCAATCCTGCAAACTTCATCTCAAATGCAGAACTTAATAAGTCCATCTAAATCAAAGTAGCCTCTAGATTTTCTTTAATTTCTAAACTCTGTTGTTGAAGTATGAGTTTTGACTATTAAAACGTTTTGTCTTAACATACACACTGTGCTACAATCACAGAGACAAACTTAACCAGAACTGCTCAGGAAATCCCAGAATGTCGCACAGGGTCATTGCTTATGCTCAGGGCTGAGGCACGAAATCACTCCAGGAAAACACTGTGGATGCGTTCTTTCCAACAGACAGACAGGATCCATAGAGGAAACCAGAAAATGTTCAGGCTGAGGTGAAAAGAAAGGGGAGAAGGGAGGCTGTGTGCAAAGCAGTCCCTTTGTCTATAGCAGCCTCACAAGGCAGGAGTGGCACCATACATGCAGAAACTAAGACAGACAACCTCTGAAAACTTCGCATGCTGGAGTCAAGAAACCCTGGATATGTATCCGACATTGCTACTTACTAACTAGACTAGTTTGGCTACACATATTATTGATGGCTTAGTTTTATTGTCTGTGAGACAAAGAGAATATCTGCCTGATGGCACAGGAATATTCTAGAAGGCATATGTGAAGTAGCACTTGTACATCATCCCCTCCCGTTTCCCTTAACATCTACAGAGAAGTCTATATTCTGACACAAGAGGTCCTAGGAAGGCCTCGATCTTCCACTCAGGCTTTGGGTGAGTTAGATAAGTAAATAGGTCACACCAATAGACTATTATCCACATTACAACTTACCAATCAAAAGTTTAGTCAAATTATAATTTTATATACTCAGAATGGAAGGCTCACTAAATCTAATTTCTAGAAACAAAGGTATGAGATAACCTGTTCCTGTGACCTTTGATTATGTGGTTCCAAGAGGGACACCATAACCACAGTTGTATTATGAGAGCACAGGAAACTACATAATGATTAGTGAACCTTAAAATTAACAACACACAAATCAAGAAAAAAAATAAGAAATACGAGTTCAAGGGAAAATATGTAAAACTGTTGAGAACACTCTAAATTTCAGGTCCACCTACCACCAAGAGAAAGAGCAGTAACAATCTCCAAAAAGATTTTACTTTGAAAATTAAACTGGAGAAACAAAATAATGTTGATCTCAAAGTCTTCACTTACGAAAACTTTATAATTTATAAAAATTTTATAATTCTCTATTTTGCCTAGTTAGAGGACTCACTCATCTATGCTAGCTCAGCTTTTTTAAAAGTTTCAAGGTATTTTTAACAGTTGAAGTTAGTATAAAAATATTACTGTAAACATGAAATGAAGTGGTTTGCTTTTTTCTGTAGCTTTACTCCTTATTAAATATTGTATTTTTACATGATCAAATTCATATTGGTGTTGTAAAAATAAAAATTAATCTAGAACAAGAAATATAAAAGACTGAGATAGAAAGAAAAAGAAAAGTAACAACAACCTGGAGATCATTTACCTTTTTAAAAAGAAATTTCTCACTGAAGCATTAGTCAGAGTGAAATTTTGCCAGGAAATAATTTACCCAAAGTTCTACCCATCAACTGTCCTTTGAGAGGAGCTACCTGGCCACCCTTGACACCACCAGTCCTATCTAGGAGCTGTAGAATACACCCTGATGCTGGCTGAAGTATCCTACATGAGTTCTGTTTCAAGGGTGTAGACCTTCACAGTCTCCCAGACCTGGGATCTTATCTCTGCCTCTGCTATTGCCAACTTCTGCTTTTTCTCCTATGCCTCCTCTGATTCAAGCCAACCGCAGACCTTGTCTGGAGCTCAGAAATACCTCTCTAATTCATCTTCTCCATATGTCCCTGAAATCCAGTCTCTACACATTATCTTAAAGCCTTCATAACAGCATGGCGTTGTCAAACTCCCCCAAAAGAATTCTCATTGTGTTAGAAAAACACCCACACATTCCCTTCATGGCCTACCCAGCTGTAGCCAATTAAGCCCTTGCCTACCCATCCCACTGCTTCTACTCCTGCTGTGTCGTAGCCTCCGGCTTCCCGGCCGGTTCTCAAATAAACCATAAACATGCATTTGTTTCTGTCTTGGTAAAGTGAAATCTGTATTCATTATCTTGTTTCCTTTATGCTTTTTAAAATTAGTCTCCTCACCAGAATCCAAGTCCAATGAGGCTACAAAACACACCTACGAATTTCTAGCATGTATCACAAGCACAGAACTTCGTATAAGCATCAAGCATGTGTAGAGGGAATGATGAACAAGAAGGACTCCAGAATTCAGAGTAGGGCTCTAAGCATGAGATGCACCATGAGCCCTGGACCTGGGCAGAATCTTGCAATCAGGAATCACATCACACATTTATACACCTGGAAACCCAAAATCACTTGAAAGAGGAGTAATGTGTTCAGTAAATTAATCCATCTCCTGAATTTTGCATCCAACCCTATTTGTCAAATGCAGCAAAGCTCTGATCCTCAACTTAGCTTTTTTTCTACTGAAACCATATATGCTCCATCTGGTATGTGTTCTCAGGACCAAGTGTGACAATCTGGGCATGGACTTACTGTCATCTACTTAAGCTAATGCTTCCGTTTCCCAACTTTAACCTGGCCCCGAACCATGTTTTCTATCTCTCCTTTCCTTCCTATGTAGTTCCTGTTGCAGACAATCATGAAGAGTAAATAGTAAAATATCTGCATGGAACCATAAAAGTATTTACAATGGCCAACTTCTTATGGTCCATACGGTGTAGGCAGAACTCTTCTTCCTAAGAGGTCCCTGAACTCTGTTTTCCCCCAACATACATAAAGTAGAGTGTACCTCTTTTATTTGTTTACCCTGGAAAGTCAGCTGATCACAGTGGGCAGCTGTCCTGTCAGATCCTATTGTTGATGCTGCAACTCCCCTTTAGGGAACAACTCCGTTAAGGATGAGGTCATTGGGAACACATGGCCAAACTGATATCTGCCAGAAGATGGGGAGTGGGAGCTAATAGTAAGATCGTCCTGAGTCAAACCTGAGGGCAAATCATAAATATCTGTTTCCAAGAACAGAAACTCCATAGTGATTTACTGTGTGGATAAATTAAGGAGCAAAGGAGAAAAAGGTATTTGCTTATTCCTTCCCACCTTCTACAAGAAAAGATTATTTCTTTTTTACTTTGTGACAGATACCAATGTCTGAGATGGACTCATCCTCTTTTCTGTGATGTTTCTTCTAAATAAAAACTCTGTTTACCTAAGCCTGGGCCACCTTTTTTTGTTTTTTTGTTTGTTTGGTAGAATACCTAGAATAGGGGCTGGGGAGATAGTTAAGTTTGGAAAGTGCCTTCATTATAAACACAAGGACCTGAGTTCAAGACCAAGTATTCCTGATAAGAAAACATAACAGTGAAGATAAGGTGTACTTGTACGCACTTGTAACCTCAGCTATAAGAAGGTGGTGTCCAATGACTCTGAGCTTCCCTGGTCAGACGTCCTAACTTGCTTGGTGAGATCTAAACCAGGGAGAGACCCTGTTTCATAAAGGACAGTGGCACCTGAAGAATAATATCCAAGATTGTCCTTTGACCTTCACTTGCACCCTCACATACACATACATGTACCCGCACACATCCATCAGCCCCCCACACACACAAGAGACATTTAATGTAGTTGGAAGAAGGAGAAGGTAAACATCAATAAAGGCTTCAAAGAAATAACCAAGAACAGAAGGACAAGAGGGTGTTAACCAGGCCAACCCAGGATAGAAAGGTGATGATTATGAATCTCATGTCATGCTGCTGTAGGCTGAGAACATCACCAGAACCACAACCTCTGATCTATATGTCCACATCCTTGTGGAATTCTGCATCCTTTGTACACATGGCATCTTCCAAATCTGTCACCCCTGCCTGCTCCAGACCTAATCTTCTACATGTGCACATGGTACTTCTTTCAAATGTGTGGTTCTCACCACCACCAGTAAGCCACATATACCCTAACCAAACTTCAGCATCTCCAGAACAGCCAAGTGGTCCGACTGTATCGGTGATAGAGACAAACCATTCTCTGTTTTTCATGATTTCAGTCACATCCCACTCTGGCTTAGACCAAATTCTCACACTCCAGAAAGATACAAAGTAAAAAAGGACACAAAACAAAACTCACATATTTTATAAGAAAGTTCGACTGAGAACCCTACTAGCACAGGAACCTGGTCAGTTTCATTAACACCGCATTCCTGCCATCCAGAACAATGCCCCAGTACTTAGCAGGTACTCGAATATTTGTGGAAAGGCATGTCACATCAGCTCTCATAAATAGCTCCATTTGACACAGAGTTTCCACAGGCAATAACACCAAGCAACAATTTCAAGAACACAGTGATTGCTCTCCATGATATCCAATACAAAAGACTGGCAGTGTACTCCAAACATCCCTCTTTCCCTTAATAGCCCATTACATGCGTGCCAACCATGATACATGATTCAAGTGGGACTCCAGAGTCGCATGGCTATGGATGCCACTGCCTGGGAAGTGGGCATGAGCTGCTCAAGAGGCAACATTTTTCCCTCGCTGTTACAACTGCCAGAAGATATGTTTAAATCATTAGCTGAAATTCCTTTCCTGACCAAACCTCTTCCCAGAGCTGTTAACAAGAAACCAAATGTGCTAACGTGAGGTTGATGTTCTCATCCTCCCTTGTCTTCCCCTCGTGCAGCCCCCAGTGAGTCACGAATGGCTTCGGATAGGCAGCAGTAAAAGCAGCAAGGAAAGAAGACCACGGTCTACCAGACATGCAGATGCCGAAGAAGAGTCCACACAACACGGTCCAGCCAAGGGACATCGCCCTTGAAATAATCGGCACCTATTTCAATCAACTATACATCCTACAGCCTTCTGGTTTTATTATCCTTGAGCCATTTACTTTTAAGGAAACTATAATTGTTGCTTAGTTGAGGAGTTATGAGGGAAACTGGGAAAGCACACTTCTAATTCTCAGGCCAACTCTTTTAAGGTCTATAAAAATGACATAAATGAAGTCTGATGGTGCTTCATTTCTGCAGAAGGGTGTTTATGTTATGTGCTTCTTTCAACACTGTAAAGTACAGATTGCACCTTAAAGCTCTCAGCTACTCTGAGAGTTTCCAAGCAAAATGCCTTTAACATAGAAATGTCTTCACAAAGGAAATTGAAAGAATGTAATTTCTTTGGGGCTAAGCAAAGAGGAAAGCACGCTTTTTGCCATGACTTGGGCATTTGGTTCTAATGTATGTAGAGGCAACCTGGCAAGGACAAAGGGTAATGAAATAGCTCATCCAACTACAAAGACTGTCCTCTCAGTGAAATACAGGTGACCAGAAAACCAGGCAAAGAACCAATGTAAATATGGGCTTAGTTCAAACAGGTCTCCATCAATTAGAGTTCAATCAGTAACTATATTTGGTGCCATTGATTAAATCGTGCCCCTCCGAAAAAAAAAGAAAAAAAAACTTTGATTAAATTGTGCCTTCCCCTCAAAAAGTCTTAAGGCTTGGTATTTCTGAATGTGACCGGATTTGTAAAAGAACCATTATAGATTTAATTAATCATATTAAAATGAAGTCATACTGAAGTAAGATGAGTCCCTCATCCAGTATCACAGAAATCACAGAGACACTGTGCAAATGACAAAGTGGCAGACTGTTGTTAGTGTAGCACTAGAGGAAGGCATGGAAGAGCTGAGGGTCTTGTTTTTCATCTGGAGCATCCAGCTTCTCTGCCGCTAAACAATGTAATTGTGTTCTTTAAGTACACCTGATTTGTGGAATTTTGTCACATTGTTCCGAGATACCTAATACAGCTGGCAAAGGGACTTGGGTAAGAGAAATAAGTAACTTCAGAGAGCACACTTCTAATGCGACAGAGCCTGACCTTTTCTAAGTATTTGGAAAAGAATCTCTGAGAGAATTAAATGAAAGTTTAAAGGTAAATTCTTTTATTCTGTAGAATTCAGCCCATTCATTCATAGTGTCCTAACCATGAATATGGAGCTCAAAGGACAGCAAATTAGGCAGGACTAGAATCCTTGCACATCCTAGAGGTCAGGGACAGTAGAGGTCCTGCTTAGTGGTTTCATGCTATCAGGCCTTGTCTACTGGGGTAGAGCATCGCAGATGATCAGATGCTGCCACCCAGGTGAAAGCTGGCAAAGAATAAAGTCTGGAAACCCAGAGGGTAGGGATAGATCCATCAGTCAATCAAGGGTAGAACACTGCAAGTTTGCAATAATGGAGAAGAGGCCCAGGGCTCAGTCCTGATGAAAGGGGGCACATTCAGTGAGGCACTTTCAAACCTGACAACTTAAGGGTTGAGGCTGACTTTAAAACATTGTCCCTGGATCACTTTCAGAAACGGAGTAAAACTGAAATTGTTGCCAAGGGCGTGGGTGATAGTAGAGCAAAAGTAACCATGACTTGCACATCAGAATAAATCTAGCAACGATGGCCTAGGAGACAATACTTCTGAGTCATGGCCAATAGATTAAACAAACATGATATTATTGTCAGATACTACTAGTATTTTGGATATAGTAACACTTCACATACATGTACTACATTGCAAAGTTGATATAATTGGCATTCCATTTCTTTCTGAGGCTTTATGTCAGAAAGTTCCTTCTTTTGAAGTGATTTAAAGTAACTCCCATGATACTGTGCACTGGCATTGAGTTTGGAATGTACCAACCACCTCCAGAGGTCTCCTGACAGGTGTTTTTATTATGTGAACTGAAAGAGGCCTTCTCACAGACATGTTGGTGGTGGTGGTGGAGGAGGCAGCTTCTAAATGATGCTACCACCAAGGCGCTGTTCATAATCTGGATTTTTGTTTGTTTGTTTGTTTGTTTGTTTGCATGTCTGTGTTCTCTGACTCACAACAACAGTGACCTGATGAAAAACAGTGTGATTTATCCCTTTATCCTCACAACTAACACAAATACAGCCTAGAACATGGTAGGCACACTAGTGATGCTGGCTGATACTTAATATTCAGAAGGGTAAAAAAGGAAAAAGACAAGCATACAGATTTGGTGTGCCAATGATGACTTAATAAATTCATGTATTCAACTATGTGCTAGTGCTATCTGAGGTAATGTATTTATCATGCTAAGTCAGTGTTAGGAACACTGCCTCACGCACAGTGAGTAACTGGATATAGACTCAGAGAATGAAGTCCACTGTCTAAATTCTAAGAGAGTGCAAATTGAGCCCTGGTAAGATGGCATGCACTTGTGATCCCAGCACTCAGAAGACCAAGTCAGGAGATTTGTGAGTTTGAATCTAGTATGGAGTATATAACAAGACCTTGTCTCAATAACAACGATTATAAGAGATGCTTGTCCACTACTTAACCTCCCTCTTATATATGATCTCATTCTATTCTCAGAAAGTTGTTATCTTCATTCTACAACACAATAAAGTTAGCAAAGGTCCCATTGACTGAACAGAAACTCAAGTTTAGCCAGCAAGAAGCTCTGAACCACTGCTCGGCACTATCTGGCTAATGGATGAGAGTCAGGATGAGCCCAAGCCATAAGCTTTAGTGTTTTTTTGGAACAAAGGAAAAAGTGACCTAATGGTGCAGAAGCTCTTAAAGATTCCCTTACAGTTAAATATGAGTTAATAAAACACATAAGCTATTATTTGAGCAACCTTTACCTTTCAACTCCCAAAGGCTGAACAAGCTTAACCTTTAGGCTTACAGGAAAAGCCCAACCATGAATCTGCAGACAGCAGTCAGTAAATAGAAACTCATGAAGCATGAGTTGTGGGACAGGCAACCTGCTGGGTCCTGGGTGGTCTTCCACTGAGAAAACCACAACTGGGGGAAGGAAACACAGAAACAAATCAGCATTCTGATCAGAGTGGAAAGCAGTATCTCATGCTGATGCCCAGGAACTCACAGGAGTAATGAAAACTTGTAAAGAATTTGCAGCTATTAAAGTGGCGACAGAGTTGATACAAGAAAAGGCAATTATCAGATGACATCATAATAAGTAACACTAAATAACTGAGGGTGACAAAAATAAAACTTGGGGCAGAATATTTGCTGGGATGTCCCTGGAGAACGAGTAAAGACACAAGAAGGGGCATGTGGTCAGGAGCCACCCAGAACCCCCTCCCTAGTCTTTCCCACTACATGCAGTTAGTTTGGGTGTAACAGCAAGTCAAGCAAAGGCCTCTCCACTCAAATCCTGCATCCAGACAATGGCGCCTGCCATCTTTCTGATCTTCCTGTCACTGTTTACTGAAAACTTAACTACGGATTTGAATTATAGGTCGTAAAGCATTTGTCTGAATGCTGTTTGCCACTTCACACTAAACAGCTGTTATTGATACTCAGCAGTTACTAAGCCCTAAATATTAGGAAATGCCAGAGAAGAACGGTTTGAAATGATACTCTATTTGATCCGGTTCTGCAGTAATTGTTAAAATCATATACACTTTCTTTGGATCCCGCCAAAGCCTCTGCAGTATTGAGGCACCTGCCGTTTCAATTTGCAATTTCCTCAGCCCTCCTTTGAAGTTATTTTTGCCAATTACCTGGTGTTAATATTAATTAAATGTGATTTGCAACTTGAAATGTAGTGTTATCAATGGAACTCAGCTGTATGAATACAAAGTAAAAATTTCAATTGAGTTAAAATGTTTCCTTTCATTCATAGTATTTTAGAACATTAATACTTTTGTCAAATTGATTTTTGCCTGCTGGAAGTCATTTTTCCAAAGCAATGAACATCTGAGGGGGAAAATATTCTTTATATATGCTTTTCTTTCTGTCATTGAAAATACTTTGTTTTAATCTTAAAACTGAATCCATTTCGTTCATAGAAATTTGGTTCTTGTTTATAACCTAAAATGGGGAAGTGCTTTCTTCTAAAACTATAAGCTCAGCTAAGAAATATGATCAGTCAGTATTTGTCAATTTTATACTAGAAAAAAATTCCATTAATGCTTGATTCTCACCAAAAAATAAATCACACCCAAATTTGGGGGACAAGTATCAGTCAGTTTGCAAACCAAAATTAATTTAATTGGTGCATCCCATTATCCAAATAGAAATTGCCAACTCTCTTCACGGTCCTTTCTAACACTGAGATTTTAAGATTCTGAACACATGTCAGGCGATAGTCAGGAATGTCCAACACTGGCAAATTAGAGGAAAGTCACATACAGTAGAAGATTTGACAGATTTGGGTCTATCCTGCTGCTTGTAATATACGCAGTGACGACTTGAAGGCTTGTCATCTTCGATAAGTCATTCATAAACATGATGACTGATTAAAGGAGGTGTGTGTGCCGCCTCACTGTGCAAATCTACAGTGAAAAGATATCATGCTTTCACAGATTCCTTTTATCTCCAAAGATAAAGCCTCAGTGTCCTTGCCCTTTATAATGATGGTAGTAGCATTAACATTTATTATCCTGCCTTCCTTCAACAATGGCATAATAAGGTAAGACAAAGAAGTGAAAAAAACTGTCTAAAGACTCCAGGAGTCATTGATTGAGTCAGGAGCTACAAGCCTCACAGCTTGTGATGGAAAAGCATGAGCAAATCTCATCAACCCCTTTATTACAGCATCAGTGAAACCTTGTATTGAATAATTAAAACAAGATAAATAGAGGAGTGTGGTTCTGGCAACTGAGGGTCTGTAACATGGATGATGAATAAGTCCTAACCCAGGAGCAACTAAGCCATTCTCTTTCCTCAAGCCATAAGAGACCAAAGGGGGAAACAAAAATAAATTAGACTAGAAGACACACTCGGGGTATTTACGATTGTCAAGGTGTTATATATATATATATATATATATATATATATATATATAAAGACATTTTTGAAACTGCACAAAGCAAAGTAGTGGAACAGTCAGTGTAGAGTCATATTTACAGTGTTCCTGCCAATCCTTCTGAAAGCTCTTGGCAGCCTGAGCCAGGGACATTTAGACACTGGGATCCCACACACACCTGCTCCAGTCTGTAATCTTACTTTATATACTAAGCCATTCTATCCTTGCAATCCAGTAATCAAGAACAGAAGAGTAGAATTGCATAAAACGCCAAAGAAACGTCTCAATCAGAAGTATTAGAGGCATCTCTATTAACTAAATTCTGTCTAGTCAGTACCCTTTATGTGCTCCCTGCTAACCTATTCTTCTGGCCTACCTCCCACTCTTGCCTCTAGATGCCATCCCTATGAGACAGTCACAATTATACCCCGTGATGCATTGAATCATGCCTACAAAGATGTGCTAAAATCCTAACCTCAGGAACTCAAAATGTGACCATTTGGAAACAGAGGCAATGCAAACATAATAGCCATGATGAGATCATGCTGGAGTAAGGTGCTCATATCCAATATGGCTGCATCTCTTTGACAAAAGAAGACGAAGAAAGCCACAGCATAACAGAAAGTAGCTACATGATTTTAGAGGCAGACACAGAGGTGATGTGTCTTCAGGCTAAAGAAGACCAAGGAACGCTGGCACAGCTCTGAAGATCCAAGGGAAGTGAGATTCTCCTCCAAGATACCAGAAATAGCACAGCCGTGAGGCCACCTAAATTCAGGTTTCTGGATGTCAGAGATGAGAAGCAATGAGCATCTTATATAGTCCAGACTGTTCTTCATCCTGACACTTCTGAGAGGATAATTCATCTCTGTAGATCACACGTCATGGGTCTCTGTAACTGCACAACACGCTTTCCGTTATGCTTACTAGGAAAAGTTCCTGTTCTCGTATGAAAAACTATTCATAATCCTTAAATTAAAAAAAAATGACCAAAGAAAATATTTGTAAGTTTGCTATGACAAAAACTTTCTTCAAAAGTGACTAAGTCCTCCATAGCCACCAACACACCAAGAAGAGAGAAGACTGCCCAGTCTTCATCTCCCATTACTGCTGGAGCCACCGTCCGCACGAAACCACTGCCCAAGAGTCTACCCTCAGCTTCCTTTGTTTCTCACTCTCTCCATGTTCTGCCTCAGCACCCACAGCTTCTCTGTAACTGTGAATTTTGTGAGCATGGCCTTCAGGGTTGGAATTTGGGTTCCTGATTAGGTAGGACAATGATCCTGCGGCTCTTGCCCACAAAGGATCCATCCTGGTGCCTGAAGTGCATAGGGCTCCTGACCAAACTCATGCTCCTCATTCCACACCAGTCGTCCCTCCGTGGTTCTGTGACCATACTTGCCTTCTTTGAATGGCCCAGCTACAAAATGTTGTGGTCAACTATAACTTTTTTCTGTCCTTCAAGATCTACATTTACTTAGTTACTGTTCTATAGACTCAATCTTAAAAATTCCTCTCGTGTTTGTCTAATTTTCTATTTCTACTGCTCACAGGTTCATTTTAAACCAACACTGACTGTAGAGGCCCCTTATGTAGTCTTCCAACCCTCATTTGTGTACTCATCCTGGTAGATTTCGGCAAGCCTCAAAAGTTTCAGATATTATTTAGGACACCAAGGATAAATAAGTATCTTCTGACTGACAGGACTCAGAGATGTGTCAGTGCCTGGCTTTCAGCTGTATGTCCCATACCTCACCACACACCATACTCCAGTCAAACTATGCTTAGTGAACTTGTATTGCTGCTTTAGGGTTTCAGTTGTCATTTGTTGGATAGTTTCTCCTGTAAAAGAGATAGCCAAGATACGGCTAGACGGACACTAAGAAAGAATATCAAATATTTACTTTATCAAATGCCTCCTGTATCTCCTTCACAATAGTGTTGCTTCACAATAATGCTGATGAATCGCCATCAGCGTCTGTTCATGACCACCATTTACACATCATCTCATTCTCCCAGATTCACAAAGACTACTTCCAGAAACTCAAATTCTGTTAAAACGCAAAACACTCTAATTAAACCAGACATACAGTGTATCACAAAATGGGATTTTCGTTTTGCTGTAATTCCATTATGATCTACCTGAATTAATCAGAGCTAAACCATAGGATGCCTCAACTTACACTGAAATTTCTTAGCAATCAATGTTGCTGAGGAGAGAAACTAAGAACAGAGCATGGAAATTTTTTTAAAAAATAGGTGAATACAAACATAGAATACATAATGTTATTAATGAGAAGATACTCGAAACACTGAATGCATACCCCTCTCTCTCAGGAAAAACACTCAGATCCCTAAATACACACTACTAGCAAGGTGACAGAAATTCTGTCAGTGATTCAGTAAGACTGGCAAATGTTACAGAGCTAATTAATTGTCATTAGAGTCATCAGATAGTTCCAGAATGGGTTAAGTTGCTACTATTTGCCATTCCCATTAATATTACTGTCATGTGAAAGGTTAAATTTTCAGCTACTTTGTTCTAGATAAAAATCTTTGTCATTAAAATGAGGGATGATTCTGATATTTAATATATTCCATGGCATAGTCTGGTGTGATACTAATTTGGCCTTTTCAGCATTCTGCATATTAAGTGACAATCCATCCCTCCTCCATTGCCCAGAAAAGTAAGAACTGAAATAGAATGGACAGCCAATCAAGTCACAGAATACTGAAAGGCTCAACAGAGGGGGAAAAATGTGCTCCTCTAATCAGGAGCACACATGAGGTGCTAAAATTATTTTCTCCCATCCTAATTACTAGGATAGGAACAGCAATAACGAGTGGTAGTCCCCGAGTCGTCTTATGTGACAGTATTGCCAGAGCATAGCAATAGATCCTAAAATGAAGATCAAGTATTTCTTATTTTAGCCAATAAAATAAAAATAAAATCTTACTGTCACTTAACTTTCATAACAATACATTACATCAGATTCTATAATAGGCAAATTACATCCTTATTGAATTTTTCACAGTAATCTGCTCCATGCACACAAAATGTGCTCCAGTGTTGAAGAATGCCCAGAGTCACTGCAGAAAAACTTCTTTCGGTACATACTCTATTATTTTCCTCCGCATGTTGAATTATCACTCTGGTGAGAGCCGACATCAGCTGCTTGAATAATGTATTAACCCTGCTTCTGGAAGCTATTGTTTTCGTCTGAGTGGGCATTTCCTTTAAGGATAAACATGGGACTTTTTTTTTCCAAGAAAGTAATGTAATTTAAAGTTTAATGGAAGCTTTCGGATCATTTTATGCTATAATGATACAACTTAAAATTCCAAAAAGCAAAGATTACAGCATTACAAACACAGTTGGTAGGAACACTTGTCCAATTAAATCAATTAACCCCATCTGCCGACTAGACTGGTCGCTCTCTACAGTTTCTGCCACAATGCAGCCATAGAACACATGTTAAATATAAAAGTCCTGAGCATAATAAATGTCCCTATCCTATTATGTCCAGAAGAAAGGCCTCAGACATCTATGGTCTTCAAGTGAAAATTGTTCCAGGTAATTACAGTTAAATCTCAGTCATTCCCATGATCTTCTCCTGAACTAAAACTTTCAGCCATTAACTGATCAACATGATTTCCTTCTTGAAGTTCAGAATTGCTTTAAAATAGTCAAGAGGCACTTTAATACTTCCACAACACCATGATTACCAATACAAAAATTAATTCTGTCCAAGAAAATGATATTATTGAAGTGTCAATGGTGTGTCTCCTTCCATCTACTAAGTTTTGTCGATAACTAATTATCAGTAAGATTTATTCTGTATGCTGCTTTCTGTTGTCATTCTGTTCTGTTTTTTTTTTTCCTGAGAAGTGAATGGACTTACAGCCTCACAGGTAATATACATGTTGGTGAAATCCCTACACAGGTTTGAAAAGCTCTTTGAAGAAATCCCAGGACAGAGCTTGTCAGCACTTTGTCCTAACTAGGTTTTCACAATTTTCCTTCCATCACGCTGTAAAGTCTAGACTTTTATATACAAATGAAAGATGGAAAAGTCAAATATGGCAATGAGCATATGACTTAGGACTGCCTACCCCTAGGGACTGATCTAATATTGCTTTAAAATGATTATAAGCACTAATCCCTCTAGTGTTCCTTGTTAAATTCCACTGACTTTTTTTTTAATTTGATGACTTACTAATGTAAACATCTATCTAGAACAATCAAACAATATGTCATTTATTCAGATTCACTGTGGCTCTGAGGTGCCTGCAAACTCCCTCATCAAAACAGACAATTCAAAAGATGTTCACTGAAGTTGGAATCTCTTCTGCCCAAATTAGCACCAAAAAGTCACCTTGCTGGAAATAAGAACAATAAACCCATCTACAATCTTGCTTCTCCATACAGCGGACAGCCTGGACCACACATTTATGAGAATGAGAATATCTCATAGACATCAGACAGCACTTGGAAGTGTCCATATTTTAGCATCCTGTGACCTCCTAAAGCAATCGACTGGTAAATACATGCTCACCAATCTCCCTCGAGATCTGGGTGAAGGCCTCAACGCCACTCTCTCCATAGTTCCCCTCGGAAGCCAGTGTTGACACATAATTCCATCCCAGGGCCGTCACAATGTCCACCATGGCTTGGGCTTGGTAGGAGTCGGGCGGGACCACCCGAGAAAAGAAGTCATACCTGGTGTTGTCACTCAGCTCTGGGGCTGTGGATGCATAGCTGATTTGAGGTATCTGCAAAACAAATGAGAGGTCATTTCAACCCACGATGTGTCTTGTACAATGATAGATTATCATAAAAGACTAAATGGTCCAAGCTGTAACAAAAACCTAGATGTCAGCCTGAAGGCAAAATATGGTTTTAGGACCACCAACTTCATTAGAAATGATTCTCTAACAGTCCACAGGCTTCCCTTCCTTTTGGAGTACAGACACATAAACACTGAGAAACAATTTAGTTTTGCTTCAAGTTCCTTTGTGTCGAAGGCCAAAGGAAAATATTTCATGCTCTTTGTTGCTTCTTTTTTATTCTGTACATGACTGTTTTGGTGTGGAAATGAAAGAGAAATGAAGCCATAGTATAAACATACATCAGAGAAGGTCACCTCAGAAATTTTCTTTGACTTTAATGCATAAAAGGTATGTGGGAATTGAATGGGAGGGGTTTTGTTGCTGGTTTTCTTTTTTTTATGTTTTCAACACTTGATACCACCTAAGCCTTAAAATTATTATTTTCATAATTTAATTTTGTCTTTGTTTTTTTTGATACAGGGTCTTGACTATGTATCCCTGATTATCCTAGACACACTTATGTAGTCCAGGCTAGCTGTGAACCCACAGAGATCTGCTTGCCTCTGCCCCCCAAATGTCGGGATTAAAGGCTGTGCCACCATACCTTGCTGTAAATTATTTTAGATACATACTTTTTCTAGTCTCCTCACTGATTTTTAGTATAGTCATTGAATAGCACAAGAATATTTGTAACTAGTGAACTGTGCATCTTCCAATAAAAAAATATATTTCCGACTCATTAAAAATCATCACCTAGAAAAAACATCTGGACCATAAATTTCTTAGGAAAAGAGAATGTTTGCTGACAGCAAAGGATAAAATTGCCACAGATTTTTTTAAATTGAGAATCCTATGTCACTTCTTAATAACTTGACAGTGTGTACTATGTACCTGCGCATCTTGTCACCCTTCAGTCACCATCCTACAGTGTGGGTATAAACCGAAAGGTCAAAATGACTCCAAGAGACCCTGACATGGGTGACTTCTTGAAAATACAGCTTAACTCATACACAGAACAATTTTATTCACCATAAGATGATGCAGCCAACGAAATGTCTATGCCAGCACCCCCAAAACTTCCCTCAAATTAATACCCCAGTGACAACTGAAGTGGGAAATTTCTGAAGTCCTGGACTCAAAGGGGATGTCAGAAGAGTTTTTCTGGCTTGTCATAAAAACTTATATACACCAGGATCTAATGGTCACTCACCAGTCTCTAACCAGTTGATTTCCATGCCATTCTTGACATCTTTGAAGGTCACTCATCTAGATAAACCCTCTAAGTCGACAGAATCCTACCCCACATTGGTGCCTGGTGAAGTGACACAGGATACAAAGAAATGCTTTACTCACAGACTCTGAAGCAAAACCGTGTGTGGGAGCTGTCCAGGTCCTGAAAGGGCAGTTTGGCCTCTGAGCAACCTGGTTTCAACTCTTTACCTGTTTCAACAGTGAAGGTGTCTGCTTGGGTAAGCCCATTTCCTAAATTCTCCTCAGCTGCCCTTTCCTGGTGGGGAATCACGTTAACTTACTTTACACTGTGTGACCATGATATCTGTCTGATCCTCCTACTGTTGCCCTTTGCTTTTTCTTCCAGACACACCAGCCCTGTCTCGATAGACAGATGTCTTGATCTGTGTCTTTGTAATGTGGAACTCAACAAGACACTTCTCCAAATCTCAAAGCACAGCTACCTTGACCTTCCTCACCTTTTTTTCTTGCTTCTAGAAAACCTGGAGAAGAGACCCTGGCCACTCAGTGAGCTTTCCCCACATCCTATACTAGATAAATTTTCCCCAAAATCATTGACATATGCATTTCTCTATTCTAATAAAAATATTCATCACATTAAGACTAAGGGGGCTCTCCATTCTGGGCAGGGAGGAGACAACATGAGTGTGCCCAGCACCATCAAGACTGAGCACAGGCCCTGCACCTCACCTGGGCAGCACAGTAGAGCTGACCCTGTTGATGGGGCACAGGTGAGCCACCCAAAGAATATGAGCAGAAGATATCCTGTCCTTCATCTGCCATATGGTGGTATGGGCAAGGGAGAGAACCCCACCTCCCACTCCTCACCAGCTGTGGCAGGTGGGAAAGCCAACCCTGAGGTCACAAGAGCGAGAGGGCTCGCCCTCCCTCTCACCAGCTGCAGCACTAGGCAGAGTGGTTCCTGCACCTTGCATGAGCGACACAGCAGAGCTGGCCCTGGTGGTGTAGGTCTGGGTGAGTGGGTTCCGAGGGCATGAGAGCAGGAGAACCAGCCACATCTCTTGCTGCTTACTGATTAGGGTGAGCTAGTTGCTAGCTGGAGCAGTGCTGAGGAGCTCATCCTGGTGGTGAGGATGAGGGAGAGCTGGGGGGCTGACCAACTCAGCAACTACCCAGATCCAGAGCCAGGGCTGAGTCGGACCATTCCACCATCCACCCCACCTATGACCTTTTGGAGCATGTGAAGGGCCCTGACCCCAGACCCAAACTGTAGGATCTCCATGACATAGGACAACAGCAAGATATTCAAGAGGAGTCTCACTGAGGACCCAGTATCTGCAGTGTAGCAGAATCCAGAGGCCATGACCAGACCAATGACTCATTGCAATGAACATTTGCAAGTAAACTTGTAAGGACTACTGTGAACCTCACTGTGACATGCTACAATTCTATGACAAGGGTTTTCTTTTTTCTTCCACTTCTTTTTTCTTTTCTTTTAAATTTTATTTTACCTTATCTTGCTGGAGGGAGATTGCAAGGGTAGAGAGTGGATGTGAAGGGATGAGGAGGTAAGTGGGATCAAGATGCATGATGGGAAATCCACAAAGAATCAATAAAAAGCTAAATTAGAAAAAAAATCATCAGTCTAGCCCAGGGTATATTGTGCTGGTGTGAGTGGATGGGTAGCTGAGTATATGTGGGTGAGTGTGTGGGAGAGAATTCTGTAAGGATTGCTACAGACTGTGCCATCGTCTTGTCCTATTGGAAAGCACAGCCCTCCCTCTTCCTCAACTCCTCAGAGTCCGGCAGTAAAATGTCTTACACAACCCCCACCCTGCTTGTAATAATGAGCCACCCCTTTCTAAAAATGAGCACAAAGTGTGAAAATTGAGTGTTTGAAACCAAAACTAATTATCTCAAATTACTACCTTCAGTCAGTCACTTCCAGGGCCGTTTAATTAGCAGTCAGCATCATGTTTAGGATTAATTAAACAGGTGTAAAGGGTATATAAAATAAAAGTGCAGATAGGAGATGCTGGCTTGATTAATCCAGTAATGGGCTTTCTCCCCAATGTCTTGAAGAGTTTCCTCTTTGGAGATGGATGTGTGAAAAAGTAATGTGCAAGTGCGTGTTTGCAATTTCATTTGTTCAGCCCTTCTATGTTGCAGTCTACAATAACATCGTGGCATAGTGATAGTATTTCAAGCCAACTTTTCAAACTGTCATGAAGTCACATCCTATTCTTACTTTATTTGCCACAGAGCACTAAGCATTGGCTCATTAAGCATTTTAATTTCTATGCCAGCATCCCCAATATTTTTGCACTACCCACAAATTACACCCCTACTAGCAACTGAAGTGAAATTTTATTAAAGACCTAGGCTGTCTCTTTTTCTTTTCACTGCACCAGATCCATCCTAACTAGCCCCTTAACCCTGGGGGATTTATCTCTCAGAAACAACAATATAAAAGGGATGGGGGAGGGAGAGAAGTGGAGAAGGAAAGGAGGAAAACCAAAGAAAAGGCATCAACCAAAGGAGGCGTTAAGGCAAGCATTCCTCATTACTCATTCATGCTTCTAAAGCAGTAATGTCCTTTACAGCGCCAAGCCCCACTTGACAATTTTAAGAATAAAATCTGCATCCTCATCTGGTTCTTGGTACCATTCATCTCTGCTCATCCTCCCTCTTTTGCGTCATGTTCTGTCCATAGCAGAAGAAGATGGAGGAATAGAGCCAGACTTCAATCTGGTCTTGCTTCCCTTTCCTGCTGCTGTGTCTCCTCTGGGTCGAACAAATTGGAGATAGAAACGGAAAACCCAGGTGGTTGACACCTGTGCCCTTGCCCACAGGTGCACCCCAGTGCAGGGAGACTATGCTCCTCTGCCTGCAGATGTGCGTACCTCCAGTGCTGCCCCCTCCACGGGAATTCTCCCCTGACTCTGCCAAGCAGTGTTCCTCGCTCCCTCAGTGCCTCTCATTTGAAATTAGAATCCTGACCGGTGGTTGTCTTAGGATTCTCCCAGAAGTTAACACTTTACTTGTTATCTACATCTAGTACTTGATGGATCAAATAATCAATAAACGTTTAGAGGTAACTGACTGATTAACCCATGTCAGGAAACTTGGCATTTCCTCCTATTGCATTCTGCCATAGTATGGCACCCATCTTCTCCATTTGCTCGTTTACTGTCCTCACCTTTCTGTGCCTCCTGTGTCTGAGACTGCTTCTTATTACTCTGTCACCTGAGTTTTCTGGTTCTATATTCCAGCTGAATTTGAGGCACAGGAACAAGAAATGGGAGTGAGACCAAGTCAGAGGTCAAGATCTGTGCCTCCAACTCCTTCCCCAAATAACAAGGTGGTCTCTACCTGAGCCTCATCCATAATCCTTGCAGGCTCTAATGGACATCCTCAACTCTGACCCCTGCATGTCTACTTACTATTGTCCATCCCTGAGTAATTCATCGTCCAAAGGTGGTTCCTGTATCTCTGCTCACACCTTATAAATAGCCCTATTTTTAACCTTTCTTCCATCATTTCTCCGGTACTCCAGAAACCTGGCTATTTGGCTGATGCACCCCCCCCCATGGCACTCATCTGTATCCCTCACCCTCTGTCCTACCCTAACCTCTTGGTCCTCTGTCCACTTTCCCTTTCAGCACTCTCTACTGCTGTCCTCATCCAACTTTCCCCTTTTCTCTCTCTTTCAACTCCTAAAGGTGTCAAATTGCACATTTGAAAACACCTGTCATCTTGCCTTCCCTCATTTCTCATTTTCTTTGTGCTGAGGTTTCATAAGACTATAATGTATGCTTAAAATAAGGCTTTTTTCATTACTCAAATAAAGCATATTAGAAGTAATTAATTATCCAACACAAGACCCTCCCCCTTTTAAAAAGCCTTCAGCTTCCACTTTTCTGTCAACTGCAGTTCCCACCCCCAACCCCATGCTTTAAGGAAATTGCAGGATCTAGTTGTCTGTTTCTCCTTCTCCCCAACAGACAGAAAACTAAGACTGAAGACAGAGGTCTGCACTTGCTGGACGAGAGTTCATAACAGCCCTTGAATATAGGCTTGCTCATCCCAGGCTCCCTTCCTACCTGTGGGTGCAACCTCTAGCCCATCCTTATCCCTGCTATATACCTCTGGCAACCATGTGTGTGAAAGTTCACAGTGATGGTAGAATTTACAGGACTTCAAATCTGCTAGGAGGGCAAAAGTAGGTCCCAAGGTTGAGGCGTAATACTGAGTAGGAGGCACGTTTTTGGCCTCAGGCCAAGCTGGCTTCTCTGCAATCTAGTTCTTAAGAGACAGCCATGTGTCTTGGGAGCTATTTGGTGCTTGCCTGGCTGTTAATAAAGCTAATTACTTGATCTCCATTTAAGCAGCTATTCTGTGCATCTTGGACTTACACACCCTAAAAAAAGATTCCACATTTGACTTGTAGCCTCTAAAGGAAGCTAATGCTTGATTTCAATAGGTGTGTGTGTGTGTGTGTGTGTGTGTGTGTGAGAGAGAGAGAGAGAGAGAGAGAGAGAGAGAGAGAGAGAGAGAGAGAGAAATGGACTACTGGCACTTTCCTACTTTGGCTAGATGGAATCTCTCTGGTAGCTTGACCCCTCAAAACCAAACTACACATTCCAGCCTTCTTCACAGGGGTGAACAGAATTTCTGAAAATGTCCCTGGAGGGACCAGGCATGACTTCCCCATCTTTTATTCCTGGGATTCAGACATAAAGGTTATAGCTCCATGCATTATCCCAGACAGTACCCAAGCTACTATGGACTAACAGGATTCTCTAGGCCAAATCACTGTGATGCCTACATCCCTACAACTCTGCTGTCTGCTGTTTCCATTCTTGCCCTCTTCCAAACCATACTACGCCAGCAACCAAAGCGCTCCTCTGAATGGGAAAAGTAACGTAAGAACCTTGCTCACAGTCTTTTGATCATTTTTCCTTTCCCTTTGATCTTAGAATAAAGCCTAAACTTCCTGCCACAGGGTCCTTTGAGCAGGCATATGGTCCTCTTTCCCCCTTGCTCACTTGACCCAACTATAAAACCCTTCTTTCAACTCATGGACCAGGAAATTTCCCTTTTCTCCTTCATCATAGCATTCCACATGTCTTCATTTTCCTCACTGGATTTGCTCCTCCTTTGGCCTCTGCTCAGTTGTTTCTTTCTGAAACAAAACCCATCTGATCACCCCCTTTTCTGTCTTCCCAGCTCTAGTTACTACCTCATCACCCACGTATTTCCTTCCATTCTCTTAGCACAACTTGTGTGTATGTATTCTGTTTCCTCTACTAACAGATGGACTCTAAACAGGCTTTCGCTGTGTTGTTTATAGCTGTTATTTGCAAAAACATAACAAAAGGTCAACAAATATTAATAGAAAAGAAAACCTCAAAGATCACTCATCACTTTCCTCCATGTCTACCAACATTGAAGGACTTTTCTACAATACTATTTCAGTAGAAAGTTAGAAATTGTCATATTATTTATTAATCAAAGTTCTACGCAGATGCTACAGCTACTGATCAGCGTGAGATCATCTGCTTTACCAGGCAGTAGTGAGAGAATTCCGATTCAAATCAACTAAGTGCATTTCAGTTGTGTCCTGAGTACACTCACAGCAGGGAAGTACTACTTGTCAGTCAACTCTTTGGAGTGCTAGAAATGGCCACGGAGACTCCAGAAATGTCATGGGAAACACTTTGGAAGCCCATGGACTTCAGTGTGGCATTGAATAAAAATGACACTCATAATCAAAAGCCCCTTCTAGTTTACTGTTTCCTGTAAACTGATTATTTGAGACAGACATAAAGCTGCTTAGACCTCCTACAAACATGACTCTCCCCAATGCCTTTACCGAGTCTATTTGCATCACTGAGGGGTGAGATTGGGAGTAATTTAGGCATAGGCTTTCTGCTCCCAAATAGATATAATATAGTTGCCTGTAAAGGTTTCTCACTGTTTATATACCAAAATTATTGAAATCTTGACACTTCTCTTATCTGTTCAAATGGCATGAGTCTGACTGTTTTCCATACTTTCTGATTGCCCACAATCTTAGGGAATCCAAGACCCAACTCTGACAAGCTAGCAATAAGACGCCAGAAGCACAGTTCTGGTGAAACCATAGGATTTGTAGTAAGTTCATCTTCCCATGAAGAAACTAGCACATATCTGAATAGAGGCATGAACAGACAGAAAACTTGAGGCACATGAATCTTCACTGTTGATTCTCAGGGGGAAAAAAATAAAACCTGCCTGAAAACAACTTTGCTTGTTTATTGATTGCTATATTTGGCAGGGCAGGTAAGTGAAGGGTTCTTTGTGTTGTTCAATAACATCATTGGTTTTCCCCACTGAAAGATCAGCTTGGAACTCTGCTCTTCCCCCAGGAGGTAGCGCTTGCCTGAGCACTTCACCAGTGATGGTGGCCATCACAACAATTGCTCCCTGCCACCCATCCTTAGGATGGATTTGTTGCAGCTGAAAAACTCGGGACCAGAAAAAGCATAATGACTGTTGTAGCCATTAACTTTGTCTGTTCAGAGTTCATTGCTCTGTAGTATTAAATCTACTTGTGCTTCTGGCAAGACATGAGTATATAATCAGAAATTAGATCAGAGTGAGGAGTCAGGGCTAGGAGTCAATGCCCAGTCCTGGTCCCCCTCTCCCAACATTGCCATAAACTTTCATGCTCCTCTCAACTTCATGGAAAATCACATAAAGAGAGGGTAAAGGGGGAAAATGAAGTCAAGTGATAATAAAATAGGGAAGAGTGATGAGTACCCCAATTTTGCATTCAAAATTGTGATTCCCTTCCCAAATCAAGACCAACTCTATACAAGTTCATCCAGTTCTCAATCTTCCAGCTCATAAGTCAATGGGAAATGTGAAATATTACCTCTGTCTTTCTGCTCAACTGAGTTCCTACACTTGACTCTCAAGGAAGACGCATCATTGGGTTTTGATACATGATAGAGACTAGCAAAATAAATCCAGGAAACCTATTGAAATTGGAAATTGGGGGAGGGTCAGGGACAGCAAGAGAGTTATCATTCTGCATTGTCCTGTATTTTATCCTGTCCCCTACAACAGTATACTCAGACTAAGTGACACTTTCTATCTGCACCCACACTGAAAGTGCCTGTGTTTATTAGCAGAACAGATGCAATCTTGCATTAGGAAGTTGAAGGTCATAAGTTTAATTCATTATGGACTAAAATGCAGCCTATGCCTCCCCCAACACTAGAGCATCCTCTTCACAACGCAGAGCACTGCTAACAAAACCAACCTGCAAGGGGAAAGGCAAGGCCAATCCACTACTCAATAAGTCATTCAATGATGGCTTGTAACTGAGGGTCAACAGTAAACGTGAAAAGGCATCGCATCATAGGCAACACACCTTCTTCAAAACTCAAGAGACACGGCTTTGTTTTGGTGTGCCTCTGCAGCTTTAAGTATGATTACCCTTGTGGTCATTTGTTGACTTCTAATAATCCATTTGGCTGGTCTGTTGAAATGTGAGATCGTATTTTCTCTTCTATTTTAAAAGGATATTGTGTGAGTTGGGGAAGGAAAGAAAGCAAAAAGCACACTGGGATTCAAACAACTCTTCTAAATACAGGACTTTTCAAGGCAGCAGAAGTATAGAAAGGGTAGAGTAGAAAGTCATAAGTGACCCAGGACCTAGGGTATGGTGACTGTCATAAATAGCTCTGCAGGCCAAAAGAGGGACCAGTCACAGTCATAGGAAGGCCATAAGAACAGAAGCTGTTTTGTGAAAAACAATGAGTTCTTGGGAGTCACAAAGCCAGCAACTGACAAACTGATGAAGAAATTGCATCAGGAATCCTCCCACATATACCTCCTAGGGGGTCCATACAGAGTCCACTGAAAGTTAGAGAGCGTTTGACTTCTAACGTGCCTACTTAATATGGAAAAACAAGCAATCCATGAACATGATAGAATTTATATAAACAATCAAAATTATGACCTGTATGACTAATAATGCTTTTCTTATACATCTACTAATTATGTTTTACAGACAGGAAGCAAAACAGCTCCTCAGGGAAGGAACAACTGTAATCTATCACATCTCTAAAAGTGTGGAGATCGTTAAGCCTACCTATTCTACATTCATGCTCATCTTGGTGTTTTAATACACGGAATTTAACCTTACTTAATACAGTGAGTTATGAATAACTTTATAATTCATTTCATTTAAATCTCCTGATCACCAATTTTCTTCTTTTCTGAGTTCTCTACAATTCACTATCCTGTGACTTCTAGGAAATTATTACCAATCCAAATTCAGTATTACACACAAGTTTAAAAGGGTAATTCACTAAAGCCCTTCTGCCTTGCCCAACATAATATTTTTATTAGTTATTTGGGGGATTTCTTATAATGCACCTCAATCACGCTCATTTCTCGTTCCTCCCAATTCCACACTCCTACCCGTGTGCCCTTCCCGCCCCCCAATAAAAACAAGTCCAGTTTGTGTTGCCCATATATTCCTTAGAGCATAGTCAACTTTCCAATGGCCGGTCACTAAAAGAAAACTGAGTCCCATCCCACCCTCACCAGAAACCATCAACTGTATAGAACTACACTTCGGATATTTATCACAGTTTTGAAGGACTCTCTTCCAATAACTTCCTGCCGGGACTCTTTGTTTGCTGGGGAGAGTTTGTTACAGAAGCCTTCGGTGTCTCTCATTCTCAGTCTACACTCATGGTTACCATTGCAAAAGAAACTTCCTTGCCCACAGTATCCAGCAAAGCTCTTCTTCTGATCAGTGGTAAAAATAAATTTCTGAATGACTGCTTTTGGTGTTTTAGTAATTTAGCCAACAAACCTGCTCACACTAGGTGCCAGGCACTGAGACAAGCCTCAGAGATGAGGCAGTAAGAAACAAGAAGTCCTCCCATCCGAAGGAGCACATGGAACTGGTTCCTCCATCCCCAAAGACAGGCACTGTGTAAAAAATGATCCAAAGAAGTACTCAATCATGAGTGAGGCTAAGTGTCCCAGGGTCTCTTTCCTGATCTAAGGGACAAAGTGTGCTTCCTTGATGAGGTGACATTAAGATAATACATGAAAAAAGAGGGGAAAGGGGAGCATAGACTAAACCTCCACGTTAGCTTCATATTCAGCTGTCTTTCAGATGTGTAAACACCCAAACTGTAGAAGTAGAGAGGAGGCCAGGTCAACTGACGGTTAAGTTTAGAAAACTTGTCTGAAGCGGAATCTTATTAAAACAAAGTTATCAAACTTCCTTATTTTTGTAAGCTTTGCTTTCCTTAAGTTCTATTTTATTTCTTGATTGACACACAATGGTTGTATATTCTTAAGGCTATTTTGTGATTTCATACACATTACCTATCTACATACATTATATAATGATAAAGTACATTATATACATCACCTTGAACATCATTATTTCTTGTAGGGAAAACACTCCAAATTTTTCTCTTCTAGGACTCTGAGATATACATAATACAAGAGTTTGAACCATAACCATCCTGCTAATATATTGTCAAGAAATATACCTAATTTGGATTCTTATCACATAACTATGAAGAGAATAAGTCTAGAACCATCACTGGAAATAAACACTTATCTCTAAGTTCCAGGGCATGGATAAGGAATGAAAGAATGGAAGAGCAGAAAGGTAGAATATGAGCCACTGAGAAACTAAAGCAGAAATTAATCCCATAGAAGAGAATAACTTTAAGACAAGACCCTAAGACACCCCATGAAAGACATGTGAACTTCTATTACATACAAACTCTAATATTTGCTTTCTTGGAAAAATGAAGAGATTGAATGAAGCATTGTCTTCATTCTCCTCAGGCAGTGGAGGCTTGGCGTATATTTTAATATACATGAGGAACAGGTTAAAACTAATCCAGGAAGATATTCTATCATCTTTTTTTTTAACAAGATAATATACATTTGCTCAGAAGACGAAAAGAGAAATAAATGGATCTGTCCTCCTCTGAAAACTTCACACCATGACCTACCATCCCGGGGAGACACAGAAAATGTCATTCCTGATTTCATTATTTCTAACTATTACTGCTGATTCCAGTGCATTCTGGAGTAAAAGACACTTCTTTGATACCTCTTGACAAAGTTTTCAAGCAACTTGGGATTTAAAAATGAAATCTATTTCAGGGTATTCTTTTCAACAAAAGGTTGGGGAATTTTTTTTTTGTATGAGCTGCTTAGGGCAGTGAAAATTTTATGTAAAGTGGTTTTTCTTACATGAGTACCAAAAGATGATCAATTACAATTTGTTATAATAGAAAATCCAAAATGATGTCGTGGCACTTTCTTAGCATCATTTGCTAAATCACTTAAAAATTTAACTCACCCACCCACTCGCTCCCATCATTGCTGACTTCAAACGATCACCTAGCATTTAATTTTCCTCTTCTGCTGATTTCCTTGCTGTGCAATCACCACCGTGGTTCAATTTCTCCCCCAAGCATGTCAGCACTAGAACACTTAAACATAAAAAGTTAGCAATTATGACCAACAAATTGAAGTCAATAAACCTTAAGCTAGCAAATATTCCATTTAGATTGGCATTTTGCCATTCAATAATTCATTATTTGAATCCTGAAAACAAGAGGGAAATGGTGATAAGGACATTTGTCTGTGTAAATCTGTGTCCTGATTGACAGTCTCCACGATTTTCAGTGATTATCCACCTTCACCGAGATCCTGGCCTTCAAATCATTACCCGTCTTCCAGCTGTCATTTAGGTACTGCTTCTAAATACCTAATGCCGGTGGGAATTTTTATTTCTTTAATGATACCCAAGTTGGTGAACTCGGCTGTTAGAAGGACCTCATGAGGTTAAAGGTCTTAATTAGAGCTCCGTTTACATAGGAAAAAAAATTTTAGCTCCATCTCCAAAGAATGAATAGTGGATTTCATAAATGGCAATCATCAAGTGAGAGGGAAAGAAGATAAAAGAACTCAAATGACCCGGATTCCATTATTCTATTACATGCTGCAGAGTGTTCCCGAAGATGTGTTCTCCTGACAAATATCAATAGTATCTAAAGAGCAGTGCATTAAATGTCCCCAAAGTGAACTTATTTGCCCTCTATGCTCATCTACATCTCTTATTTGAGAAGCCTGCCTTACTGCTCTGTATAAACCCCCTTCATGTATCAGATCACACCTAACCAATAAAACGTGTATGGTGCATGTGCATGTGAGCACATGGGTATGCGCTGCTCTTGCCAACATCCATTTAATAATGCTTGGAGTAGGAACTATGCTAAATGTTTGATTTCCAATTGGTGCGTGGAAAAAAAAAACAACTGAGATTTGAAGAGATAATTTTTCCAAGACTAATCTGCAAATTTCAAAGTAGCATTTAAACCTAGGCAAAATGGCTCAAGAATCATCCCTGTAAACAGCCCAGGAACTCCTCCCTCCCAGATTAAAAGCTGCTGTCTGTTCCTAGTTAGCTCTGCATTCCTTGAGTCCTCAAAAATCCAACCAGACTCTGCTGTTGCCACTTACACAACTGCTTCAATAGCATAGCTCATGGCTTATCCATAGCTTAGACATCACAAGCCATTATGGGTTTGACTGTGGGATAAATGGCATAGGTTCATTTTCTGAGCACTTGCTGCCAAGAGAGTGGGACTATGTTGGCAGATTGTGGCACGTTTAGGATGAGGAGTCTAGTTGAAAGACATGTTAGCAGGAGTGGGTCTAGAACTCTCTGCTTCTCGGTCTGTGGTAATGATGTGAAAATGCTGGCTCTATACGTGATGAACATAGCGTGCCTCTTTCACTGCAGGCCTCTGCCAAGGCATGCCACTGCATGTCTCTGATACCGCATGTCCCTACTACTGCATGTCCCACCCCAGTGTGCCCCTGCCATTGCATGCATGCCTCTGCCACATGACAGACTGTTTCTTCTGAAACTGCAAACCCAAATAAACATTTCCTCCCTTAAATGATTTGTCAGGTGTTTTGCCACAGTGATGGGAGAGTAGTTAGCTCAACACCAGAATGAAAAGCATATGCTAATTCCATCCATTGAAATAGCTGCAGTTCCTCGTGGGGCAGGGAGTCTTCCTGGGCCCAGTAGTGTACCAGCAAAATGACTAGAGACTTGCTGAGCAGATTGGTCAGCAATCACCCAGATCAGCATGTCAGATTTGTACCTTTCAAAAACTCAGATGTTATTTTCAAGTAAGAAAAATATTTTGATATGCAAAAAATTAATTATATGTTAATTTTTAAAAAGAAAATTATTTTAAACCCTCTTGATGAGCACACTTCGTATGACATATGAAAGCAAGAAAGCATGGCCAAACACAAGAGAAGATAGGGAACAGAGACAAATTAATAAAAAGTAAATAAACAGGAAAAGGTAGCAGTCCAAGAAACGTGGGCAGACTTTTGACAGAAACAAACATATAAAAGAAAATATGGGCTGCTTATGAAAAGCAAGCGATGCAGTAACTCAGCATAAGGTCTTGAGCTGTCCAGTGCTCACGAACACACTTCAGTCCTTTTTCTATTTGCTTGGTCTTGGTTTCCAGTTCAACAGTTACCACACTGCCACTCTCCTACTTACTTGTGTGAGAACTCGCTTTCTAAATTTCCTCTGGGCGGCAGTGGTGCACGCCTTTTATTCCAGCCCTCGGGAGGCAGAGGCAGGCAGATCTCTGTGAGTTCGGGACCAGCCTGGTCTACGAGAGCTAGTTCCAGGACAGCTGGAGTTGTTTCACAGTCAAACCTTGTCTCGAAAAACAAAACAAGACAAAACTCCTCTTAAACTCCCACTGCGTGGCTGGTTATTCCCCTTTCATACCAGGACTTTGTCATGTTTCTCTTTCTACTTCACACGCATTCTATTATATCCAGTCTAAGTCTCTAGCTGAATTCCAGTCCCATGGCCTACTCACACGGTCGTGCATCTTGAGTGTGCAACAGAAGTCTCAGAACAACGCATGCAAAACTTGTCACACCTGCCCCCCTGTGGAAAGGAAATTAACTGAAGCACTGGGGGTCAAGTCATTGATTTCCAGCTATCCTGACTCCAAACCCATGTGAGTGTCATGTATTTTACTTTGAAAAATATGACAATTTCCAATTGTGCAGTTACGCTGAATGCTTTCCCCTCCTGCCATCCAAATCGTGACTTTGAGCCAGCCACTGAAAATAATAACCTTTTAAATATTAAACTTATATTTTGATATAACAGATATATTTTATCACATAAGGTCAGTTCTCTAGTTTGAAGAGTGCAGTAAGAATAGCATTGACTTCACTTCCTCTATAGCCAGCTTAGTTATCAGCAAACTCTCAGCATCAGCACCAGCATCATCTGGGAGCTGGTGACAAATGGAGAACCTCAGGCCCCAGCCCAGGCCCAATGAGTGAGAATTTCCACTCTCATGAGGTCTCCAGGTGTTTCCTCTAACACCAGCAAGTGGAAAAGGCACTGCTATATAATAATAATAATAACAGTGATAATAACAACCTGAATGAGTACCCAAGCCCCCTATGTTTTCTTTAAAAATAATTATCCATCTCATATTCAAAGGGGTTTAAATGCATTCATTGCAAAGATTATTTTGGTCAGAGTGGCTGGAGTCATTATAAGGATATAAAAAAAATTTCCTCTATTCAACTTTATCACTTCCCTAAGGTGAGCATGTCCCAATAACTAGAAATTTATTTTAGAAATATCCTACTTCCAAAATTACATTTTTAAGATCATTATGTTCAACTTTTAAATCAGATGCTGCCACAGAGTTTATTTTTAGTCTCATGGCAAATCTATAGACTAGTGAATATCATATGAAGTGTTGAGTCAGTAAGAGGGTTTTAAATATATTTCATACTTATTTGAAAATAACAGATGAGTTTTTGAAAACTAAAAATTTGACAAAGCCCAAGTGATTGAGTGCCAGCAATGTGTTGCAATATAGCTTGTTATCAGTAAGAGTGAGATATTCATTTCTGCCTGGTTCTTGCTGCTTTGGGTGAGCCACAAAAGATTTTCCTTCATCTTTGCCCTCCCTCCAAGGAGTCAAGCCAACATACCTGGAGGATTTGCTGGTTTATCCAGAAACCTCGACCTGCAGAGGCCATAAATCTGAACTGCAGCATTGAGAAGGAGGAAGAATTAGAAACGGGATGGTGCTCCACCACATACCAAGAAATAATGTAGAGCTTCAGTTGACTCCATCAGCCTGGAAACCTCATCAAAGAAGCTCATTCCCTGTGTGTCCCATGGAAGGGATGGGAGCCACTAATTTCAGCAGACCGCCGAAACTCCATCTGGGTAGTAAATAGTCCTGTACCTTGACTACTAAACACTGGGGCCTCAAAGTTGGTTTATATATTTCTTGATATCCTCATCAGTGTGGCTCAGCATCAGTCATTTGATATAGAAAAAGGTTCCTAGCACTTTCAAAGAGCAAATCAATTCCTTATGTTCTCCTCAGAGGGGCAGAGCTAATATTCTTGGGAATATTATGATCCATTAGAAGATTCTAGAAAGGTTTTTGTATGTAGTCTACAATGGATTATATATTGTTGATTAACTGCCTGCTAATGAGAGTAAAACAACACAGGGTTATGGCTTTCAACATTCGGAATTTACCTAACAAAACTGCTTCTCAAAAGCATCCCATATTTTTGGTGCTTAAATGAAAAATAAACTTTTCTCTTTTATGAGTAACTAACTCGTTTTTCATAGGCTATAACTTAAATATATGAAGACATTTATTGTCTTTCCAATTCTCTCTAATTCTCTAAATAATCTAAATATGCAAATGTCTTCATACCACTTTGCCAGAGACTATTTGTAAATATCATTGGATGTTCTATTTTTAAAGAAAACAAAATCAAACCAAAATACATTTTGGGCATTTCTAACCTTAAACTATTTCAGTCTCAAATGTTAAGTTCTGGAATAATTAGAAACAATAGTGTGCCCTGTCCCTGACAATATAAGAGTGTTTTAGAAGCACTTTATTTTTATTTTAATTCTAAAAATAAAATTAGGGAAAAATAAAAGCAGCTGAAGATAATATTTAAGAGGATAACCTAGGACTGGGGAGATGGCTCAGTGGCTAGACTTGCTGTGCCAACACTATACCCTGAGTTTTGGCTCCCAGAACCCACTTAAATGCTGATCCAGTAGCACGAGTGTTGATAATTCTAGAACACACCTATGGAGATGGAAACCAGAGACAGGAGGCTTGCTGGAAGCTCACAGAACAGTAATCCTAGCAGACAAGAGGGAATAAAAGACATTCTGCCTCAAACATGATGGAACGGGCCACTGACGGAGCTGTCCTCTGACATCCACATGCAGTGTGGTGAGCACACTTCCATTTACACCCCCCAGCACACAGACACACAACGGGATGTAGCCAAAGACTTCTCATTCGTTTCCCAACCACTCAGAACTGAGTAATCACACAGAAACTGTATTAATACGGCATTGCTTGCTCAATGACTCAAGCATATTCCTAGCTAGCTATTACATCTTAAATTAACCCATTCCCATTAATCTGTGTATTGCCATGAAGCTGTGGCCTATCAGTAAAAGTTCCGGTGGCATCTGTCTCCTTCAGCACCTACATGGCGTCTCCTTGTCTTTGGTTACTCTCTCTCTATGTATCTCTTTTTGGATTTCCTGCCTAGCTTTACTCTGCTAAGCCATTAACCAAAAACAGCCAATAAATGCAACATATATGCAGAAGGACACCCACATCATCTCCCCTATTCTCTCTAAATGAAAAGGAAAGTTTTAACTTTAACATAGTAAAATTACATACAACAAAATAGGAATCAAGCAAGAATTACAGTTACAATATTTATTTATGAGTCTAAAGCTTTATATCTGATTTATCTTTTATCATAACTAAGGGAAACTATAATTATAACTATCTATTCTTCAACTCCATCAAAGGCCTCAGAAGTATATTATATTATCTAAGTAAACAAGAAGTGCATTTTAAGCAACTTTCAAAAACTCTAGAATTGAAAGAAGTATCTTGTTGCCTAGACAGTCACCCAAAGTTCTCTAGTAACATTGGGGCATCTATCTTCAGCCTACAGGCCCATAGTATCTGGCAGACTTTTCCATGAAGCAGGAAATTTGAAAGACTATTTTGCCTATATTGGCTGTTAGTCAGTTGTTTTTCTCTATGTCCTGCAGATATCTGGTGGACTCTTTCATGAAGCAGGAATTCTGAAAGACTGTCTTACCTCCTTTAGGCAAGTTCAATAGTAATTTTTCTATGGGTCCTGCATATCCAGTTCATACAGCATTCCATCAAGAAGTTCAGGTAAGAGCAGTTTCCTGCCCAAATGGCTAGCCTTGTCACCTTGAAGACAAATTCCATAACGAGTTTCTGTGGGAGGGTCCACCTGTATTTCTGTGCTTTGATTGGTTAAATAAAGAGCTGCCTGGCTTATAGACAGTTCAGCCCTTAGGTGGGCGGAGTAGACAGAACGGAAGTTCTGGGAGGAGAAGAAAGGAAGTG
>JAQHUG010000069.1:6753727-6795877 GCA_028555095.1 Dicrostonyx torquatus | reverse complement strand
CTACAAGAGCTAGTTCCAGGATAGGCTCCAAAGCTACAGAGAAACCCTGTCTCGAAAAACAAAAACAAAACAAAACATTGAGTCAAATTGTTTCCCAGAACACTTGGGTATGGAGCCTGCACAAGATGGTGTGGACCTACTAGGAATCAAACCCTTAAAGAAAACTGACCCTTCTTTTTTTCTGCAACTATAAAAGTACACTAGATCCTGGACTGGGTAGTATCTCATGCCCACCTTCGCGCATCCATGGTGGGATGTTGTCTTGGTTTCAACTCCAATGGGTCTCATGCATGATGTCACAGCTGCTGTGAGCTCATAGGTCCATTGCCTGCTATGTGGGGAAAACACTGGTTCCTTGAAGCGTCTGCTGCCTCTGGGTCTTACAGTCTCTCTGCCCCCTCTCCTTGGGAGGAGGCAGGTGACAGAGAAGTCCCAGTTGCTCAGTACTTTTAAAAAACTCTCACAAGGAGATGATATAAACTGTCAAAATTTTAATTAGAAGGAGCCAAAGACTTAAATAAAATTTCAAGAGAAAATATGCAACTCAATCCCGAAAGTTACTACAGAAAATTAACTACATTAATGTTCAGGGAAATATACGTTAAATTATAATAAATCATGGAAAACTAAACACTCACTCTAATGGCTAAAGTTAAAAACTGACAATATGGAGAAGTAGACAATGATGTAGAGCAACTGAAACCACATGGAAATTGTCACTTTTATTTATTTATTTTTTAAATTTCATTTTATATTCCATCCACAGTTCTCCCCCCACCCACACCTCCTCCCATCCCCTTATGTCCCCTGAGCCTAACCCCCATCTACTCCTTCCAATGGGTAAGGGCTCCCATGGGGAGTCAACAAAGTCTGACACATTAAGTTGGGGCAGAACCACACCCCTCCCTGCTGCATTAAGGCTGAGCATGGCAGAAGAAATGGGCTTCGATAAGCTAGCTCATGCATGAGGGATAGATGCTGGTTCTACTGCCAGGTACCTAACAGTCCAAGCTTCACCACTGTCTCCCACATATGGAAGGCCTAGTTTGATCCCATGGAGGCTCCACAACCACTTTTGATAATAATTTGGCAGCTTTATACAGCCAGAATTACAGCTATAAATTATATGCACTTATATGTATTTAGATTTATAAAAGTTAATATATGCTATGAAAGTTAAATATATGTATATACCATACAGCACAGCGATTCCCACTTACTAGGTATATTTATTCAAGATAGAAAATTATGGGCTGATATAAAGCTGTGCTTTATTTAGATCAAAATTGACAAAAATAATCTGAATACCAATCAGTATACGAATATGAAAACAAAATATGATATAGTGATCAAATGAATTTTTGGTGTTTTTTTCTAGATGTATATGGTCCACCAAAACTAAACCAGGATGCAACAAATAACTTACACAAATGTATACAGGTTGAAGCAGCCATAAAAAAATTCTAAAGTCTAGGGTCACAAAGATTATTTATAGAATTCTACAGGACCTTCAAATAACAATTTACAATACTATTCAATTGGTTAAGATATGCACAAACACACACACTCACACATGCACACACACCTGTATACATGGAGAGAGTGTGAGAATTTTGAATAAAGTTAATTTTTATCTCTTTTGGTTTTATCTTTAATACATTTTAATTACAATAGGATTATATCATTTTCTTCCCTCCTGCCCCTCCCAAGTACCCTGTCTCCAATCCCTCCCATGATTGCTCACACCCCTTCCATGTCCCCTCATTCTTAAATTGATAGCCTCTATTTTTTTCATTGTTACATACACAAGAATCAGCACCTTCTCTCTCACTCCACCTCAGCCTGTACCTTCAAAATCAAATCCTTCAAGTTATTCAAGATCATACTATCTCATTTTCATATCCCTCAAATTCATTAGTTATGCAATTGCTGTGTTCTGCTTCCATTCAGAATACTCTCATCTCTGGTCCTTAATCCCATCGTCTCTCATTCAGTCTCCCTTGGCATCGCAGCAGGGACTCTTGAGTCCCTCCAGTGTATCCCCCATACTCCAGACAAAGGTATAGAAGATTCTGGCAGCCCTCTGAACACCTATCAGTCTTCATCATGAGCAGGAAAGTCTGACCTGACCTTCTTCCTGCACGCCTCTCCACTTCAGTAGCCCCTTGGTCTCTCACCCCTTCCACAGTGGCCTTTGTTCAGTCCTCAAAGCCACTATCAGTCACTTTGTTCTTTGTCTTCTCGTCTGCTGTCTTCCCTGCTCAATCAGCCACTTCTAAATCTTTGTTCATCCTTCAAATTCCTGCTTGAACACCACTTCATCAGAAAAACTTTCTCTGACCCATTCCCCTGTAAGTCATAGCCCGGATACAGGCTTTCACGGTACTCTCGGGTGTTTCTATGGTACTGATTTCCATGAGAATTTATTACTATTTGTTTAGTATCTACATCTCCTGGTAGATTTAAGCTTCTCAAGAACAAATCCCTGTCTAGCATACTCACCATCATATCCCCAGTACCTACTATTAAAAGGTTCAACAAATATGAATAAATGAATTAATATAGCCTAAGACAAAGATCCAAGAAGGCCCATGATGCTGATAAAATAAAGTGTCAACAATGACCTTCTCTAAGAGCAAGCATCTTCTTTAATCACTGACATTTTGCTTTTAAAATGAGTCCAGAGGGACACAGGACTCAGAATAGAATAAACAAGCCTATAAACTGTGAATGTCATTTTATCAGTAAGGACTAAGTCAATGTAACTCTTGTTTTAAACTCCAAAAGAGATGGATTCATTACCTGGGATGGAACACTGCTTATACCAAAAAACAGCAAATTAAATTAATAGGAAAGTATAATACTGTATAATAATAGTAAGTGTTCATTTGTCAGCATTAGATGTTGCTTGAACATCAATTGATTGCTCTAAACAAAAATAATCAAAATTTTAAAAATCAAGTATGTAACGTTTTTAATAATTCAAGGTAATCAAATACTGAATACAAAGATTTTCTTCATAGAAGAATTCCTCCAACAACTGCAGAATTATTTCTATGCAAGTAAAACTCAAATTTTCTCATTGCCTCTAAGCCTAGTTTGATTTTTGTCTATCCACAAGACATTTTAAACAGCATATCCTCTACAGAAAAAAACAGAAATGTCCAAGAATGACCTAGATCTTTTGATCTTCTTGCCTCAGCTTCCCACATAGCTGAATAGAGTTTTCGAGACATGTCACAGGATAAGATCAACTAACCACAAAATTCCCATGATTTGACCCATAAATGTTTGTTTCTTTGTCATGTTCTACATCTGACATGGAACAGAAAATGGTTTTACAAGCATGTAGGTATTCAGAGACTAGACCTGACACACATTCACGCTGACAGGCGAGTTCACGATTGCTGAGGATCTTAAAGAAGTTCCTAGATGCACTTTGTTCATGTAGCCCTAATCTGAGGTGCATAATGGAGGTGCACAGCGGAAATACTGTACATACCAGCTTCTTTCAACCATGCAGGACAATCTCTTACCATGTGACTCTTTACAGCTCCAACCCAGATCTTCCTACTGAGCTCCTTATTCATCTACCCAGTTGCAACTTACCATCTTCCCGTGGATCTCAGATGCACATCTCAAGGTAACTATTCACATGGTAACCTTGATGTGATTTTATACTTTTGAAAGTTTCATTTTTGAGAATTCCACACATACATACAACACAATCATATCTATCACTATTTATCCCCTCCAACTCTTTTATTTCCTTCCTAACATGGCCACCTTACAACTTCATGTCTTTTTTTGTTTAAATATAGTCCAATTAGTAATTGGGTGTAGTGCATGTGCATCGGACTATCCACTGAAACAAGGCCAGCCTCCCCTCTCGCCCATCACCAATAGCTCTTCAGTTTGGAAGGGACTCTGAAGATCATCTTCCCACCTAACATTTCAGTTGGTTTGATCTTGCATAGGTCTTGGGCTGGTAACCACAGCCACTGTGTGTTCACTGCCATAGGTGTGTCGTGTCCAGGAGACAGCACTTTATAGCACTCCTCTCCATCCTTCAGCTCTTTCATTCCTTCCACCTCCTCTCTCAAGATGTTCCCTGAGCTTTGGTAGAGATGGAAGGTTAATATATATAGATGTCCCATTCAGGACGGAACACTCAGTTTCCTATTCTTAGCACTTTGACCAATTAGGCTTCTCTCCATTGACTGTTGTTGATTGCAGAATAAATAAATAATAAAAGTTGCCTGACCAAGGTTGAAAACTTCTGAGGTATAGGTCTATGGGTGGAAATAATATTCAGATGCCAACTGGACAGTATGATCATTTACTAAAATGACAATAGCATGTGTTAGGGCATATAACCTCCCAATTATGGGCTTTTGACAAGGAATACAGTACCAGGCATAAAATTACTTTCTGTGGAATTAGCCACAAATCTAATCAGAATACAATTAGTTACCCCATAGCAGCTCTGGCACTATTGTGCCCATAGGCACATCTTTCTTGACAGGTTGGCATGGCAGCATGTGTTGTCCAGAACCATATAAGACCACTAATATCTTTTCCTTCTCCAGCAGCCTGCATAGTACCTTCCAGCGCTAAGAAAACTAGCGAGGAGGAAGCAAGTTTCGTGGATGGTTTGAAATTTATTTCCCTATATCTTACAGCCAAAGTGTGTAGTGTGTTCAGCAAAGGAAGCTTACCTTGTGTTAGTATCTACATCTCTCTTCTGAGAAAAGCTAACTATCATGACACACAGGAGCAATGAACTTTCCTAGTACTTTTGATTTATGATCAAAATACAATGCCCCACTGAAACAAGGCTCTTTCCACTTCTAGATATAAACATGATGAACCTGGGATATCTTTTGGGGTTGGAAAGCAAGAAAACCATCCAGGATATTAGATTGTGTCCAATGACATCAGAGCCAATTTAGAGTCCCCACTTACCTTAGACAGAAAAAGTTTCATTAAAAGGAATAATTACCACAATGAATGGGAGTTCCCTAAAAGTGCAACAATCTAAAAATTAATTGAACCTGAATCTATTCATTTCTCTATATTGAATAACTAGTTTACATAAAACACAAAAATAAAGCACTATGTTAATTGGCACTATGAGAGGACAATCAAATCCAAACATAGAACTCTCCGCAGTGTAAATGACAGTGTCATTAAGGAACCAATGATATAAAAACAGACAATACAGATAGATATGTCAACCAAATGCCATCTGTGGGTCGTCGTGGTTTGGGTACTGATTCAAACAAGCCAGCCATGAGAAGATAAAGTTGATACAATTTACATAAAGCTAATATAAATTACGAGTTGAGTTTTCAGTTAAGGTATTATGATATTGTTTACAATAAAAATAATATTAAATATATATATATAAGGAGTCCTAAGAATGATGCGTATGCATCAGTCCAGTGGGTCCCAAAGACCTGGGCCTGAATCTTAAGAAGCAGTACCCATGGCTGACGGATGAGAAGAAACCAGGGAAACTTAAAGATCTAGATTCCCTATCTTCATCTACAATCCTAGCTTGGGGATTTGAGTCCAGCTGTATGACAACGCCTCCCAGTATAGCCCTCCAGATTTGAAAACCTTACTGCCTGAAGTCAGTGAAAGCGAGTCCCACCTTTAAGTAGAGTCCTTTTATTTGCAATCTGGCACAGGACACTGGGTATATTCCTCACTCTTACCAAATTGTCTGCGTGTATCTTAAATGTTCCTTTCAGTTTGGCCAAATAGCAGCAGTAATCAGCAAGACGTCAGGTAACTCTTGTGAAGCCCTCTCAACATGCCATCACCATCTGCATCAATATCTGCCTTTTGTGCACGAGAAAACTGAGACTCAGGAAGATAAATAAATCCATCGATGATATATAGCTCATGATTAAGAATTAAAAGAGGCTTTGGCCAGAATGGGTCGAATTCTAACGACCACATCTTTTCTGCGATACTGTATAGCTTCTCCAGGAAGAGGTGGGAAGTTTTTCCTGCCGTACACATTGATATTCAGAATTTGTTCTTTCCCAGTCAGCATTTGGATGTCAATTCCCACCACAGAAGACCCAGCAAAGCAGTGAACAACAGCTAATATCCGAGTACTCAGAGAGAAAATTGACAGGAGAAAAATCAGCACGTGAATTAAGGCCATGGATAATGGCATTATCAATACTAACCCTCTGACATCAAACGAATACCTTCTTTACTGGTAAACTGAAACCACTTCATCTTAAAAGTAAACAGAGTGCAAAGGCCTATAACTGTGTCGAATTTCATGCATCATGTATTTCATTGCAGGAACCCAGTTAAGTCAACATTTTCACATCCTGACATTTTAAATAAACCTATAGAATTGAAAGTATAAGCAAAAAAGCTATTATCTCCTCGGTGGAGGTATAAACAAGACTTAACGCTCCTGTTTACCACTTCCTGCTGCAGCTATTAGCTAATAGCTTGAATTTCTGAAAAAGTATTTGTTTCCTTTGAAACACGTTCTCCACATCAAAGCAAGGATTCTGTATCTTTGAGAAAGTGAACTTGGAAATCAAAATGAACTCCTTGGTCTGTAATGTAATTTTAAGCATCGCTTCTTAAACTCTAAAAACCATAAATACTCATGCAACTTAAGTATTCGGAATAATCAAAAAAAAACCAAATTCCCAAACACCTGTGTTAAAGGACTTAAAAATGCATTTCTCATCCTTATCAAGACAAAGCGTGGAGTAGTTTGCCAGAAAACTAACCTTCTCAATAAGTCTGAATTGCACATGGTGAAGGATTTTATTCCCAGGGCATAGGAAGCTAAACTGCTGTGAGCCCATCTGGAAGGCTGCCCTTGGCAGAAACGCTGTAAATGTAGTCATTTCCCCTCTGCCGGAGTCTTAAAGGGTGGTGTTTGTGTGAGTGTAGTCTGCTCTAGCAAACCAATACATAGAACAAACCATAATTTTCTGAATTCTGACCACTGTTGTAGCTGATCAAGATAATTTAGGAGTTCCCAGTCTCCCAATCATTTCTCTGTCGGAGGATCTGTGGCACCGCCGTGGAAGGCTTTTGTTTGGAAGCAGAATTACAAGAGTTCTTAATTGTTTGAGCATGTGTCATCTACTCCCCTCGGTAAAGGGGCTGCATGACAAAGCACAATTGTCATAGCAAAATATTCACGAAGTCACTGGCCTCTGAAAATTAGTACCTTCCCAACCATCAGTTTTGTTCCGGTCAAAATCTATGTAATCAACCTCTTGTTGATTACTCACAACAACCAACAGTGCAATACAAGTCAGTTGCAAAATGAAACTTAAAATCTTGGGGGTGGGGGAGAAGGGTTCAAGATTGTATAAAGTGAAATCGGCAGCGGAGACCTTCCAGAAACATGTGCACAGCCACAGGCATATCAGCATTGGAACAGTAAGGCCAAAGAGGAACTGTAGAAAAGGTTTCTTAACTGTTTGATTTTAAAGATGAAGCTTCAATCATTAGTTTGTTTTCTTGTTTGTTTTTACTTTGTACACTTTGTTCCCATGTTAAGTAGCCACATGTATGAGGACCATAGTCCAGAGCAAGAGAAAGGCCGGTATCCTTCCTCAGTTCTCACCTGCTTGTAAGGGCATCAGTTCAAGGGAGCTCACCACCTCAGGTTCCAATTTCCTTGAAATAATAACATCACTTGCATCTTTTAGGCAAGTGATTTCCTGTCATTCTCGTTTCTGTGTTTCTCCAATTCAGGCCTGAAAGACAGGATTGGCTGACCCCTTCCACCATGAGTTTGCAGTGGAAGGAGATTTGTTGCCTGCCTGGTCTTTCTGACCATACTCCTGTTACAATTTAACATTTCCCTTCTTGGTCCTTTGTTGCGTGGCAGCTGCTATTTATGTTTAATTACATCTTTCCCCCCTGACCCTACGCAGTTCTGAACTCCTAAATGCAAAAGAGTAAGCTGAACAGTAGGAACTTAATCTTTAACTCTAATAATTACATTTTTCAAAATAAAGAGCAGGGCATTTCAACATGTCATTTATTTTGAATTCTAAAGTCTGGAAAAGAAAAATTGAGACAACCCAAAAGCCATTATGCACCACCGGCCAGTCTTCATTATCTATGGCAGGGTGCAAGCTGCTTCCCTGGGGTTACAGTAAAGCTAAGGTCTGGAGTTTGGACCTGGATCTTCACATAGTAAAAGAAGTGGCTGGCAATACAGTTCTTTTTCTGAGGATGAAGCTAAGATGGCCTTATTTAGTTTCAAAGTGGTACTCAAGGCTGGGATTCGTGAACTAAAGGAAAGTGCCTTTATCTGCCTCTGCTCGCGACTCATCCCATCAGCTCTGCTCAGCTGCTTATTTAAAGGATGTTTGGCTGCAGTTTGTGCCTTTCAACTATTTTCTCTCCTTAATAAAGAGTCTCCTATTCATTCTTCCTTCCATTCACTTCTCAAGTATCAGTTGAGCACCTGAGTAGCATCGGCCCACTGCTAGGCACTGAGTAAGACAGGCGTGATTCAGAAAGCTGAGGACCTAGTGGGTGGTGGAGATGACGAATCAACAAATGTAAGGGCATGATGCTGGGAATCAGGAATGTGTACTGCAGAGGTAGCAGTGAAGAGTCTCGCCATAGCCATGGTGTCAGAGGAGAACCTTCTGAAGAGGCGGCATTAAGTCCGAGAAAGACAGGAAGGGATTCTGCAAGAAGCAGAAGATTCTAAGTACAGGAGACAGCTGTGTCCTCTAGAAGACTGTGGTGACCAGAGAAGAGGGGTGTGCTCGCTGGAAAAATTGAGACACACAGCACATCATCTCTGCAGACCTATATTCCTTAGGGAAGGTCCTTGTTGGAGCAGTTGCAATTTGATAATGAATTGATTTCATACATTTTTGCCAACTATTTAAGAAGCAAAGGGTGGGATGGGGTAAGAGGCCAAGAACAAGATAAATTGGCCTTTTCTTTTTATGTTTCTTGTTTTCTTTATCCTCTTTAACATATGTGCAGCATATATAATGTATGTGCAATTACTTAATGAACAACAGAGTTGTCAAAAGTTAGGATTCTCTTCTAATGCTGTAAAGAAAGTTATTTTCAGTCTGTTTCAGGAAATGCAGTGAGACAGGGCTGGCAGAAAAAGTTCTAGCAAGCTAAGGCAGGCAAGCTTCCAAGACAACGAACTTAATTGAGGTGGCTACAGTTAGGAGGCACATGAACTTGGCGTCTGGCGAATCCTATCTTCCACCTCACACACTTGGCATGACTTGGATATTATCTCTGTCTCCCTCACGGGATTATCACTCAACTTTTTAAGTCACAGAGTAGGATGAAGAAGTTCAACAAAGTAATTCGAGTAATGAATTCAGCACAGAAGCCGGTATATAAAAATGCTGGGTAAGCATTGGCTAAGACATTTACAGTTTTGCTATGATAAAGCAAACCCATTAGGATGAACAAATCAAGAACTTGTTGGTAAGTATATTTGTGCTAAGTTTGAAAGTTTCTCCTTTGGGGGAAAAAAAAGAAGAAGGACATTAAAAGGTGAGAATATCTACAGTGCTGCAAGAGCTTACGTTGCTCAACACTTCAAAGATCAATTAAAACAGTTACATCCTTGCTATAGATCTCACCTCCTGAAATATCACCTCAGCTTGATAAACTGCATTCATAAATTCCACCGTGCCTGATTTCCTCCTCAAATCTGTTAGGATTAATGAAGAAAGTGTGAGAACCAAGTGGGATTATTGCTAGCATGAACTAAAGCATTTCGTCACCAAAGGTAAAGACGACCAAGACGCAATGTGAATTGCAGGAAAATCCAAACTCTAATAAGAGAAAAGTAGAATTGCACTAAAATTCAATCCTACCCATCTTGCTATGGCAATAACTTAAAACACTTTTAAAGACCAGAGAAAAGCTCGTGGCATTGCCTGATCTGTTACTTGATAGAAGATTTTTATATATAAGAGAAACTTTGAGCCCTTAACTACAGAATGTAGGCAAGACATCACTTCATGAACATATGAACAAGTCCAGCTAAGTGGACACTCTGCACTGAAGGAGACTTCAGGCAGCTTCCTTTGAGCTGCAAAAGATAACACGGAGTATTGCAAACACCTAACAAGCTAATGTTTCGTAAGCCTTAATTCACCCCTAATTTCATATATATATATACAAAATGCACAGCCAGTGGTGACGTTTAACAGTGAACCTTTGACAGGGTTTCATACTGAACATATCGCTGGTACTTTTGTGCTGTATTCTTTGAAATCCCTGGCATAGACTCCACTAGTTTGGAATTAGAGATTCTTTAGTTGAGTTTTGACTTATTTATTTATCATTCTCTTTTTTATGTTTTATTTTTTTTGTTTTTTGCTTTTGTTGTTGTTTTGAGACAGACAGGCTCTCACTATGTAGCTGAGGCCGGCCTGAAACTACTATGTAAAACAAACTTGCCTTAAACTCACAGATATCCGTCTGTCTCTACCTCCCAAATGGTGATTAAAGGAACAAGCCACCATTGCTATCCATTTAAAAAGAGTATTTGACTTGGTAAAATAGCAAGGTGGAAACATATTCAGAAAACAGCAAGTCAATACTTAACCCACCCAAATGAGGAAAATGGCAATTTTGAAAAGCCTAAGGATGTCCATTTCCATATGGATAAATGTACACATTATATAAAAATAATTACAATTAATGTTTTACTTATTCATTCAAACAAGTCCAAAGAAACTTCTAATTGAAGATATTCCAAGAATATCAGTAGGCATTCTTTGTAGTTACAGATATTTGAAACTAATGATGCTAAAATTCTAACTATTCATAATAAAGATTTCTTATTAATTCTCAGTGATCCCTCTCCACTGCCCTCCCCTTGAGAGAGCAGAGGAAAGGAAAGGAAGGAAAGAAATGCAATTCTCTGAAGTATGATAAGACAGGTTATTTCCTCCTTTGGCTCAACTCAAAGAGAATGTTGTCCAGAAACCACAAAGGAAGTGCCCGAGACATAGATCTTACCTGCCGTCACCCCAACAGACAGTGCTTTCCAAAGACAGGATTTCTTCTCCTCTTTCAAACCAACTACATTTTGCACAGTGATGAATACATTGTAGATGTTCTTTGAAAATTCATCCAACTCTATTGAAAGACTAAGATTACTATCTAGTTTTATATTCTTCAATGTCAAATCACTAAGATAAAATCAGATAAGACCACAGAATTCTGAACTAATTCAATAAAAGTCATAAATTATGAAGAACTTCTACTAATAGATGGTTAAATAAGGGTACCTAATTTTAAAATGTCTCAGTTATTAGAGGACAAAACCCCCCACAAATGCCATGTAATTTTCTAAGGAGTTTTATAATAGGTATAACTTGCTAGAATTAAGGTTATTAAATTTAATATGAACATCTTTGAACAAATTTGAATTTGGTGAAAGCTATGAGGAACAAGCAAATTCAATACACTGCAAGCAGCCCAAACGTTAACTCATTCCATAGATACAGTTTACCTCTAAAAGCCAGAAGCATCACTTCTTACAGCTCATCTTATGGCTGAATGGATTATGTTCTATTCATCCTACCTCCAGGAAGGAAGCTGACGTCTGTAACAGTACCATTCATCCTTGTGTTATAAACGATGAACAAGCAGAACTCTTAAAGCATAAAATGTGAAGCTTTTTATTATGTATACAGTGTTCTGTCTGCATATATGCTTACTCGCCAGAAGAGGGCACCAGATCTCATTGCAGATGGTTGTGAGCCATCATGTGGTTGCTGGGAATTGAACTCAGGACCTCAGAAAGAGCAGTCAGTGCTCTTAACCTCTGAGCCACCTCTCCAGCCCCATGTGAAACTTTTTAAAACATAGTTGTGGTAAACCTGAGACACCCCTTTTTCCACTGAGTGGATATATCATTTGGTTCAAATCTTTCCAATTCCTACCTGAGATCAGTTTTTTAAAAATGTGTCAAACTCTGGGGAGTGTGTAAGACTCAATTCACTGTTTCGCAGAGCAGTTTGTGCTCATGTAACGGGGTGAGTTGGTAAGCAACTGAGAAGTATGGGGCATTCATGAGTCTTTCTCCCAGAATAATGTGCATAAGTGTGGCTCAGATTAATACTCTCATAAGACCTAGTTTATTTTCCAAAATATTCTATTCCTGAGAAAACTCTCCATCACATATAAGCAATTTCTTAAAGTATTTTCAGATTAGGGAGGTTTCCATCTTCTTGGAAATGAAATAACTGTCCCTTAGCTTGACAGTGTTTAAAAGGCTTAGTTTAGAGAGCAAAAGTCACAAGGTTATGGTATGAAGAGCACAGGATTGATTTCAAGTTTGCGTACACTTCTAAATTCTAACCTTAGCTGTAGGGCTATGGAAAAGGCTTACTTGGTCAAATACTTGCCACACAAGCATGGGAGCCTGATTTCAAATCCCAAGAAACCATTTCACATATAGATGCAGTAACACATATCTGTGATCCCTGTAGCAAGATGAGAAGTAGCTGGACTGGTCTATGTAGCAGCTGAAAACAACAGCCTTGCCACAAACGAAGTGGCATGTGAAGACAAACACCCTAGGTTACCAGCATACGCAAGAACTATAGGACAGGTTCACACACATGAACATACATGCACACACACAAATTACATACACACACAGGATAAACATTTTAAAAATAAAAAGTAAATTCACTAATAAAAATAGCTACTTGCATAAAGTTGGATAACCTAAACTTTGATTTTTTTCCCTCTATAAAATGCTGATAGAAGTAGATACTATTATATTACAAAGAAATCCTGTCTATGTTTTAGGCCTCTTATTTATTTTTGGGTCCTAGTTCCAAGATATCTCATCATGTATCTGCAAAATATTCTAAAGTCTGCAAACATATAAAACCTCTGGTTCCTACTACTCAACCAATAGCATCTCCAGGGCCCCCTCCACAGTCTATGCCCCAAACAGGATACAGACAAAACGGAACTACCTTGAATTATACTTTACATCATACCTTCACTGTAGATCTGTGCATATGCACGCGCACGCACGCACACACACACACACACACACACACACACACACACACACAAAATCAAGTCTCAAGCACAGTGTTCCAGTCCAGACTCCCTAAGCAATACATCTGTGAAAGCATATCAGCGAGTGACCACTAGAGCCTCCAAATTCCCACACTGTGTAGCCCTAATCTCTTCTCTCCTTCCTATGCAAGGTGCCAATGCCAACAGCAGCTGTATCACACTGGATGGATCCTGTAATCCCAGGATGTTGCACATCACATGAGCATAGCAACAAGCACCGATTTCAACCTGCAAATGGTAATACCAACTGCCCTCTCCCCTGTGCAGCCGTGTGTTTTCCGTAAAATAAAAGGAAGCGACTTCATCCACACACTATTAATTTTTCTCCAACCACTTTAAATACATGTGGGCAGAGACGTGCTTAGCTGTGGCAGTCAGCTGTTGTTTCTCTACTTAAAGTTTATAACTCCCACATTGTTTAACCATGGTTGAGCCTGTCTAGCCCCCTTTGCAAAATTGAACTTGTGCTGAGATTTTTGTTTGAAATGACAGAACTGTAGGCCCTGAATAGCAGGTTGAGAAAATGCACTCATTTTCTGGATTTAAAACATTGGAAAAGAAAACTATGTTTTACCTTTAGGTGATCTTCTTTAATAAATCTTGTTTAAAAGTAAAGGCATAAGAACATTTTTGCCAGATTAAAAATCCATGGGGATGTTTCAAGTTAGAATTTTTGCTTTGTACCCAAGCTCATTTCCGTTTTAAAGCAGAGACTCTAATTTCCAGTTCTACCAAGAGGTCAGCAACACTGATTAACACCATCAGGTCTCTTCAGTCTGCACCAAAACAAAGCCAAGCCAGAATATAGATTGAAAATCTTTAATCCCGAACTCTTAATTCCCAAACGATCGAAAATAAGATTTTTTTTTGAGCACTAAATGTCTCTAGTAAAAAGCTCATACTTGACTTGATGCCATGAGTCCCAATCAAAATACAGGATCATTGCAAGTATGGTGTCAGATATATATGCGACATAAATGAATTTTATACTTAGCACTGGGTCCTGATCAATATATATATATATATATATGTATATATATACATACATATATGTGTATATATATGCAAATATTTAAAAAAACAAAAAAATATGAAACCCTTTTGCAAAAGGAACAAATGCCTACAGAGTGCCTTCAGGAATCTCTCCTCTCCCCAAAGTGTGCCACAAACAAGATGTGCAGATATGACCATGCAATCCTCGATTTTAATTTTTATGATGCCTCCAGAACACAGTTGTAAAAGTCCCTTCCTCTATCTACCTTTTCCCAAACAAATAATTATCTGATGCTATTCTCACTCATTCCACTTTCTTTCTGAAATATCTTTTCGTACTTTACTTTGATTTCTGACTTCTATATAATTTGGCTAGTATATCCAGAGACCTGAATATTTCTTGTACATATCTACTGGGAGTCAAATCAGTTAGCAAGCTGAACAGATTTTATATACCCCCAGGTCTTGAAGTCTGGGTTTTCTCCAGAACTTCAAGTAGTTCTCACAAAAGAAACACCTCTCCAGACATTCAGTATAGAGCCCAAACAGTCATATTTTCTTCACCTCTTTTCATTTTCATAAATATGAAGAAGGTCCCACAGCCATCTGACTGACCCTAGGGCCAGAATTTAAATGCATGCATTTAGACACAGCATTAGACTTACTCGTTTATATTTCATAACAATATTCGGGTGAATAAAGCACTTTCCTCTTGGAATTTGATGTACATCAACATAAATTCCAAAATTTTCATTTTTCTGTAGACATCACCAAGGCGAGAAAGAGCTTTATTTAGTGAGGAAAGGCACTGAAGAGGAACCAGCACTCTCCTGTCTTAGTCAGTGGCTGCTGCTGTTTGGAAACAGCATGAGCAAAGTAACTTGGGGGAGGAAAAGGCTCATTTGGCTTATGCTCCATCACTGCTATTCATCATTGAAGAAAGTAAGGACAGGAACTCAAGCAGGGCAGGAACCTGGAAGCAGGAGCTGATGCCTAGGCATGGAAGGATGCTGCTTACTGGCTTGCTCCACATGGCTTTCTCACCTGCTTTCTTATAGAACCCAGGACCATCAGCCTAGGGATGGCACCACCCACAATGGGCTAGACCCTCCCCACATCAACCATTAATTAAGAAAATGCCCACAGCCTGATCTTATGGAGACATTTTCTCAAATGAGACTCCCTCCTCTCAGATGAATCTAGTTTTTGTCAAGTTGACCTTAAACTAGCCAGCACACCTCCCTTCTCCAAAACCCAAATATCATCTCACTCAGTGCTTAACAAGAAAATCTGGAAGTATGGATGAGTCAATATGAACAACAGCCGTGATGCTAACTGAAGCAATCGATATTTGTTATGACCTTATTGATGCCAGTATTCTGTCAGATGACCCACTTGGATTGCATAATGCGCAAAGCATTTTGGAAAAAAAGTAAAAGAGCCACCACAATACTAAGACACATATCCAAAGCCTTACATGATAATAAATGAGGTTCTGACCTCTGGGCCCACAAATTTTTAATTAATCCTCTGAGCTGACTTCTAGCTCACTCACTCAAATTAGGTAAAAAGTGGTGAAAGTAATGTGCTCTCCTAATTTCTTGATTTATGCGTTATCCAGAAGCCTTTCTACAGACCAAGACTTTACAGTTTAGATGCCAAGCTACTCAGAAGCTGGAACACCTTGAATTAAGGGTCATCTGGTCTTCCTTCCATAGGACAAAGATGGCAAAATGTAGCCTGAATATATCAAAGCCTCCAGGCAAACGTAGGAGTTTGTGTGACTTGAAATACTATAGTAATATCTACATGGTGCTGCCTCGAATAACAGAGCCACAAATGCAGTAACCAGAAAGAAAACACAAATGTAATACTTCTATACTACACAGCAATTATTTCAAAAGTTCCTGTAAGTGTATAATGATAACTTACCCTGACTCAGGTGCCCTGCCTCCTATAGTTTAATTTAAGACACTTCATTATCTTGATGAAGGTAAGAAGTGCCTCACTGCCAGGCTCCAAATTGGTTCCCATCTCTCTGTTTCCCCTTTGTGAGCACTTGTGGTCCCAAATTCTATCCATCATTAGACTCACCCCCAACACCATCTTTTCCCAGGGATTGATCTGGGCCTGTCTAGTCCCACATCCTGACACTCGCAGTCAACTTGCTCCTACTACCTGTCATTAAATTACATCCTGATGACCCAGCTTTGCAAAACAGGTGTGTGCACTGAAGTGGAGACTGAGTCTTCACTTGTCAGCCACTGATGATAATTTATTTCTTGTCCCCACATTTCTGTAATTGGTCTCATGATATCATGGTCCTCCAGGACTGGGACCTTGAAGTTCACTGTCAGTCCTAATTCAGAATGTGTGACTGTCTACATGCTGATGGAGTTGTACAACCATGGTTGCTTTGTTTGTTCCCTGGAAGGCTAAACACTGAACTTTGGCAACGCATGCTCGCATGCTCGTTAGACTGAATTCAACTGTGGGATGCCAACGGCTACATTACATGTGTGGCTCTCACCTGACTTCTCACCAGGATGCAGGCTGCTAGCATGCACCAGCCAGCTTCCTTCTCTAACCTTGCCTCCTCCTAATCCCCTATCTCATACCTGAAGTTTACGTGGTTTCCAGGTCTCCTCCTATGTAAGCTTCAGAAAGCTACCAGCCTGGATGCTATACTTAATATTCAATAACCTCTTCTAGCTATTTTACTAGAAAGTTAAGGGTAAACATTATTGCCTCTTCAGTTATATGGTCCAAGCGAGGATAAAGATTAGAAAATCATCAGGAACATGCACATTATGTACAGTGAATGTAATATTTGAATTCATTATCCTTTCTACTCCCATATATTTTCTCAGCAAATGACAGAGTGTTGCAATTCTCACACCTACCAATGGATTTATTGTATCAATTTCTCTACTTCATCCTTTTTTCTTCCAATATATACTGAGTATAAAATTTAAGCACAGATAACTCAGAGAAAATTAGAAACAGAAAGACTAAGTCTCAATATCTACTGTAGTTAATTTTTGTTTCAACATCTCCATGACTAAAAACCTCATTACAGGAAGCGTTTTAATGGGGCACAGTTTTCTCCAATCCTCGCCTTCGATGGAGAGCAGTATCTACACAATTCTGGCATGGCATAGACCCTGGTGTTTCAGGAAATCTTGTCCCAGGGAAACATAAACAAACATATACACCAACCTTATAGAGTACTAGCATCGAACCTGACCACACCCACATGGGACTTGGTAAGACAGTGAGCTTTCCTGGCTTACTTACAGAGCACAAACAAAGGGTTATTCATGGGAGTGTGGGTTACCCCAGTGCCAAGCAATTCCCAGAAAGTCTCACCCAGCACAGATTATACTTCCCTACGACTGCATAAGGGGAACTGTCCCTTCAGTCAACATGCCACAAGCTACACGCATACCCTAGCACCTCCCAAGGTCATAAGGCCTTGTTTAATTAGGACAGCATTGCTAGCTGGACAGCAGGAGAGGGAGTGATTGAGACCAGGAGAAAGTCAAATGACCTTCCCCATCCCTTCCACTCTATGAAGAAACAACAGTCAGCAGGCCTAATCTGGAGGGTCTCTTGAATGCAGTCACAGCTCTTCTGATGAAGATGATGGCTGTTATGCTTGGAAGATGGCACCATACAGCACCTTGTTAGAATCAAGTACTACCCAACAATTAATCATTATACTGGGGATTTACAAAAATCAGAGACACTAAAGTGTAGCTTGTGTGTTTAGAACTTTTGAGACATTGAACTAATACCCCATATAAATCGACTTACCTTACCAGAACACAGCATGGTTAAACTAATGTGGGTACCAAGGTCGAACATGGTCTGGGGAACACCCAAGCTGAACTAGGCATTGAAGTTCCAATGACACAAGCCAATTTACACATAAAGCCAATTGTTTCTAGTAAGAAGCAGCACTTCTTAAAATGCAGATCACATTTTGAAAAACTTGAAGTCATTCCCTGCTAAGGTTTTATCCCCAGTGAGCATACTAAAATTAATGTAGTAAGCCTTAACTCTAATCTTTTTCTTTTGTGAAATGGAACAAAAAAATTTAGGATGTATTATAAGTTCAAGAATGTATGATGAAACTGTTCCCATATACATTAGATACATAACACATACGTGCATATGTATACACATAGATACAGACAAACATGTATACTCAGTACCTATCACATATCAGGATCTTCAGACACTGGATACATCATGTAACAACAGATCAAAATCCAAAAATTTATGATTCATAATACAGCATACATAACAATGTAAAATGTACTTCCTAGCATTCCGCAGGTGCACAGGTGGAGCTGCCCCCTTAGTTAATATTCCACAAGCTACACGCATACCCTAGCACCTCCCAAGGTCACAGGGTCTTGTTTAATTAGGACAGCATTGCTAGCTGGACAGCAGAAGAGGGAGTGATTGAGACCAGCCGAAAGTCAAATGACCCTCCCTATCCCTTCTACTGTTGTCGCATGATGTATCCAAGTGTCTATGAACCCTGCTATGTGATAGGTCCTGAGGATGCAACAAGGCACGTGCATTCTCTCCAACACCCATTGTGGGGAGACTTTTACTAACAATTGCCCTCTCACTGTAGAAAACCCTGGACAGGGGTGATGCGGTCAACAGCCCAAGGCATGCCCCCTTCTCCCTTTCTAAACCCATCTTCAGGAAGAAGCTCCTTGAAGCTATGCTCTCTTGCACCTTTGTCTTTAATGATCTGTTTTCTACAATGCCAATAGATGATAAGCCTGTTGGAATAGAAATCTGAAAAGTGGAACAGTTCTTAGTGAATACTTCTAATAGTGTGATGGATGGAGAACTTCAATCTAAATTTAAAATAAATACTCACTGCTAGTTACATCTAAATTGCAATCAACTATTCTCTTAGGCAAATTAAGTACATAACCACACATATTGTCCCAAAAACTCGTCAGAGATATCCCAATGGCACTAACTAATGTCTAAATTGATAATTATCAACACAAAGATATGCTTCTGCAATGTGTACTGCTTGTAGCTCATATGCAGTACAGCTCCAGCACATACCCAACACTGTGCTTTGTCTCTTGTTCTTACAGTAACTATCAAGACTTCAACCCCTACTGTAATCTACAAGCACGAGATTAAACAGGAAAAAATCACCAATTCCCTCAGTTTTCCAATTTACCTATGGAGGCAGGTCAGCTACGTATGAAGTATGAACATGAAAGACCATCTCAGTGGCAAGGCAGCCTGAACAAAAGGAGCCGGGTATGGTAAAGATCTAGTGGGAAGAGTCAAGAGAAGGAAAGGGGGATTGGAAAACTACTGACGGCTGAGTCAGAGTAGAAAAGTATCTTCAAGACCTGCCAGCAAAGTGGCCACAGCCAAGTCATCTGAAGGTGTTCGGCTGGAAAAGCAGTTGTGCATAAGAGCGGGCAGATGGTTGGGGCTGGAGACCAAGCTATCTTAGCTGTTCCTCCCAAGGAGTCTATGGAAGGGATGCTTTCCCCCAGGAGACCTGCCAAGGAAAATCTTAGTAAAAATTGGAAGAAAACATTTAGCAGTGTGACCTGAGGCTAGACTCCTCCTTGGGAGGCATTCGACATTCTCCTGTGTCCTTACGCCTCTGACAACCCTGTGAGGAACAAATTACCATCTTCACTTTATAAAAGAAGACAGAAAGTTTTTCAAGGTTAAATAAGTCATCCACAATCATTCACCAAGCAAGTGGTAAAACTAAGACCACCTAAGTCCACAAATGCGAGGGTTTCTGACACATGACAAAATTATCAACTATTCTCAAAGAAAAACTTATTTTACAAGCATATGCTCCCCCTGACTGTTCTTAATCTTCCTTTAATATGTTAATGGTCATTAAAAGACTATAAATAAGCAAGCCATTAAGCTTAAAGTCAAAGTGTTTAACACAAGTGCCTTCTACAGTTGCCACAGTGGGTTGAGATGTAATTTTTTTTTTCAACACTTTTTTTTTTTGTCTTGAACTGCATCTTTTCAATACTCACAGGGAGAGTGGGAGAAAAACAGTCTAGACTCTGAGTCCAGAATGTCTTGTCTTGACTTCTAGACCCACTGTTTATCAGCTGCATAGCCTGGAAAAAAGTAGGCCTCGGTTTCCTCATCTGTGTAATGAGAATCATCTACCCGTAGGATCGCTTGATGACTAAATGAGAACTTATAAGAAAAGATACTTTATTATTCTTATAATTATTGCTTCCTCGTGTGCACTAGTTCATCTTTTTCTAGTAAACTTTAGTCTGGGGTTTTATCAATAGAAAAAACAGGAGTGGTTGTGGTGAGAGAAGAAACCTTTAAGCTTGAAGCTCTGGAACAGTGAAGTGTGTCTATTCCATCCTCTGTCTCCATGTTCCTCAGTTTCCGGGCTTGCTGATGGATCCCGCACAGTGGAAGCTGCTGCCTGGCTGGTGTTGTTTTTGGAAAGCATTACACTTCATAAATTATTTGAAAAGGAACCATTTTGTTTTTATGCTGATATGTGATATATTTTTGCCTTTGGAACAAAACCAGCATTTGCTTACTTACTGGACATGGGTCAGTCTGTGTGGAAAAGAGAAATCGTGGCCATTGTCATAACAGAACTTTGAACCACTATTGAAACCTTAGGTCTCCATGTTGTTTTAAACAACTATTTCAAATGTTGGTCAAATGAAAAGGTCAAATCTGTGTCGCCATGAAAGAGCACAAAGGTTCTCATTATCCTCCAGCCTCCGCTGGTACGAGACAGCCTGTGTTTAAGGCACATCTCTCCGTAATCAATTTCTTTACTTACAAATGTCATCCTAAATGGACATTTTACAGCTGATTAATTTTTGTCCTTTTTCTCATATGCAAATACAAGTCTAAAATGCACACTTCCAGTAGATTTCCTCTCTGCTGATTAAAGAGCTGATTTGCTTCATATCTGCTACCTTCAGCCCTCGCAGGAAAATGACTTTTCAAGCCCCGATCTTAAAACCCCTAAATATATTCATATTTTCTCCAAAATATTGAAGTGAACAACAGAACAGTTGTCTACAGAAGGCAAAACGCACTGTCGCTTCCTTTGTCAAAAAGTAAACACATTAAGTATGGTGTACACACAAATGTACTCAATTAACATTTTAATTAAGGGTAACAAACAGTAATTAAACAGATGACATTTTCATTAATTTTCCCAACTGTAAATGGCCTGATGGAAATTATTGCTAAATTGGATTCTGGTTAAATATTCCTCCTTGCAAAATCAGTGCCCTCAAACTACCCATGCTCAGAAACATTTCCCTTTCATGTTCTTCCATGTGCTTCCCTTTCCTAGGCATGATGCCATGTCTACAAATGAGTTTTCAAAGCTCCGTTTCTCAATGTTATGAACCTTCTTCTCTTCATAGAGCATGCAAACAATAGTCTAGCTGCACATATGAGTGTATTAGGCATTTGCATGTTTTTATGCAAAACCACAGTATTAAAGTGCGCAGGCAGAATTAGGTCTATAATTAAAGACACACACTTGGTCACTAGATCCAAACAGTACCAAGCGTAGGTACCCCAGTTTTCATGCTACCAAATCTTGGGAACACCTGTCTCTAGCCTTGCAACGCAGCAGGGGGTGCCGAATCATGTCAAGGGATATTATTAATTTTTCAAAGTAAAATTAGGCATGATCCACTTTATTTCTTAAAGCAAATATTTCTACTCAGTGTTTTGAAGACAAGTGGTATGAAGGGATGAGAAATGATGCCTAAGATATTGACAGTTGCTGTGTTGTCAGAAAGGCAGAACAAGCTGTGCTCTGAGGGTTGCCAGATTTAGCAAAACAAAAAACCGTGTTTTGGTTTTCCCCATGTTTCACAGAACGTATTTATACTAAAAGGCTGCTCGTTGTCTGTCTGACATTCAAATCTAAATAATCCTCTATATCTTACATGGAAACCCTACTTAAAATTTAAAAAGTAGAAATAATAATAAAAAAAACAATGTCCCCTTGAGGAAAGGGACAGTGGCTTCTCCACTCACTCCATTCTCTTGGACTCTGATGCAGAGTTAACTATGAAACAAAAATCTGGTGCCAGCAGCTGTTTTGGGTCTTGCCAGGGCCGGGAGGGCCACAGGAGCATGAAGAATAAAATCTCCAGGAGCTGGAGAGGCTCAGCGGCTAAGAACACTGCTGCCCTTCTAGAGAGCATGGGGTCAAGTCCCAACACCACACCTGAAACATCCAACACCCTCTTCCAAACTCAGAGGGCAGTCACAGACATGTGGCATTCAGACACATATACATAAATAAGAACAAAATGTTATTTAAAGAAATGAAAAAAATTAAAAAAAAACATTTCCAAGAGAGAGTCATCCTGTTACTTAGTAAGCCATATCTGTAGTTGAAAAAGTTATTGATCCATTGCTCAATCTGCTCTGATTTAATTATATCTTAATTGCAAAAGATGGGTCTCAGAGGATAGCAAGCCTCTCATTTACATTTTATATTCTGGAATGATAAAGTGAAAGCATGCAAGTCCTTGAGAAGAATCCTAACACAGAATGCTGAGTGACACTCTTTCCCTCAAGACAGTACTGAGAAGGCTTTGTGGCTCTGTGGATCCTTGTAGCAAAACTCTTGGGAGCAACAGAGTTTCCATAAGGATGGCTTGAAAAGACTCCTAATTTCAACCTGGTGCATAAGCAAACCTCAGACCAAAGAGAAGAAGGTTCATGGCTCAGAGGGAATGAGTACATTTCAAGTACCTGTGTGACAATGAAAAGCCAATTTGCTTCACTACAACAACCAGTGAACCAGGAAAGGAGTGAAGATAACATAGAAGGCTTAGATGAGATGAAAACAACCCATTTACCAGATGAAAAGAGAGAGGATTAAAAACTAAAAATCCGGTACCAGACTAAGGATGCATTGCAGTAGCCTAAAATGGCCCCTAAAACTGGAACTGTCCTCAGGCATGAGACAAAAGCACAGGGGACTACAGGAAGTCTGAGAAGAAGACAAGAGTTGTCAGGCCCTTGTTTTGGATGAACAAGAAAACAATGGTGACAGTATGCCTGCCATCTGAATGGGAAAGCAGAACACGAGCCAGAATCCTCCAGGCTCTCTTGCAGCCAGTGATGCTGGTAGGCCACAACCTCGTGGTGATCAATAGAGATGGGTTAAATTAAGATATAAGAGATAGCCAACAAGAAGCTAGAGCTAATGGGCCAAGTAGTGCTTTAATTAACAGTTTCTATGTGATTATTTCGGTTCTGGGTGGCCGGGACAAACAAGCAATTCCCCTGCAACACCAGTGATGCTGATGTAGGGCTGGATATGGGCTCTCTTAGCCAGTGAGTCTGACCTAGGGCTGGGTGTGGTGCCTGTGCCTTTCACACTATAGCAATAGTAGCCATGAAGTAACTGAAAACGAAGCAAGATTTGGACGTTCATAGCAAAGCAAACCAGTGAAAGTCATGACGTGTGATTTGACCCCATCTCAGTCCTCCTTTATCTCATGGTCTGCTGATCTGGGTCTGTACATGTGGGTCTCATCACAGTGTGGACTCAGCCATTCCCAGATCGGTCCTTTGACTGGCTTCACAAAGCCCAGAGTTATACTATCAGGGTACTACTGGATATCCATGCCTGAAGTAGGCAGAGCCAGCATCAAAAGCAAGATTGCCCTTGCCACGAGTTTAAGAAGGCTAGCACTGAAAAATGCTGTCTTAACATTGTGATTTCCCCAGTTGGTATGTGCTACACATTAGGACTAATACCAAGGGTTAGCAAAAATGAAGCTTTTTTCCTTCCTTGGGGAATAGCATATGCTTGCGTGGCAAAGTGCACAACCACCTGGCTCATTGTTGTACAAGGATATTGTGGGAGGTCAGGTCTCCTTGGGAAAGCTCTGAAACTTCAAACCTCCTGACTTGGTCTGTGGGGTTCAGTGCTAGAGGTTATGCTACCCCATGTCCTACTCCAACCTCAGTCTTCCCAGAGGAAATCTCATCTATGATAAACTCAGCTATCCAAGGACTCTGTTTGCCCCAGGGTATGTAGAAGTCCCTTATCTCTTCCCCGGGTCTACAGAGAACCTCCAACTCCTATCTGAGGATCAGTCTTCTCTTTCAAGTATCTGTTTGTGTCAAAAAAAGAAAACGACCCTAAAATCTAGCTACAGGAAGTTGTGAAAGTCAGTTCAGACTAATGAGAGCATGAATGTTTTCAACAGTCAATATATCAGGTGATCTTTAGGGGCTATTCCATTGCATACCCACCCGTCCATCCCTCTCATCATCACTGCACAGTCCTTATGCCTCTTACTTTATGGCTCTCTCTTGGCCTTTTAAGGAAATATGCATTGAGACTCATCCAATATTGAGCCTGTGAGTTTGCAGAGCATTACAGAGCAAAGGCTCTTCAGTGTGATACATAGTCTAGGAACCAGGGAGAAAAACAGCTGCTTCTATTTAGTTTGCAGAGTAGAAGTCTGAAGAAGGGATGTTATGCACCTTTAAGAGGTCTTTAGAAAGCCAGATGTTATACTTTCCTTCACTTGAATGTATTAAAGATAAGTTATACTTTATATTCCGAGTTTCTTATGCTTCTCTTTAATTTTGTAGCTCAGAGGCTATTTTTATACGGCATGTACGTACCTAGGCCAATTTAAAATTATCCTTACTTTTTCTCACTTGCTAATGGTTGAATTTTCATGTTTAATTTTAAGCTTGAGAATAGGGAACCTGTTATCTCTCCTCCACTTCCTGTCACCTTACAGGAAAGTGATTGTATAGCAGTTGCAAGTATGGGGACAATTGGCAGGACTGGGGGAGGGGACAAATGAGGACAGAACAGATGTTAGCAGATGAGTTCCCATGCTGGTCTTATCACTTGCTAATAGAAAGTTGATGAATTGTAAAGGGATAAACACTTTCCATGGCCTGGCCTCTGGGTAGGCAGCAATTCCAGTCAAGTGCCTGGGTAGGGTACAGAGATCCAAAACACAGCAAAAAGGGATGTGACCGTGATGGCAGGTGACAATGAAAAAACAGAGCAGAGAAAGTAAATGACATGAAGGACCCGAACCAAGATTACTCTGATTCCAAATACGATGAGAGAAAGAAACACCCTACCAGCCCCATTAATAACTTCATCCTGCCTGGAAACAACCTGGCCTGGATTGTAGATTCCAGGACGATCCCAATTAAATCTGATCTTGCCTCAGTCCATCCTAAGAATCAACTCCAGGGTAATCAATAACTGATCCTGGGAAATCTGCCCTAATGTACCCTTGGGTGGCTGCTTCCTTTACAAATTTGCTTTGAGCTCTTTTCACCAATGAGTCTAGATGTCTGTGAGGGAGAAATCCATCCTTTAAAGTGGAAGCGCATCTGATGACAATTGGAGAAAATGAGTCAAAGACCTCCAAGGAAATCTGTCAAAAAGGACAAATCACGAATAAATGTATTTTTCAGACACGTGTCATAGACATTAGCATTAACCATTGTATGCTGCTTATGTTCTTCACAATTTGGGACCATTTGTCAGTCAAAATTAAATTATAAACATCCCATTTGTAGAATAAAATATTTGTCAATCTTATTTGCATGAATCCTTGGGTTTCTTAAGCTAGTTAACACCCTCCCATTTTCTCAATGTGAACATCAGGCTGCATTAATCACAAGACCATAACCCACTTACAGGGCATATTACATAAAAGGTCACACAACCTGCTGTGAAATACAGTATCTTTAGCATTTGGATCACTTGGGATGTGAAGAGGAAGGATTCATTAATGAAGTGTGAGGCTCATTTTATTTATAGTCCATAGGAAAGATGTATTTCACGGCTATTAGAGGCACTTCTGCAGGCAAGAAGTTACAGCTAACCCGAGTGCTCTGCAAAGACAGAGCTCATGCAGTCCCAGTGTCTCTAGAAGGCAGAAAGAAGAAGAAGGAAGAAACTCATTCTCTAAGGAAACAAACCAAAATGCATAGGAGAGAAACAGGGTGGGAGAGAGGAATAAATCCAAACAACAGCTGGACACTCAAAGGAAGGCCCCTGGTGTTTGTAGACTGGAGTATGGCAGATGTTGAGATAGTTTGGGTCATGTATTTTCTATCTTCATCATGAAATGGTAGAAAGATTTGACAGAGTGGCGATCTCGAAGAGAGATCCAGTAAATCAACGGGAAGCAGAATGTCAGGCACTCAGTTAAAAATAGCAAATGCCTGAATTGTCTGCGCATATGCAGATGCTAAAGGAAGGTTTGGAAATTGATAAGAGTGATGTCCAACATATGCTCAAAGGAAACCCTGAGGTCCGGACTCTGTGTTTGACTAAGACAGGTGCACCTAGCTTTCTTCAGAACCCAGCTGCTGTCTCCCCCAGTGTGACTTTTCTCTTCCATCCCAACACCTTATGTTCCAGCCATTACAAATCACTTCCTAGTTTAGAACAACGTGTATTGCCTTTAATTCTGAACTCTGTAGGGAACTTTTTCTCTCACTATGAGGCCTTTCTCTGCTCATCTCACCAATTATAAACACACCCCAACCCCGCATGCACGTGTCTCCTTCTGAGGCGGCTCCTTTTCTAACTTGCCCTGCTCTCCCAAGTGAAGAAGCCTGCCCCCACTGCATACTGCGTGCATCTTTAGGCACAAAAGAAGGCAAATGTATTTCAACGTTGACTCCTTATATCTTCAGGACAACCAGCATACTGTAAACATTCAAGGTATGTTTATCAAATTGAATTTTTCTACCTTGCAAACAAATGACTCCTAGGGATCAGTCCATTTTGCCATTTTCTTTTTTTTTTTAAATAATGGGCCAAATCATTTTTTCCAAACTGTTTTTAGGGTACATATTATGAGTTTGAATTTGAATAAAACCCTTGAAAGAAAGCAATTTAAGTGAGTCCTGATTATCTGTCCTATCAGTTAAGTGAAACAGCCTAGATATATTTAAGGTCCTTATTATTTCAGTGACTTTAAAATATTACAAAAGGCCTGGTTGGATATGGAAATGAGACTATGCTCTTCCAAATGCAGAAATGTTGGAATTTGGGGCCTGCAAAAAAATAATAGCTTTAGGATAAATAAATGAGAGTTCTACTTTCCACAGCAGGAGTCAGACATGAAATTCTTAATCTGAGACTTGATACTGACTTGAAAATCTTAGTAAGGTCCCAAGAAAGACTCAGCTATAATCTAGGATGATGGTCCCAACATGTCACTGAGTACAAATTAGAGTCATTTGCCTTGCCAACAGGGAACCACACTTCATGATTACCCATAAAGCACCTCCTGCTTCTTTCGAATACCTGTGGCGGGGGCAGGGTACATTCGCTTTGGTATGACCTAACTCAGCATGGCGTGTCTAATGCTTCTATATCCTCTGAGAATCTTTGCTCCATTTGTCTGGGAGAATTTATTTTCTTGAAACCAAATCTACTTCTTCCTTTGATACTCCTATATCACCTGTTGCCAACCATTTAAAATAAAAACATCTTCTAAAATGATGACTTAATTGGAAGGGTACATGAAGAATGTCAAGGGGGTGGATATCTGTGACCAGAATATTCTTCTACATTATCTATACCAATCAAACTGAAGTAGACATTTGATAATGACAAGCACTTTAGGATCATGTAGGAAGTAAAAGGACAAAACAGAAAGAACTTAGCTGAAACTAGCAAGTTTGAGTCAAAAGAGTTTTACTCACAAGTTTTTCTGAGTAAACACCTCAAAATGCCACTTAATAAATATTTTTAAAGTATACAGAGGGCCGGGAATATAGTCCTGTTGATGCAATGCTTGCTAAGCATGCACAAATCCCCAGATACAATGTCCAGCATCGAATAAAAACAATAGTTGTGCTGTAGAACACCTGTAATCCTAGCATTTGAGAAGCAAAGGCACTAGGTAGGATCGGAAGATCACTGGCTACCTGGCAAGTTCTGTGCCTGACTGGGCTAAAGGAGACTGTCATAATCAATCAGTCAGCAAAATCGTGCACATAAACAACCTGAAATGCCTTATCAGCACTCTTCAAGTAAAAAGAGACTGAAACTAGCTTTGCCTTCTCAGGTTCATTTTAACTTAATTTTGATTCTACACACTTGAAAGAAAACCAAAGAATCTCTTCTCATGACACCATGGGAAACAGAACACTGAACTCCTGTCTCAGCACAGAGAAGAATGGCAAAAAACTGGACAATGAGACCTTCCCCACCGATTAATGTTCCGTGACCCAAGTGCCCAGTGTAATAAAGTGAAGTTAACTTTAGTAAAAAGTTACATATGTGTATTCTTAAAAGGGATTTCTGAGCGATAAAGAAACCATTGGTTGATATTCTTTCCCTCGCTCATTGAAAAAATTGTATATCAGCACATATATGCAAGCGGTTGTGGAGATTTTTGTTCACATATAGTGACTATTATGTATGAACTTAACAGGCAATTCTTCTAGAAAAATTTTCTAAAATTCCTTCCTTGGTCCAATTCTCAAGAAGTCCTAAGGAAAGGAAAAGTATATGAATCTGAAATCTACATACAGTTCATGAAGTAATGCTAAGCAGAAAGAGATGGCCAGTGACCAAGCATGGGAGGAAAATGTCCTCAGAGTGAAGGAAGAAGGAGCCATGCAAGGGCATCTGGGCTGGCTGGGTGCTTAGGAGTTGAGTTCTTCTCTCTCTGTGGAATCCACTTGCCCTCTCTGCCCTCAGTAGCCTGGGAGCATAAGTGTGCCTCTGCAATGGGGGTAACTTTGGCTCAGAACTGAAGTGGGGCCTGGATGAGAAACGATTATCCTGAGTGTCCTGCCCTGCACGGTTTCCCCCAGCTCCCATCCTCATCCAAAGCACAAGCTCAAAATCTAGCAGCCAAGTAAAGATGAGTAAAGCAGAATGAGTTTCGCTCACAAGCAGTATCTTAGTAGAAGAGGCAGCCAGTATGAAGCTTGGTTAGTCTAGGTCTTGGGGCAACAAACTCTGTCCTGGGGAACATCTTCACTGTCATCCTCTACCAGAGGGACACAGGCTAGGACTGGCTTGGCCATGCTCTAGATGACTGAAAGCCTAAACAGCAGAGCTGCAGGCAGATTCAGGAGAGCAGGGACCTGACATTGTGGGAGACAATACTCTGAACAGCCTATTCCCAATAAATCAGAGCTAATGGAAAATAAAGTACAGAAGTGAAAATGGGCAAAATGCCATCAAAGAGAGAGGCTAGGAAATCAGCCCATGAGGAACAGAGAAGTAGTTCTTACGAACTAACAGAAAGTCTAGCCATGAGAAGCACAGCTGGAGCCACTCTACAGACAGAATGACAAGCAGAGAGTGTACAGCTAAAGAAAAATGTAGTCAACAGAAAAATCAAATCCAGGGATGCTCCCATAAAACACCGAGAGAGAAAAACAGGGAAAGTATAAGAGTCAAAATGTGAAGTGTTCATATGCCCATGTCTTTTTGACAAGGGATTCAGTGAAGAGAAAGAAGGAAGACTACAGTAGAGGAACAAACAGTTACAGGACAATTCTATAAGAATTAAAGAAAGATAAATGGTCATGGAGAAAAGGACTTTTAAAGGGAAGGAAAATTAGAAGAGGGCAAGAATAAAAAGAAAAAGAGAAATATAGGGAAAGGAGAAAAGAGAAAGAGAAGAGACACGAGAAAAGGAGAACAGGGCAAAGTGGGTAAATATATGTGATAATTACTGACAAATATTATTAAAACAAGGATTTTAACCGAGATTCTTCTTGGTGCAATTAACCACTTTGGCAATCTAATGAACCCTATGAATTCATTCTAAAATATCATTTTAAAATTCACAACACAGAATCCAAAGATTAAAAGCCAGATGGTGGCCTAGAGAGATGGCTTAGAGGCTAAGAACCATGGTTGTTCTTCCATTGCTTTCTCAAGAGAAGGCTTGAGTCCAGTTCCCAGCTTCCACATTAGGCAGCTCACAATTGCCTGTAAGTTCACTCCTTGAGATCCAGTGTCTTCTTCTGGCCTCTTTATGGACCTCTAATGTGCCATACACATACATACACAGAGAGAGATGCATACATGTAAATATATGTATACATACACATACATGTAACTGTACACAAATACATATGTATAATGAATGGAATGTCATAAAATAAAATCTAGTTGATTCATTAACCTCAGTTCTTGGGGGGATAAACCAGGGGATTGTAAGATTGGGGCCATCATGGGTTACATAAAAAAATCCCTGTCTTGGATCTCCTGAGTAAATTGGAAGCATGGGGACCATTGGGAGAGGGTAGAAGGGGAGAGGAGAGGAAGGGAAGGGAGCAGATAAAAATATATAGCTCAATAAAAACAATTTTAAAATAATAATAATAAAGAAAAAGCCCTATCTCAAGAGGGAGAGCAAGGAAAGTCATAACTTGAAAGAGGGAGCCAGTGTGGAGTTAGTGAGAAACCAGGCACTAGGGAAACTCCCAGAAAACCACAAGGATGATCCCAGCTAAGAATCTAAGCAATAGCAGAGAGGGTACCTAAACTGTCCTTTCCTGTAATCAGATTGATGACTATTTTAATTGTCATCATAGAACCTTCATCTAGTAACTGATGGAAGCAGATTCAGAGATCCACAGCTAAGCACTGGGCCAAACTCTTGGAGTCCAGTCATAGAGGGGGAGGAGCAATATTATGAGCAAGGGGGACAAGACCATGATGGGGATACTCACAGAAACATCTGACTCGGGCTAATGGGACCTCATTAAACTAGAACTGACAGCTGGGGAACCAGCATAAGACCAAACTAGGCCCTCTGAGTGTGGGTGACAGTTGTGTGGCTTGGGCAGTTTGTGGGGCCACTAGCAGTGGAACCAGTATTTGTCCCTAGCGCATGAACTGACTCTTTGGAGCCCATTCCCTGTGGAGGGATACCTTGCTCAGCATAGATACAGGGGGAAGGACCTTGGTTCTGACTCAAGTGATATTGTTGACTCCCCATGAGATGCCTTGCCTTCTCTGAGTAGTGGATTGGGGGAGGATGGGGAGAAGGTTGGAAGAGTGGGAGGATGGGAGGAAGATGGAACTGAGATTGGTATGTAAAATAAGAATTTTTTTTAAAAAGAAATGCTGTCTCAAAAAAATTCAAACACACAACATGGAGCATAGGATTATAAATAGAGCAGTTTATATTAAAATATAGTTGCTAAAATGCAAGTACAAACAAAGCTGTAATATAATAATCCATGTTTTCCTTTATTAAGATGTTCCAACACAAGACTGATGGGAGGTTTAGTAACTTCTAAGTTCGGAAAAGCCACAGCCAGCCTATAAGAAGCTTGCAGTATGAGGAGAGCAGGAGCAGCAAGAAAATCTGTTTTTACTGACTGTGGCTCAGACAAGCCTTTATGATACAACCAGCTACTTAGATGGAGCTAAGGAATAAAAGTAGAGAAAAAAGCACAATTTGTGACACAATGCTACTGATGTAAATTAAAGTTACATTCACAAAGAAAAATTAGCACAAACTTTGTAAATCTATACACACATATTGAAAACAATACATCAAAGACACCAGAGTGAATGCTGGGAGGAGAAGTAATTAGAATCTTGGTCAGAAAAGATGAAAGAAGAAGAACATGAGTGTAAGGTTGTGTGCCCACCACTGATGGCAATGTACTCTGGACAAAGAGGCATTTGTTTGACTCTCAGTGCCTGAGTCTAATTAAAAGAAGCAAACAACACCATGACAGATTATTGGAAGCTGAAAATAGGAATTTTATTGGCATGGATTGGAATATATAGAGGGGGAAAAAGAATTGTCATAGCAACTAAAAAGTTTAGACAAATGGACACAAATTTGGTCAGCTGTATCAGACCTAAAATTGGTATTGAGGACATGCTATCTGCCCATTTCATGGGTATGCACCTTTGCTGACATGCTACAGGCCTACTAGGAAGATTGGGGACAACACCCAGAACTGCCTCATCATGAAACTGATCACAAATTGTCTGTCCTGGCTTAAACAGAGAACACTGTCCTTGTTTGCTTATCTGTTAGTGGAGCCAGCAAGAACTTAGGAATCAAGTGATTGCCCAGACCCTAAACTAGAAATGCAATGTTGCAGGCATTTTAGCTCCCACTGTGTTGACAGAGATTTCTGTCCCATCCTGTCCCACAGCCATTCAGTCCCGAAGAAGCACACAGAGGTCTACATTAATTCTTGTCTGTGTTAGTCAAGTGACTTGGTACTTGTTATCAACGAGGCATTCTCATCTTGCTTCTTCTATGTCTGGGTGATGACTGCAGACTCAGGCTTTCCTCTTCCCAGAATTCTCCTGTACTAGTTGCCCCGCCTACACTTCCTGCCTGGCTACAGGCCAATCAGTGTTTTATTAAAACAATATAAGTGACAGGGCACAAGACCATTGTCCCACAGCACCACTGCTCTTATAGAATCCTTCCAAACAATGTGTGCAGAAGCAGCACTGGCTCAGAGCTCCCTCTATGTTGCAAAGATTGGGCCCAGATGCTATGTTCTCCCATGAGGAAAAAGGGACAAGACAACTTGTTTGAGTCTCATTTATTGCATCACTAATCCAATTCCTGAGGGCTACCCTCATGACTTAATCATTCTCAAAAGCCTCATTTCTTCATACAGCCACATTGAGCACTGGATTGAAGCATATGACAGACAACCAAACCATAACAACATCACAACACCAATACAAAAGAAACAGAAACTAAGCCTGCACTCCTGATCCTTTCACTGTCCTGTATCTGTAGGAAGGAGCAATAAACAACTAACTGTTCCCACTCTGTCTCTGCCTCCTAAAAAGCTCTCATCCAACTACTCCAACAGCTTAGAAAGTCCTCCAAGCAAGCTATCCAGGTCCCCAAACATGCCCAAGAGTATGCTCTCCAGTAGATAAAATAATGCTGACGCTTGCTTTCTTGCATGTAGGACAATGAAGACTTTGCCTTCCTTTGATTCTCTTGGGGATTCTTTAGGTTATTTTTGTGAGCTGCTAATAGCAGATATGATCTGCAAACAGATCTTTCTCATCTAAAATTACTTACCTAAGTTAAGCCGTTTAGTCATTGTTTGATAATTAGATGCAAGCTCAAAGTACTTGTGAAAACAGAAAATTAATAGAGAGGAAACACTATCTAAGCGTATGCTGAGTTTGGCCATCAGCATCTATTTTTAAAGATGACCTAATTAATTGTTACACAGAGTATGGGGGATGAAGAAATGCAGGGAAAGTTCTTAGATAAGCCCACTAGTAACTTAAGATGTACGGCACTGCTACGTTGATCACGCGAATTGAATATAATTGCCATGCAAGGCATAATGAACGGACCTAAACGTCTCAGAGAAGAAAAAGGATGAGACTGAAGAGTGATCCTTGAAACAGTCCTGATAATTTTAAAATCCAGTGTATCCCTTTAACATATTCCTCATTCAGTAAATCAGATTTTTTTTAAATCAGTACATCTGCACAGAACCATGGAGTGTTACACTGTTTTCCATGAAAGTTAATGTTGTGTCTTTTTATTAGATTAAAACATTCTAAAATTTAAATAAAATAATGAAATGCTGAATTTCCCACTGAAGTTCTGATATAAAGTGCAATAAAACGTACTCAAAAGACTAAAGCCTACTACTTTTTTATTTTCACAAGTAAAAGATAATTTTGAAAACTGCCTTTACTTCCAGAGTTAGAAAGCAAAACTCAACTAAAGAATGAACACATCGGTGAATGTAAAGGAACATACCTAATGGAGAGGTTTATCAAAAGCATTACCTAAGCATGAGAAAAGCAGGAAATGGTGCTTAAAGACTATTAATGTGCATCTTTTTCAGGAAAACACTTAGCCAATGCTGCATAGCACAGGAGAGAAGGCATGCTGCCTACTAGACAAAACCTTAGCCAACAGTGTTTGTCCTCAGATATGCAGAGCTTGTGTGTGCAGAAAAACCAGAAAGTGGCTAGTGAGAAATCCAGTCAACCAAGTTGAGCACACAAATCTGCCAACAGGATTTTCAGAATGAAATGACTAGTATCCTCTTCTCTCTCTCTCTCTCTCTCTCTCTCTCTCTCTCTCTCTCTCTCTCTCTCTCTCTCTCTGTGTGTGTGTGTGTGTGTGTCCTTCTAACTGAATATAATGAAATAAAGAAAAACTGGTTTAAATTTTTTAAACAAAAATTCACTAATTCACTAATAGCAATGAAAAAAAACTAAAACCATCACAAAAAGCCTAGAGAAAGAAAAAGAAAATTTTGGACTACAGCAGAGCTTGCTTGACATCACACACACACTTGCCCACATGCTTTCACAACACCCTCACAAGTTACCCCAGACAGCTACAAAATCCTAATCCCTCATATCAGTAAATAAATATTAAGGGAGTTAACTTAGTGCATTGGTCATTTTTTTCTTCCCTAGGAAGTTATAAAAACCATTGGGGAGAAAAAACCATTCTTTGATGAGAGAGGTGCATCTAAGTCACAGGGTAGATTGGGGGAGCATTTGGCATTCTTTGGGGAGCCTTCATAGAACACTAGCTACACCCCAACATTGGATGAGCATTTTATAGAGACATATCCAGGCTAATCACTGTGCCCACATCAGTTAAGCCCTCTTATTCCTGACTGAGTTCTCAGGAAATTGAATAGTGGATCAAAAAGTGAAATTTCTCCTAAGTACATAAGTCAAATATTAATGGAGTTGTCTTTTCTTGATCAATACAAGCAGTTTTGTATTGAAATGGAATATGTTTGTATGGGATTAGGGAGAAACCTGGTGCTAGGGAAATTCCCAAGAATCTACAACAATGACCCCAGCTAAGATCCTAGCAATAGTGGAGAGGGAGCATGAACTAGCCTTCCCCCATAATCAGATTGGTGACTATCCCAACCATCATCATAGAGACTTCATCCAGCAACTGATGGAACCAGATGCAGAGATATACAACCAAGGACCAGGCTGAGCTGCAGGAATCCAGTCGAAGAGAGGGAGGAGGGAATATGTGGGAAAGGGAGGTCAAGATCATGATAGGGAAATCTAGAGACAGCTGAACCAAGCTCCTGGAAACTCAAGAACTCTAGACCGACAGCTGTGGAGTCTCCATGGGATCAAGCTAGGCCTTCCATATGTGGACAAAAATGGTGAAGCTTGGACTATCTGTGAGGCACCTGGCAGTAGGAGCAGGATCTATCCTGGTGCATGAGCTAGCTTATTGGAGCCCATTCCCTATGGTGGGATGTTATGTTCAGCCTTAATGCAGGGGAGAGGGGCTTGGTCCTGCCCCAACTTAATATGCCAGACTTTGTTGACTTCACATGGGAGCCCTTACCCACTAGGAGGAGTGAATGGGGGTTGGGCTGTTTTCTGGTCTGAGCCACCCCACATTGAGGAAGCAAACTCCTCAAAATTAACTCTCCATCCTCTTTGACCAGGGAATCAACTGAAGATGCCTGGAGTGAGAATTGGGTTACAAAACATGTGTTTTTTCCATTGTCCCTATTTGTAGGAATTGTGTGTGCATGTGTATGTGTGTGTGAGAGTATGTGGGTGTGTGCGTGCACATGTGTGCTCTTTCAAAGCAGTCTCAAAACAATGAACATCCTTGATTCTTCACAAAAATTTAGATGTTAACACTATATGGAAGTTATGTTAAAGATACATTATAAATCTGACATTCCTCCATACAAGGAAAGTTTAATGTTGATCTAACGAGTGTGTGTGTGTGTGTGTGTGTGTTAGTCCTAGACAAGCAGAGCAGACAGATTCTTTATTTGAGTGAAGTTTTTTAAATGAAAAATCCATTAAAATTTAATATCTATAAGAGATGAATCAACAAGATTGTAGTAATCAGGATTGTACCAGTAGAAAGATGCCCTGTCCATCAGTGCTCATTCTATATTAACACATGTAAGGATCACTTGATTAAACAATGCACCATTATCTTTTTTATGGCTAATTTCATTTTTATTCATAATTGAAACATAGTAATTGTACATAATCATGGGGTATGGTGGAACTGGAATTCCTGTATATGATGGGCAATGATCAAACGAGTGCAATTAGCATGTCCATCACCTCAAACATTTATCATTTCTTTGTGTTTAAAACATTTGAAAATCTTTCCTCCTATATATTTTAAAATATACAATGAATTACTGTTAACTATAGTGTCCCTATTTTGCTATGGAGTACTAGAACCTGACCTGTTCATTCATTAAATCTCCATCTCAATAATTCTCTGTCCCTTTTTGTCACCCTTCCCAACCTGTGGTACCTACTATCCTGCTCCAGAAGATTAGTGCTTTTACCTCCCACATATGAATAACAAGTGGTAGTTGTCAGTCTTCAATGTAGCCCCATTGTATGTGTCACTGTAAAAAAAAAAGATTGTTTCCCTGTGAACCATAACTCTGTACCACTTTAACACATGAGCTGTAGGATCTTCTCATCATGGGGATGTTAGAGGAAAATCTCAAGGGCTGTAGAGTGTCCCTTATCCAAAATGGTGGTACCATACTTGTGTGGTATGACGATTTCAGATACTGGGATATGCATATACAAAATGAGATAACTGGGGACTGATAATCAAGTCTAACCTGTTATTGTTTCATGTTTCATATATGCCTTATCCAGATACCTTGATGGTGATTTTGTGTGATATTTTTAATGTGTATGTATGTTAACTGCAGCTTATCACATGAGGTCAGGAATAGAATTTTCCACTTATTCTGTTTTTGTTGGCACTCAAACAGTTTAGGATTTTGGATCATTTCATATTTGGGATTGTTTCATATTTGTGATCAGTATGTTCAGCCTTGCTAACCATCATTATACGTTTTAACTGTTGACAGGTTCCTTAATTTTCTTGGGTTATATTTGTAAGAAGTGTTATGTCTCTTGGTTGTGTCAGGCCATCCTTCTATGTTCTAAATGTCTATGCTTCAGATCTCTGGTTTTCTTCCAGAGCTTCAATAATATTGCCTTCCAGTTCCTAAGAAGCAGAAGCTACAGAGTCTGTTCTTCAGAAAGTCTTGGGGACTCTGAGCTTGTTCTGACCCTTTCTTCATCTTGAAGCAGAGTGTTCCAGTGACAGGAAGCCTTCCTCCCCAGTATCTGCCTGCCCTTACCAACACCTCCACTCATAGATTTCCACACTCCTCTACCCCATATGCCTTTCTTTTTCCTAGGATATGGCACCAAGATGTCTCTGGGATGGTCAAGACAACTGTAAATAACACCTGTTCGCCCGTCTTGCTAGACTAGGCAGTCTTCTGGTTCCTCCTTCTCATCTTACTACAGACTTAATAATTAAAGGATTTATCTAACTAAACTCTGGATTTTACAACCCCTGCTGGTTTCCAACAGCAAACTCCAAACTGCCTCTTACTGGAAGCTTATCTTAAATGAACCAGAACTACGTTTTCTCATCTAAATATCTTAAACCTAATTGGAACAGAGCAAAGCGTCTTCGAAAGGCAGTTAGTAACGCTTCCTTATGCCTTGGTATGTCAGAGTTGGAAGCTAGAATATTAAAATACAGCTCTTTTGTAGCATAAAGATTAGTTGAAAAAAAGCAATACCATTGGAAGGGAGGAAAGAAAAGCTTTTCAACAAAATACCTGACTCCACCAGCTCATGGCTGTTGAGAGAGTAGATAATTTTCTTCTGTTACATGGAGAATGTGTACAGCTCAAAGTGATAGTGAAACACTCCAGGCACTGTGATGTAAGAGTATGTGTCAAAAGGAATCCTTACCAAAAGAAAGAAAAAATAGAAAACAAAGAAAAACATGTCCTGGAGGGACCCACATGAAGCTAGGTGGGAACAAACTGCACCGCTCAATCAACTCTGCACCCTTCTGCATCTTACTATTCAGAGGCTGGCAGCTATGAACCATTGCAACCTGGTCTTCCCTCTGACTTCTGTCTGAGCCCAATCCAATGCTGGGTGTTGCCAGAGATGGGATGGCAAGAGAGAATAGCTATAATTCTTACAGTACTTGGTCTGTTCCTGTGGAGTTGGCAGTGACTGTGGCTCCTTTCCCATGGCCACAGTTACTACAGCTACAGAACTCCATGAATTCTAATAACTATAATAGCTTCAAGCTCAGTTAGAAATAAGAAGGGCTTCCTCTTGGGCTAAACCTTGGATTCTATGCTAGTCAGTCTTCAAAATCAACTAAACTAGCATAGGATTACCTAGGAAACACATCTCTCTGGGCCTATGGAAGGTGTTCTCAGTGAACTTAAACCGAGAAGGGAGACCATCCTGAACGAGGACAGTATCATCCAATAGGCTGGGGTTCCTGGATAGAAAAAAAGGAGAAATCAAGTATAGTACAGTAACTTACCTCTCTCCACTTCCTAAGTCGTGTGATCAATGCCTTATGTTACTGCTCCCATAGGTTCCCCACCATCATGGACTAAATTCCTCAAGTAAAAATAAACCCTTACTCTCTTAGATTGCTTTCTGCCACACACATGAGAAAAGTAAGCAATTCAGATGCTTTGTCTTTCCTGTTGAAGTTCCTCTATCCTTAACTCTTGAAAACTACACCCTCCAGTAATATTGCTCTTAGAATTATTACTTTTGTGGCTATGACAATTATGGTGCAGTCATTTTTCTAGTGGTATTGATCTTTCAGTGATGCATCCTAAAATATTTAGGAATTAATGCTATTTAGATGAAATACATTTGGCTATGAACTGATGATTATCAAACTAAGAGATCAATAAGTGAGTATAAAAAGTCTCTAATAATCTAAGTAATATTCCACTTTTACACAATTTTAAACTGTTTGTGGAAAAAAAGTATAAAGATTTGTTTCATTTTTAATTGTCTGTTTGTTTGCACATGAACACAGATGTGAATACAGGTGCCCACACAGTCCAGAGGAGCACATTGGATCCCCTGAAGTTGTCAGGCGCCCTCTGTAAGGAAGCTATGAATCACTGAACCATATCTACACACCCTAGAGATTGTATCAACACATGTATGTGCATGCATGTTCTCTTGTGTGTGTTCAGATGCATGTTTATGCATGTGTGTGCAGAGATCCAAGGCATTCACATCAACTGTCTTCCTCTGCCACTACCCGCTTCATTAACTGAGGGAGAGTCTGTCTTGGAACCCAGATCTTGCTGTTTCAGTTAGTCTTGTTATCCATCTTGCTCAAGAGATTCCCTGACTCTGCCTCCTACAGGTAGGAATCAAAGGCAGGTCACTTCACTTAGCCAGCTTAGGCAGATTCTGAGAACCTAAACTCCCTGGTCCTCACGCTTGCAAGCCAAGCACTTTATCTGATGAGCCATTTCTCCAACCCACCTGGAGAAATGTCTTCTTATGCACCTCCTCTGGAGTACTGGTTGCTTTCCATGGGAAGCTGGAGTTATTCCAGAAGAAAACAGTGGATGCAGAATGTCTGAACTCTATAATATGTCTGGAACTACCCCTAAATGGCAAGAGCTTACAGAGATGCACTTAGACAGCAAGACTAATGCCTCATGTTCCATAGCAGAGTATATGACAATCATCAGCATATGTTGTCACAAATTGTTCACATATTTCAAAATAGCTAGAAAGACTTTTGAGCACAAAGAGGTCCTTCAACACAAAGAAGTGATAAATGTTTGAGATAATAAATATCCCAACTTCCACAATGTGATCCTTCCATATTTCGTGCATGTATAGAAATATCACTATATGCCATTTAAATATGTTCAATTATTATATTATGTCAATTTTTTAAAGTGTATTTTTAAGGCTTTAAATAATGAATCTGTGGTTAACTAGACAATAAAATTTTGTACTTCACCTTAATGAGAAACAGAACAACTCAGGGAAGGTCTAGGTAAGTTTTCACTTTTTAAAATCTATCAGTTCATTCCCCTTCCATCTCTGATTGGCCTTTACATACTCTCTGATCTTATCTCATCCACCATTCCTCTTTGCAGAACTTTCTGAAAACTTCCCCTACAGCTCCCTGGGTGAGCTTTTCCTTGTCCTGTCACGAAGCACATCTGGTCAGACTTATGCACCTCATAACTCAGCTTGTCTTGTCTCTTATTTAAACTTTGTCTTAAACATCTTGTCCCAAATTGAACTCTCCTAAGAATCAGCTAATATCTGAGATCACCAAATAGTGAGTAACTTTAAGAGGTTATTTAAGCTTTAGGGCCTCAGTTTTATCACCTTGGAATAAGGTTATTAACTGTATGGGTTTAATGAAATTTATATGAGTACTATCTAAGATTCACCAATATTAGGCATTCAACCAATGTTACTTCTATTGTTGTTTTCATTTATTTAGCAAGGACGCATTGTGCTTCCAACACATGTCTGGATTTTGCTGTCTTGAAGCTACAGCAGTAAATAAAAATATCTGTCCCTTCTGTAGCAGGAGAGGAAGATTGAAAATACACATAAATAAATATAACTAGATACAGGTATCCATTTATAAGTGTGTGTGTGTGTGTGTGTGTGTGTGTGTGTGTGTGTGTGTATGGATTTTGAGTCAGGCAAATGCTGCAAAAAAACTAAAACAGTGTAAAAATAATAGAAGCAATTTTTTTTACAAAATAGTCTTGAATGGTTTCCCTAAGCAGGTGACATTTTGATGACTATGAACATACTGAAATTAGTTTTAAAACCAGTAACCAGTGATACTGCCTAAGAAAATTCCTAGCGCTGGCCAGTGGTGGCACTCGCCTTTAATCCCAGCACTCGGGAGGCAGAGGCAGGTGAGTCTTTGTGAGTTCAAGGCCAGCCTGGTCTACAAGAACTAGTTCCAGTGCAGGCTCCAAAGCCACAGAGAAACCCTGTCTCGAAAAAAAAAAAAAAAGAAAGAAACTTTCTAGCTATCAAAACCTTACAAATATTTGGGAATCATGTTTTCCAACTTAGTAGCAATGATAATAGACAGCTACATTGAAACCTTCACGACCTGCCTAAGCTATGTTTCTTCACCTTTTAAAAAGTTGACCTAGTTGTGGAAATGTAGCACTCTGTCTTCACAACTTCACGCTGTCGGCAGGTTCTCTCCTTCCTGCCATTTCACAGATGCAGCCTTTTAATTTCTACTTCACCTCTGTTTCCTAAGAAGTCGCCTGACATCTGAATAATACCTTTAAACTGCTCTACGGCTGCCCTTCACCTATTTCCCTCTTGTCGTAGAGTGACTGTCCCTGAGTCCTTCTAGCCTCCAAGCCTCTCTCTCTACTTCCATATATAGCCAAGGTGAGAGGAGATCCCAAAAGATGCTGCCAGTCCTGGGGGAGGTGTGTGTTTGGGGAGAGAGGCAGGTGAGAAACGATGCAATGCAGGTGGGAGTCGGAGAAACAGAGGAATGGATCATGGGAGAGAAGAAGCCATGTGAGCCTTGCAATCATTTTTCTGACAAATTTAGAATGAAAAAAAGTAATCAAATAAGGATTTATGCTAGAAAGTGCCAAGAGACTCAGAAAGATAAATACAATGCTTATTTCCACCAAGGGTAAAAACATTCTACTAATAAAATTTTTCATCTGATGAGTACTATGTAAGCGGCTTAAGGGAATGCACTTAAACACAAGCATCACATTCCAAACTACCTAGACATGACAGTTTAGTTCTGGAAACACATGAGTGATGTTTGCACATTCCAAACTACCTAGACATGATGGTTTAGTCCTGGAAACACGCGAGTGATGTTGTCTGCACATTCCAAACTACCTAGACATGACGGCTTAGCCCTGGAAACACATGAGTGATGTTGTCTGCACATTACAAACTACCTAGACATGACGGTTTAGCCCTGGAAACACGCGAGTGATGTCTGCACATTCCAAACTACCTAGACATGACAGTTTAGTCCTGGAAACCCGTGACTGATGTCTGCACATTCCAAACTACCTAGACATGAGGGTATAGCCCTGAAAACACACGAGTGATGTTGTCTGCACATTACAAACTACCTAGACATGACGGTTTAGCCCTGGAAACCCGTGACTGATGTCTGCACA
>JAQHUG010000069.1:6714172-6742550 GCA_028555095.1 Dicrostonyx torquatus | reverse complement strand
AGGGCTTCCCATAGGGCAGGGTATTCTGCCCCATCTTAAGGAAGCAGGGGAAGGGCGGTGGGGTAGTGGGGGAGCAGGAGGGCCGGGAACAAGGGGAGTAAATGTAAATTTTTCTTGTAATAATAATTTAAAAACAAGAAAGAAAATATAATTTTAAAATTTTTAAAAATAAATAAATAAAATGTTGACGTATTTAATTATCTATCCACAGAATGTTAAAGGAAATTTTCAAGCCAAGAGTGATGGCACATGTCTGTGATCGCTTCACTCAAGAGGCTGAAGCAAGAGACTTCTAAGTTTATGTCCATGGCTTTATTTCAAAACAACAATAAAAGTTCTTCAGATTAAAGAAAAATGGTGCAGATCAGAAACTCAAATTAACATACAGAAATTAAAAAGCTCAGCAGTTAGGAGCTCACACTGTTCTTGCAGAAGACCTGCTGTCTCCCATCACCCACACCAAGCAGCTCACAACCACCTGTAACTCCAATGCCATGGAGTCAGGTGCCTTCTGGCCTCCATGGGTACCTAAACTCATGCACACACACACAAACACACACACGATTTTAAAAATAAATCTTTTCAAGTGAAAAGCAACAAGGAAGGATTAAACTATTTTGAATAGTATTCATTTGAAATAAGAGCAATCCACAGAGTGATGGCAGTATATGGCAGATGGGAATTCTACCAAGGAGCCACCCATGACCCAATCTCAGCATGTGGGTAAGTGAAATGAGTACTAATAATATCCTAAGAAATGGGCAAAAATTGAGTGTTTTTATTAAAGAGGAAAGATTAGTATCACATGGGTTATTTCATATGAGGAGCCTCTGGCCTCTACAAGTACACACACACACACACACACACACACACACACACACACGCTTATAAATGCATACACCACACACAAGTACAATCACATAAAATGCTCATTTGGAAACTGAGCAAGGAGGAACAGGAAATACATCTTGATGGTTAAGAGAAGTTGCTGCTCTTACACCCTCATTAGGCAGCTGGTTGTTGCCTGTAACTCCAGCTTCAGGGTACACAAACCCTTTCCTCTCTACAAAGACACACACAGAGAGACATACATACACACACACACACTATACACACATGAACAAAAATCAAAGAAGGGGCTGGAAATATGGCTTAGTGGATAAAGCATTTGTGTCATCAGACACCAAGAATGTATGTGAAGCGGGACATGGACGTACATCTCCAATCCCAGAGCTCCTGTTATGAGATGGGAACAGAGGCAGGAGGACCCCCAGATGGTTGTAGGTTGTCTAGCCTAGCATACAGTGGTGAACAAGAGATCTTGTCTCAAACAAGGTAGAGCTCCAGGACTGACACTCAAAGTTGTCTAGATGCTGTGACATGTGTGCTATCACACTCACATGCAAGAACATACATGCATACATACACACACTCATATGCACACACACAACACACACACATAGAGAAAGAGACTGAAAAAGCAAGGAAGATAAAAAATATTGGAACAAAAGGCAAAAAATTAAGTGCAGTTACTAGAACACAGTTAGAAACACAGTACATGTATGTCAACTACATTCATAATCACTTTCTGTGTGAAATACACATAATAAAGATCAGATTTTTGGTGTATTAAAAACAAGGCCTATTACTCCTATAAGAAATCTATTGTAAATATAAAAACACAAGTAAGTTCAAAGAAAAGGTGTGTAGATAATGTATAAGACATTTTAACACTACCTAAAGAAACCTGATTTAGCCATACCAGTTTCAGACAAGTCAGACTTCAGAAAAATAAGGGATAATTGAAATAGTTATTTTATAATAAGGGTCTATTAGCCAAAAGCATATAATTATCCTTACACATATCTTCTTAAGCTCACATGGACTATTCTTCATGACAGGCCACATTCTAGATCTTAAAATGAAAATTTTTAACAAAATTAAAACATGAATCATGTGCATATGGCCTCAGTGGAATTAAAGATCAATAACAGGAACAAATTTTGAATGTTTAGATTATTTAGAGATCAAATAAATACAGTTCTAAGTAACACGAAGCTTAAAGTGGAAGTCTCAAAGGAAATTAAAAGCATTTTTAACTAAATGGAAATAAAGACACAACTTATTAAAAAGTGGGAGTAAATAAACCAGGTCTAGAGGGTAATTTATGTCTTTAAGAAATAAGAAAATGTAAGAGAAGGAGTTTAAATGCATAGTCTAAATTCTACCATGAGAAGTTAGGGAGAAAAGGATAATTTAAACTCTAGAGCCAAAGAAGAAAAATCAGAATATAAAGCAATGAATCTGAAATTGGGACTAAGGTACAGATGAACTTGATTCTTCAAGAATATCAATAATACTTATAACTTCTAGCCAGACTATCCAAGACAACAGAAAACCAAAATTACCAACACCAGAGATAAAAAGTCATCGCTGTCAATCATGCATATTGGAAGGATAAAGACTGTCAACAACTCTGCCTACAAATTTGGAAGTTGTAAGAAATGAATCAATTTTTGGAAAACAAAACTCATACAAAGAGATACTGATAATTATTCAGATTCAGTGGGGACTGTTACTATTCAAACCATAGCAACGATTAGATAGAATTTCCTCTAGCTATACAACCTTGCTTTAACATTCATCAATTAATGTGATCTGTTATACAGAAATCTGAAGAAGAAAATAGAATTGCATCGATTCGTGCAGAAAGGGCATCTGGGACTGAGGAGGTGGCTCAACAGGAAGAAGCAGAGTTCAGATCCCTGGCACACACAGAAATGCCAGATTGGCATGGCAACCTGCCTATAACCCACCATCTTGAGAACTGAAGGAAATGGACCCCCAGAACAAGCAATCGGCTTCCTCAATATATAAGGCAGAAGGAAATCAAGAAAAATACCAAATGTGTTTAAGAGCTATCAGAAGAAAGTACAAACTTGATTAAAGACATCAGAGAACAGAGGAAAGACAGAGACATGCTACACTCATAGTAAAGATACTCACTATTAAATTATCTGTTTTCCCCAGGTTGGTTTGTAGGTTTACGTCAATCTTACCCAAACTTGCTGCAAACTATTTTATGGGGACAGACATGCTTAGGCATATATGGAAGGGCAAAAGACCTAGACTAATTAGAGTATTACTGAGGAACATTAATCTTGCAGACCCATATTAGCCAATTTCACTCTCCTTAAAGCCATAGTGACCAAGAGAGACAGAGTTCCACAGTGTGGAGAGTTCAGCCATGAACCCACACAAACTGGTTTTGACAAACAGTTGATTGAGTGGAGAAACATAAGCTTTCATAAACATTGCACTGAATTTTTTCCTTATGTAAAAAAGAAATTTAGCATAGACACGGTCTTCATGTGTTTAACAACATTAACTCAAATGGACCAGAGATCTAAAGTCAAAATTATAAATCTCTAAGAAAATATCCTTGTGGTCTATGTTTGACAATGTGTCTTTCAGTTAAACATCGAAAGAACAGTTCATTAAAGTCCATAAAAAGTAATAATAAGCTGGACCTTATTAAAACTGCATTCCTTCCCATGCTACTTCCTGACCTACATAAAGGGATAAACACTCAGGCACTGGACTCAGCCAGATTCATCCACTCAGGTGGAAATACTGCTCATGATTTTTCTCTATTCAGGAGACCCAAGAGGAAGGAATCCAGGCTTCCTGATAATATCGTATCTGTATAGGTACAGATAATCAAAATGAGAAGCTGCACATAAACTGCATTGTGTATATTTTAATCTTTCACTTCTGCATACATAAAAATTGAATCAACAGTCAACTTAATAAAATTCTTTTTCTTATCTTTTTCATTATGTGTGCATTACTCTCGATCTCACTGGGGTATTTTGAGGCTTAATTAATAGTGTGCACTGATTTGAGCCATAAATGGGCAAAAATGCCAAAGAAAATTACACACACACACACACACACACACACAATATTCCACAATGGTAAAGAGGCTTTGTCCAGACAAATGAAGCAGGAGATATGCAGAAAGGAGACAAAAATATACAAACCACATATAAGGTAATAATCAGAACAGAGAAGCAATAATCAGCTATAAGCCATTATAATGTGTGATTAAACTATGCCCATATTGGAGAGGAAAAGAAATGATCTTATGTCTTCATTAGGCAGGGCCACATATAAAGGGTCAAGCCACAGACAGGTATTGTGCTGGATGCTCTCCAGCGACTCTTCTGACTCTTCACCTTCCCCACCAGATGCCTCCTCCAGGATCTGACCTCATTATGCCCTCATTAAGTGGTCCCTTCACTCTAGTTTCAGTGGTAGCTAAACTGTGGGAGATTAAGGGTGTGGAAGAGAGAGGCAACAGTGAATATTTCTTACCTCCTTCCCTGTTGCCCTGTGGATACACAAGGGCCAAGTTCACCCCTTAAGGCCAGACCTCCTGGAAGACAACCGTCTGCCCCTCCATGTACCGTCAACTAAAACAGTATCGCCCTCCGTGTGTACACTATCCCTTGCTATTTTCCATCGACCTTGCTCACACTCTGAAATAATCCCTGTGTTTCTTTCCGTGTGTTACTGCCTTTAATTTGACTGATATGAGTATAAAATACATCCACAGAAAGAGAAAAATATGTATTAATTTGATGATTTTTTTCTTTTTATAATATTTTCATTATTTGGGAATTTCACATCATGAACCCCAATCACACTCATTTCTTAGTCTTCCTGGTTTCACCCCAACCCTTGTGACCACCCCCAAAAAAGAAGAAGAAGAAGAAGAAGAAGAAGAAGAAGAAGAAGAGAGAGAGAGAGAGAGAGAGAGAGAGAGAGAGAGAGAGAAAGGAAGGGAGAGAGGAAGGAAGGAAATAAGGAAGGAAGATGAATCCACTTTTTTTGCCCATATACTCATTGGAGCATGGTCAAAGTCCCTGTAGCCAGACCCCCCCCAAAAAAAAACCTGAGTCTTTCCCCATCCACACTCCTGCCAGAAGCCATGAGTTGTGAAGATGTGGAGAGCTACACTCCAGTATCCCTATCACAATCTTAAAATGTTATTTTTTTGAGGAGTGGAAGAGTAGGGGTTGTCATTTAGGCTCTTTGTGTACCTCTTTCTCAGTTGTGTGCCTGCAATCTTCAATATCATGGCACAAGTAGCTTCCTTGCCCTATGCAGTCCATGGGAGAAGGTGGTTCTAACAAACTAGATCTTCCATAAAAGTAGTGTATGTGCTTGATCTGAATCCCAAGAGCTGGCTAGACCTTCCTTCATGTTCTCTTCCTTATATGTAGCATGTAGTTCTCACGAGGCTATGCTGAGCATAGAGGAACTTAGAATAGAGGCCAACCTTTGGGCAACATGACGTGAGAGCTCTAAGAAACACAGGAACATCCGGGGTTCTAATGGTTGGGATGACTGAGGCAGCTGCAATTGGTGAGAGACCTCCAGTGTGACACAACTCGGGGAGGTCCTCTTCCTCTCAATAAATCCGTCTCCTAAAATTCTAACATCAACAGGGGCGTTTTGACCCTCTTTTATTATTACCTCTAGATCGCTGCCTGACCTCCAACTTGGGCTGAGAGTACACAAAACTTAACCCATACCTTCTAATACATGCACTACATCTAAGTAGCTTTCCTTACACAGACAAGCAGAAACTATTTTAAAAAACATCATTTAACATCAATATCAAAAACAGGATAACTTAAACACTGTGTACCTTGAGACATTTTACACACATACACACACTTAAATGCAAGTGCACACAAACATGCACACACAACATATAACATGTGTATACACACACACACACACACACGAACATAAACTCACTCACACTCATCTTCCTGTTTCCACTGCCAACACTAAACTATTATGAGAGAAGTTTTTTTAAGTGTCCATGCCAAAGCAAACAAGGGTGAGTTTTTTATCATGTATTTTTACACGGAAACTGTTATGTTCATGTATGTACATAATCAAAGTGAGCCTCCAACTCCTGAGGTCAGAACATAAAACTTGGGAGCTTTCACACAGCCAGATGAGCCCTGAATGCCAGATGGGAACAGGCACAGGTTCCTTTGTTGTGTATCTGCCTTAGGTGTTTCCACCTCTTCTCCAAATCGTGAACTCCTGGCCTTCCTTCTGTGTCAAATTTGCCCATCTCCCTCCCTCACAGCCCCTCCTATGCTAGTTCCATGTCACAGGGTTCTTGGTCTCAGTCCCTCCACTCCTTTCTCTTGTCACCACACTCACTTTTTCTAGTACAATACTCTCATATCGCTCTCCTGTTCCCTGTTGAAATGGCTCCGATTAATGTGAATGCACTCAGGACTGGTTTTCAATCTGTAAAAATGACAACAGAAGGGGACTAAGTGATATTAAAGGTTTCTTTTAGCCTTGATTTTATCATGCCTCTGCGGATTTCTCCCAATCTCATGTAATAATCTTTGCAGAGTTAGAAACCCTCCTCCCCCGACATCTGCCATTCTTCACATGTCCTGCCGTGCTTACTGGAAGCTGCCATGGAAGAGAAGAGGACTAGGCTCCAGAATACAGGACACAGCCCTGCCCTTGGCAGGCATGTTCTAATTTGCTTTCTATTGCTATGGTAAGCACCATGACCAAAAACAGCTTGGGGGAGAAAGGGCCTATTTCAGGGTATGCGTCCAGTTTACAGTCCATCACTGAGGGAAGAAGGGACAGGGACCCAAGCAGAAGCCATAGAGGAATGCTACTTACTGGCTTGCACCCCGACTCATGCTTGACTAGCTGTCTTTGTACCCTGGTCCACTTTACTTATGCAGCACTGCTCACGGTGGGCTGGGTCTTCCCACATCAATCAACAATCAAGAGAACTCCCCACAGACATAGGCACAGGTCTGTCTGATCTGGACAATCCCATTGCTGAGATCAGACAAGTTTGCGCAGTGTCAGGTTGACAGCTGAAGCTAGGTGGGACAGCCCAATAGCAATTGGCATGACTGAGCACCTCTGCATGGGGATTTAAACAAAGCTTACTGCATCTTTGCAGCAACCCTATGGCAGGCACTCCTGAGGCCTCCTTTTCCCATGGGAAGATTGAGGTCATCCACCTGGCCCAAGTCAGACAAGTGAGTGGTAAGTCAAGAGTGAGCAGTTCTAACTAAAATCATCTCTTAAATCATAGTGAAAACATGCTACAAGAACATCATAGAACACTGAAAAAAATCTCAGCTCTGCTAAGATGTCATGGGCTGCTTCAACTCCAAGATTCCCCCCCCCAGCCTTTCTTCTGCTGGTGTCAAGTATCCATGTGACCATCTCTACCGATTACTTTCTAACTCAAGCACTAGTAAAACAGTAGGCATCTTTGAGAAACACCCTCAGTGAATTACTTGAAGAATGGGCTTTACGGTTTAAAACCTACAAAGACTGCTACACTGGGCACAACTCCTCATCTGACTTTTTTATTCTAACTTGACCTAGCGTCACATTTCACCTCCCCCACTCACGGATGAAGAACACCTACAGCCAGGACTGCATTGTTTGTCAAAGGATAAGCAAGAGTCACTAATAAATCAAGTAACACATTTTATTCAGAGAGTCCAAATCCATACCATCCAGACTAATGGGAAGATACTCACCTTGACCTTGAAGAGTGTCCCCTGCCAATCCCCACAGGCTGAGCTGACAGCAGATATCCTCTAGTCAAGTTTCCACACTCCCATCCCCGTGACTTTTATCTTGTATTAAAAGGTATTACAAACACTAAGCCTCAGAAGTACTGAAAGGGGCTTTTACTGTCTCATGGTTTCAATCACCCAGACTTTTATATTATATTGTAAATCCAAAACTGCCATAAAAGTTAGGAGCTTGGAAAGTGTCTATATCATAACCTGGATGTTGGACGGACAACTCCTCTCAGTATTCTCCTTCTATGGGGCATCTCTTCCACCACTACCTAAGGGGAACGCATTCAGTGGCTTAGGAAGACCTGCAGACCTAAGCTGGTTCAAACTATTTTCCATCACTCATCATTGCAAATGTGTCTGGGTTTTAACTGCGGAGTATTCTTAACCCTGCTGCCAGTGATGCTTTCTGTAAACAGCAGTAATTCTCCAGTGCCTTATCGCGAATGCAATGATTCATCTCCAGTGCAGAGAAGCAGCTTTATATAGAATTGGCTGGAGGGGGATGGGCATCATCATATTCAATTTGATGGCACATCTGTGGAAACGATCTGGCTCGCCTTGTGTTGCAGGTCTCATTTCTTCCCACTCCTCTCTCTAAGAGTCACACACATTTCAATAAATGTCCCCAAATTGGTGTTTTACTTAAATAATAATGTCCTGATTAATCCAAGAAAGTACATTTTTGCAAACCACCCCCTATTCTGTGGAGCCCCACAGTGATGGACAGAGAAGGCACCAAATAAATGTTGAGTTAATGTTTGCTGAACAATAAAGGAAAAGGGGGGAAAGCAAAATGGGAGTCAAAGTTGAGCTGCATCTCTCTCTAGTTGACCCATTTGAGCTTTTCAAGGTTAAATAATATCATGGGAGCCCAAGAACCAATCAGTCCATCTCGAATGTATGCAACTAGAACTTCTGAAAAAGAACACACTCGTTTACTGCAGCTCATCCTTAATACTGGAAAAGTACAGGTCCATATAGTTTAGGCTCTGATAGTGAACCAACAGAAGTAGTACATCAGCTAGCTACTTTCACCATAGCACTGCATAACAAACAGCCAGAAACAAATCTCAGCAGCATTCAGTAATAAGCATTCATGCCTGTGTCAGCTCCGAGTTGGTTCAATGGCTCTACTAATCTTGGGAAGAGTTGCTCACAGGCCTACAGTAAGCCGGCTGTTAGCTGGCCTTGCCTGGAGCAACTAGAGTGAGTCATGTCTGTTCCACACATCTCAATCCCTGCAACAGACTATCCAGACACATTGCCATGGCAATGGAAGGAGAGCCTGCCACGATATGCAATGGCTCTTGAGGCCTAAGCTCAAATCTACCATCCTCTCCCCTCTACCATATTCTGTCATCCAAAGTGAACCAAATGGCCAAACCCAGGGACAGAGAATTTTGTCCTGTCCTTGGTGGAAATGGACAGTAAAGTTGACAGGCAAAGGAGCTCTACAGAGAATGATGTACAACTGAGGTCAATGCTGTACTCTACCAAAGAATATGTGCTCATAAAAATAAAACACCACAAAGCCAGACATGGTGTGGACACCTGTAAAAATAGCATTTGGAAGACTGGAGTAAGAGGATTGTAAGTTCAAGGCTAGTACTGACTACTTCAAGAGACCCTGTCTGAAAACATAAATAGTAAATAAAATCACAGCGATTGTAATTGAAAACACGGAATATACATATATATATATATATGTGTGTGTGTGTGTGTGTGTGTGTGTGTGTGTGTGCAGGTACTGAACTCGTTGACTAAACTGAAAGAAGATGCTTATCTTTCTAATGAATATGATGTTGCCCAGACATTATTTTTGAACAATGGGTATTACTTTTATTATAACTAGGGAAGCATTGCCTTGATGTAAACAGCAACTGTGATAAGTATGAATTGATAATCTTTCTTCTCTTGGTGCACTTCACTCAAGTGGCCTAGTACAATAAATAGTTTCACAAGTGAATAAGAGATTGAACATTTTTGTAAATTTATGATGACAATAAATTTTTCTAATTTTTAGAAAGCAGAAGTAAAATGTTCTATATGATAAACATGAAAGTTTTAGTATTTCCTATTTAATGATTACTTCGTTTAACAGTTTTGATGAAAACAAAACGGTGTTACATACCAATTCCTACATTTCTCACCTTACATTCAATGATGTAAACTTAGATCCTGGAAATACCAGTTCAGTCACATGAGGGCCAAGAGTAAATCACTTCAATATCAGAAGCAGCTTCAGACTGAAGTGATGCTGAAGTGAAATTACATCCCCGCAGAACTCAGAAGCTCCACTTCGGGGTTCAGTGCATCTGACAGTTTAACTACCTGCATTGTTCTTATCTATGGAAAGGCAGAGAACCTTAATTTCACATCCCTTAACTTTCTAGCAATAAAACAGCTCTGGGGAATATACCGAAGAGAAGAGGATAGCATTCAAATAATATGTATTTATACTTAGTTAGAAAGTTGTTGCTCACTGTTGTTGTGGCTGCCGCTGCTGCTGTTGAAGACCAGGACGTTCTTGCCTGTCTATGGACTTGTGATTGTCACTCTGATGCCTTAATCTTTATGTGAATGTTCCGTTGGTTTAATATGATTATGGTAACCCATGAGCTAATGTAGTCTCATAAAAGATATGCCATCATTATGTAGATTTATATGCAGACCCACATCCATAAAATTTAGATAATTGCTTGTGTACTGCCAGCCTATTTTGTTTGTTAATACAAATAGTTTTCTCAGCATCAGCTACCTAGAGGACAAATCTCTCATAAGTGACTTGTCCTTAATTCTGGCAGACAGTCTCCACCTCAATTTGATGAAGAGTATATTATGAACAATATCTGACAGCTTTCGTGTGTTATGTTAAAGAAGTCTAACCTGTTGTTTATTTGGTGTTCTTGCCACATTAATTGGTTTAGGGACACCATTCTCCATTCTTCTATGATCCATGCTCTATTAACTTATGTCGCATTTATTAAATACCATGCTTTTGCATGTACACTCCATTTATGGATATCGATGAAACTGATCAATCTCTCTTTGTATAAAATGGTGTTTAACAGCCACTGCTGGCATCAATGACTTGCCCTAAGTATACTAAACATGGAAAGATCTGCACCACATTTTGATTAGGAAACACTACCTGGTCAGAGAATACATGCAAGGTTCCATTTCAAATAAAAACGTGGAGGAAATAAACAGAACAAATGCATGAAAGAGGAATGTGTGTTTTATGTTGCCAAAGCACGCATCATTATGTTGAATAGCTAGCCAAAGTGTATCACGGACTCCAAGGCTTTGTTTAAATTTTAGCCCTCTTGAAGAATTTTATTTCAACTCCAAAGACAGGGGTGTAGACAGAAGAAATGGCTTCTCTCTAGGGAGCTTAACTCTAAAAATCGGTTTCTAGGCAATATTTCAGACTGTGGTCTCAGATTCCAGAGTGCTCCAGAGAAGGCTCTCTGAGCTAATAAACATTAATTTATGGCTCCTTCACTTCCTCCCACTAGGTTTGCCTTTATCATGGGTCTCAAGGAGCCCATGAGGGCCTACAAAGGAAAGGAAGCCTGAGAGGCATGAGAAACAGTTGACTCCCAGCCAGAGTGCATTTCATACTGCAAATAGCACAGCCTCTGGAACTTCTGCTAATGGAGGCTGAGTCCTGACCAAGAACAAGGACTGAACTGCCTTCTTTTTCCTTCTACATGTTACTGAAACAAAATGGCTTATCACACTTGAAATATCCCCAAGTTCTATGCTGGCGAAGAGGTACCAGGCAGGAGGACAGCCAACCCACACTCCTGTTTCTACTCTATTTCTGCTGGAGACATTCCACACTCTCTCATCCCACCTGGCCGGATTGATCACCAAGAAGACATCACACTTGTCACCATCAAGTCTCTCCAAGCTTACCAAGCCTTTTCCATTTTGTAAGGGTCATCCATTTCTCCCCTCCTTGTCCTCTTGCAATACTACAAGCCAAAGCTGATGCTGTCTTCATAGACTATGTTATTAATTTTCTCTGACATCCGTATGTCTACCATATGCCTTAGATCAGTATTCTGTTTTCCTATTAAGTCATAATTTTAAGGATAAAAAACACATTAGAACACACAGTTATAACACAAAGCACTGAGCATAGAACCTTACTTGGAGTAAATAGAAAAGACAAATTTATTTTTATGTTTTGTATAATTTCTGTACTGTTATTTTAAATCTTTTTCTTCTTAAACAAAATACAATAACATCATCTGACCCTCGAGCATGAATGATAATGTAAAGTCAGAACTCCCTTCAACTTGTAATCAAAGTACTACTCAACGGTAGAAGAGCTCACACCATTGGCCCAGGCAGGTATTTCAGACTGTGGAATGGACAGCTCTATATTATTTTTTTGGAAGGCCTAATTCAGTCAAAACCTACTTTCCTTATCAGAATAGATCCCTGTGTGGGTCAACTCCACAGCACAAAACTTCAAAGTGAATGTGAGATGGATTAATTCCCAGCTCTAATTTAAAGCAGCACTCCTGGGGCGCTTCAAGAGGCTCCAGGTGTTCCGGGGTATGAAGGATGAGGTGGTAGTTTCTCTTGAGCAATTGTTAATACTTTGGGCCAAGAGCAGCGGTTATGCAACACATCCTCAGAATCGCTTTCTCAGATATTAAAGTCTTCAAACTTTCAAAGAAAAAAAAAATGAGAGAAAAGTCTATCATCATTCAGGAAGCTGACTTGTAAGCTTGCAGGTCCCAAAAATTGAGAGTCCAGCCCATATGCAATATCCATTTTCAGGAAACACTTTCCTCATTTCTACAAGCATCAGGAAACACACACAATCACATACACACACACACGAATGGATGGGCGGACAGACACACACATGTGTATGTTCCAACTTAAGATCTCAAGAACCTTAACATCCAATCCCAGACATAATCTGAATAATAATTAAATCACGAGTAAGTCACATGGGATTCCACATAGACAAGCAGCTATAAGCTCCGGTGACAGAGGACATCCAAGGAGGGGGCCGCCGGGCAGTGGTGGCGCATGCCTTTAATCTCAGCACTCGGAAGGCAGAGGCAGGCAGATCTCTGTGAGTTCGAGGCCAGCCTGGTCTACAAGAGCTAGTTCCAGGACAGGCTCCAAAGCTACAGAGAAACCTTGTCTCAAAAAACCAAAAAAAATAAAAAAAATTAAAAAGGAGGGGGCAAAACTGGCTTTACCACCGGATCCACATGTCCTACATTCCTCTAATGTCTTTGACTCAAAAACGTAGCTTCCACCCCAGGTATGTAAGGAATAACTCCGAATGCCTATGCTTTTATCAACTTAACTTTGCCCTCTTTGTCATCCTCACTTATGCATCAATAAAGAAGAACATATTGACCTTTGAAGCTGGAGTCTAACAAACACAGGGTCAAACAGCATTCCCAACAACTTGTTATATGAAGTTGAGTAGTAATTAATCTAAGATTTGGCTTACTCATTTGTAAACGATGTTCACGGAAATGATGGGATTTGAGAGACTTAACATCTAAGTATCAATAAGTGCTATCACCATCAACATCTTATGCTGGAGCTGGGTTAGTTATCTTCTCAACATCTACTCTGTTCTCTGACTTTATTTACTATCCCAGCGTTAATTTGCTCCTCCTATAGCACTGTGAAAAGGTAAGGCACACTGTTGGCTTTGAGCTTTTTCATTTAAGCATCAAATTCATTTTGTTTTTTAAATTAAGAACGTAACTCATGTAAAATGGCCCCATGTCAACAAAACTCTTGATAGTTAATCCATAAAACGTGACTCTAACTCCCTCATTTAACTAGCTTTCTTGATAGACTAATTATATAGGGGTTGGAAAATATGAATACCGAGTAATGAGACTGATTTTGGCAAGACATTCAGCAAAATCAGCATAAATTGTTCCTTAGTCACACTTATATAATGAAAACCATTTTAAAATATGTTATAGGACATAATGAGTATGAGTTAAAGCATCATTTTCAGAGGCTTCCAGGTAGGAGGCACACTGTACCCCCCTCCCCCATTCCCACACTAGATTCCACTTGAACCAGTGAATGGAACATATAGATAACAAAAACAAAGCTCTGTTTTGCCTTCCAATGTTCTGACATGCCTTTCTTTTACTAGAACTGGGTGGAGATCCCATTGCAGAGAATCCCCATCAGCCTTTGTCCTCTCCTGTATCTCTCATCCATGTCTTCCCTTGTCTGTCCTCATCGTTTGTTTACACTCTCAGTCAAGTATTTCCCTCATAACAACAACAACAAAAGTTTTTCTTTCTAACTCTGACCACCCTGTTCTTGCCTCCCTGTGTGTTTCCCCACATTTCTGTTTCATAAGCATGAGATTTCTCATCAGTGATTTTAGTCATCTGTCCTAGACTTACCTCATCTTGTCGTACCTCATCTTGCCTGAGACTTCATTCCACCAGAAGTATTTCACCTTCTACTGAATAAAAACCACCCAACCAATGGCATGATGTGCGCACTCAGAGATACGAGTGTGGCCTGATCCAAAAGCACAAACTTACTTAAACATTATGAGCTATTCTTTTTCAGTTTTTATGTAACTCGATCACAGTCTTCAAGCATGAGCATTGCAGACAACAATGTCATGCCACAACACTGAAAGGTTAAATGGGACTAAACCTTTCCTAACCTTTTTCTCACATATTGAAAAGTGATAAAATAAATATATTTATACTTTCCATTTAAAAAATACTTCCTTAAAACTGATACAGTGTTTTAGGCACTCTTTTGAGTTTTTCCTGCATAAAGCAATTAATTAACAAATCTAGGAATAAATAAAAGATCTTTCTTCTTCGTAATAATAGGCTGTTATTATGTTGACAAAGACACAATTCTCCCTAAGATCAATTCAATTCTGCAATTCACATTATACTTATTTTGCATTTCAAACTCTCCCAAATAGCATTTTTCCCTACATGTTACAATGCCAAAATAAAATATGAAGTGCTAGAATAACTGTGACAAGCTTCAGTAAGTCATTTGTGTCTGTAAAAGGATAAACAACAACCTTTTAGCTCTGCCACCATGTGTGGGTATTGTGAGGGAAAGTACAGTGGGACATGTCGAATCCAGCTCCATGTAACAGTGAGTGATGCCCATAGTCTCAATGGACATCAAAGGCATCTTGATGGTCATGTTAAATTGATTGACTCTCCAAAATAAACCTATCATATCCCATTCCCCAATATTGGCTTAAGTCTTCCCATTCCAGGTGTCAAACCCCACAAAGAAAGCATCTAGGGCTCCTGGAAGTATAAGTTTTCAAAGCAAACCCCAAAACTGTGTAGTAACCAAGGTGTCTGACACACAAAGGCAGACTGCCTTTTAAAGGAATATGGTGGCTCCAGTAAAGCTGGCCCTGATGTGGTATGAATGTGGGTGAGCAGGATGTAAGGGTATGAGAGCAGGAGCCCCAGCCCCGCTCCTTACTGCCTGTGGCACTGGTGAGCTAGTTGGGACAGTGCTAGAGAGCTTACAAGAGTAGTGGCAATGAGGGAAAGCTGGCAGGTTGACCAACCCAGTTACCACCAACACCATGAATCAGGGCTGTGAGTTAGCCCACCCCAACAGTCCCTCACCTATGAACTGCTGGAGAATGTGAAGGGGCCGGACCTGCAGATGCAAAGCTTCAGGATCTCCATAATGAAGGCAATAGCAAGATATCCAAGAGGAGTCCTAGTGAGGGCCCAGTATAGACAGTGTAGCAGAAGCCAGAGGCTTTGAACCAGACCAATGACTCCTTGCAATGAACACTTGCAAGTAAATATGTATGGATAAAAAGGTTTACTGCATGACTCACTGTGTCAGCTACAACTTCCATGATGAGATTGATTTTTCCTTGTCTCTTTTTTCTTTATGTTTTCTTACTTTTCTCTTTTCTCTTAAGTTGTATTTTTTTCAGGGGGGGGATAGGTTGCAAGGGCAGACCAATGACTCATTGTAATGAAGATTACTTACAAGCAAAGATGTGTGAACTAAAGGGTATACTGTGTGACTCATTTGGGCCACAGAACAAACTCCACACTGAAAATTTTGTTTGTTTGTTTTTATGTTTTTGATTTTGAGCTTTACTTTTAAGTTTTGCTTTATTTTGGGAGCAGAGTTTGCAAGGGCAGAAGCAAGGGGATGGGGACATGAGTGGGATCAGGATTCATGATGTAAAATTCACAAAGAATCAATAAAAAGTTTTTAAAAACTGAATTGGCGACTCACATTCATAGCAACTACCCCCAAAATTGAAATAATGAATGCCTTGCTTAAATATGAATAAAACTAACTTCTTGCTTGAGCATATTTTCATAAAACATATTCATCAACAAAACTTATGAGTGAAACTAACTTCTCAACTAGCAAAATCAAAAAGAAAAGAGAGTCAATAATTTCTAAAAGAAAGTATTATCCTGGGTTGATAAATGGGTTAAGATGATGATTAATTTTTTAATTATATTTTACCTCATTCAGATTGGTAGTATGTTATCTCATCTAAAAACTATCAGATGGTAATGCTACAAGACTATTAACAGTCCATAAGTAACATGAAGTTTAGGTTTTTAACTCTATAGAGGATTTAAGAGACAAATTGTTGGAGACTGGAAGGATGGATTAGTAGTTAAAAGCATTTGTTGGCCTTGCAAAAGGTATGGGTTCTGTTTTCAGCCCTCTAACTCCAGTTCTAGAGTATCCAAAGTTCTCTTCTGGCACATGTAGAATATATACATACATGGAGGCAAAACAAACATACGCATAAAAGCTTTTTTTGTTAATCTTAAAAAAACCAAAATGGCAATTTTCCAATTAAGTCTTTGTATACAAGAACAGGAGCTGTGTTTTAAATGCTTCATTGTGAAAGTTATTGTAAGTGATGGCAGACTTTTTAATATGCATAGCTAATGCTGTATTTGGGATGAGCAAAGAGTGCTAATCACTTTTCTATTGCTGTGACAAATCTAAACTCTAAGTTTGATGAAACAGACAATTTAACTGGCTCACAGTATCAAAGGCTTTGATGTAGAACTGACTGACTCAGTCTCCAGCCCATAGTGAGTCAGAGCATAATGATGATGTGGGGGGGGGGGCGGGAGCAGAGCTGCTCAATTCCTGACAGCCAGAAAGAAGAGATGGAGAAACATGACAGGACCATGGACAGAGCACATCTTTCCAAGAGGTCCCTTAATGACCTTCTTCCTCCAACTATGCTACACTTTCTGAAGTATCCATCACCACAAGGGAATGATGTCTTCAATCCATCAGCTCACTGAGGATGTTCAATTTTCAAACCATAGTGGAGAGGTTACAAAAGTAATCTTACAATAGTATGCTTTTTCAATATACCCAATAGTTGTGCAATGTTGTCATAACAGATTGTCAAAGTTTAGAAGAATAAAAAAAATCATTGAGATGAGAAGTCAAGAATGAGTCTCATTGTGTTAAAATCAATGTGTCACAGAGTTGCGTTCCTTTCTGGAGGCTCTACAATAAAATCCATCTTCTTACCTTTGCTGACTTCTATAAGCCAACCACATTCTGAAACTAAAGGCCTCCCTCTTCCATTTTTAAAGCCAGCAACATTGCATTCCCTCTACTGCTTTCAATTTTATACACAGTCAAGAGAAATTTTCTGCTTTTAAGGACTTGGGTACATTTGTCATACTGGATAATGTAGGTTAATCTCCCCATTTCAAAGTCACAATTTTACCCATGTGCAAAATTACTTAATTTTCTTTGTCTACTTATAAGCTGATTTTGTATTAGTACTTTTCTGTTGCAGAGATGGAAGATAGAGTTCCAGAGGGAGAGTTCACATGATGGTGTGGGCAAGGCAGCAGAGGGCTCTAGCAGAAAACTAAGGGATCTCATCTTCAAACACAAGCACGAAGCAGAAAGAGAATGAATTAGTAGTGGGTAATAGAAAGCCTACAACAGTGACGTATTTCCTCCAGCAAGGCTACATCACCTCCCAAGCAGCTTCACCAACTGGGGACTAAGTGTTAACATTAGTCTATGAGACACATGCTCATTCAAACTATCACAACATTTGAAGATGTTTTCACAAAATCTTAGCAACCTATACAGATGAGTATTTATCAAATATATACCAAAGCCTGGTCTTTCACTGTAGATATTTTCATTTCAGAGAAGTTACTTATTAATGATCGAGGGGTGGGGTGTACTGTAAGATATTGTACTTCACACTTGTTGTTTGGAAACTTTAGCTTAATTGAAACTGTCTTTCCTAGAAGGTAGAGGGAGGCTCATAAGACTCAAGAAATAAACAACTCACAAGTTTCAGGAAGTGTCTAAAACTAACCAGATTCACAAGATTTCTAGCCAGTATGGAAGCAGTAAATTGCTAGGGAGAGACTTTCTCTCCAGTCAAGCTATCTGCAAGTCATAGAGAGAGCTCTGGGATTTCAGAATCCATGAGTTATCCATGTTAGTTTGAGCTTTTTTCTTTTTTTGCGATGCATCTGCTTTGAGTCATCAAAGCTCTGAGGTAAACCTTCACATATACATTTGTAACTAACCTCAGTAAACGCACTGGTTGGCCAAGCTGGACTTTGGTAGAATTGTTACTTTGTTCTGTGTTCATTTCCAGTCTTGGTTGAGTAGACATTAATTTGTATCTTCCCAGAAAGAATCAAACAACAAAACTCAAAAAACATTGATTGATATGGGCATTTTTTAATTTTTTTTATGTTTCTGGCATCACTAAAAAAAAAGGAGTTTCTACCATTTCTTTCAATGAAAAAAAGAAACATGCCTGTTAGAAAAAAGGAAAAAAAAGGCTTTACAAAGGGAAAACATCCCTCAGAGCAAATAGTGAAAATCAGAGCTGAAACTGAAATATGTGCCGAGAAATCCTTCGAAATTGCCCATTTTTCTGGGAATAGCAAAGTATCTTAACATCTAACACTTAGGAGAAAGTAAATGTAACTTTGGCATAGGCAAGTAGAAAGACATCATTATTCTCTACTATATAACTTCAGCTGTGTTAAAGATTCAAGGCACAAAATGGGGTCAAAATTTTATATTCTATAACCTGACTTCCTTTGGGCACTAGTACACAGAGACTCTGCTCAAACTCCAAATTCCAAATCATGGCACACTGCTCTGTCTTATTCCTTCTAGGTAGGGACTAATGGAGGGAGATTTTATTATTTATTTAGGCCTGCTGAGGTTTCCCTTGATTTTGAATACCAACAGCTTAATTCTAACCTATATTTATACTATTACAGGAACAGATCATGTTCTTATGATATGTAGAAGCCAGAAAAAAAAATCTTTAAGTCACGACAAGCACAGACATGTAGTCAACCCTGAACTGGATCCCAAATACTCAATGGCCTTAGACATGTTATTGAACCAACTAGAAAAGCAGTTTAAGTGATAGCAATTGTGGGGTTTGTCCCCAAATAAATGCTGGGAAGGCCAAATGTGCTAATTTCTTCAGTGCACCCGTGAGTGACAGCCCCTAATAAATGTCTAGCTATTGTTATTGCCCTCATTGATTTACTGTGTGAAGGTTTCCATACAGCCCTGGTTGGTTTGGTTTGTGCTGTTTGTTTGCTTGGGATCTATTATGTGTATGTAGGACCTAATCTCTGGCTTATATTGTCCAGTACTAACAACATATGCTATTTTTCATTTCATATTCTATGACAGATTTTAACTCAGATCTCTTTAAAGAGGATTTCTTGGAGACAGCTCAGGAGGCTTAATAAAGAGACATTTAAATTGTTTTCAAATAAAATGAGAAGTTATACCACAGATTAAAGGAGTCAGTTCTAACACAAATGTACATGGAAAGACAAGATTAGTTAAAACACTAAACTGGTTAGAATTCTCTTGCTTATAGACACACATATCTGTATAAGGCGAAAAGCAAGGCCTTTTCAGGTCTCTGTGGAGATGCATGTGGCTGGTTGGGTTCTGCTCCTCTGAAGGCCAAGGCCCCTTTGAGACACCACACTCCATTCCAAGTATCAGTTGTGGTTTATTATGAGAACCGGGGCACTTGAGGACAGGTTTCTCTTCACTTCACCTTTCAGCAGCTCTGATTGAATCCATACAGCCTATTGTTTGAAATGATACAAACGGTACCTCCCTTTAGAAAAGTTCAAACTATGCCTATTTTCCCCCAGTCCAAGCACTGCACAAGATCTGAATTAACCAGAGGAACATGATGGTGATGGCAGGGCCTATTTTAGGCAGAAAGATCTTTCAAAGGAAAAACATAAAAAAGGTTTCAGACAAAATACTATTCAGTTCATTATTCTAATTATTCTATTGCTCTTTGGAATGTTTATCGTGTTTCACTCTCTTATGTGTGCATGTGTGTTCAATAACCAGGAATGTTTTAAGTCACATGTCAAGTGCTGTCAGGCATACATTTCTCCTAAAGAACAGAAGCAAAACATGTATCAGCCGCAGAGCTGTGAGCCTGCTCTTGGGGAGAGGTGAGAGGATGACATTTCCTAAAACTCTGTGTGTTTCTTTGATCTACACAAGTAAAAACCGGACAGTAATTGAGATGTTCTCAGTGTGTGGCTCTATTCCCACAGGAAACAGCAACTCAATCCTGCTACCGTTCGTTTTTACCCAAGTTCGTATTGGTGCAACAAGACCTTCCCTGCCAGCGGCCTGAGGCCTGAGGTGTGGAGGTCAAGATACCAAGAAGAAAACAGACTCTCTCCCTGGAAGAACTACTACCAGCATTGTCAAACTGGTTCCATTCGCCTGCCTTCTGCAGTTTACACAATAGCCTAGAACTGTTTGTCAGATAAAACAGTTAGGAGATCATGGTTGAGCTAGCTAGTTCCTTCTGTCAACTTGACACAAGCTAGAGTTATCCGAGAGGAGGAAACCTCAATTAAGAAAAGGCTTCCATAGGACCAGGCTATAGGTAAACCTATACCCATAGAGCATTTTCTTAATGATTGACAGTGTGAGTGCACAGTCCCCTGTGGGACGCCACACCTCTGGGCTGGTGGTCCTGAGTGCTATACGAGAGAGACTGAGCAAGCCATGAGGAGAAAGCCAGTAAAAAGTATACCTCTATGACCTCTGCATCTGTTCCTGCCCTGACTTCCATCATTGATGGATTATTACCTGGAAGCATAAGATGAAATAAAGGAGTTTTTAGGAGTTCCCTTCAAAATTTACCTAATACTAATGAGATTCTGGGAAGAAATACATGCTAAACAATAACACATCCCCGCACTACCAAATATGCACAAAACACTACACACACACACACACACACACACACACACACACACACGAGTCATTGCTTGAGGGCCCACCTTATGCTAATATGATCTCATCTCACCTAACTTATTACATATATGAAGACTATTTCCAAATGAAGTCAGATTCTGAAATATCAAATGGATATGAATTTGGGGCAAAATTATTCAACCTACTGCATATAGCATCCAAAACCAATAGTTTCTCCCCTACCAAGTAATTTCTATGTGAGTCAAAGTTAATTGAAAGCTTCAAAAATTTCTCAACAGATGTACAGTTTGTCATAGCTGGAATTATAAAATCATACTCATTTTCATTGCTTATACTGATGTTATACTTTTTATATTTGAAACGTGCTATGATACTATCTCACTGACACTCAAACACAGTGCTCCCAGATTCAAAGAGTTACCCTTAGGCATGCTTGCCAGGTGTCAAACTCTTTAAAGTTGAGTCAGAGAGAAAAGAAATGTATTAAATACTGACTCTGCTACATACTGTCCTTATTGCTACTTGATTAATCTCATTTTATCCATATAAAAACTGCAAGGTAAACATTAAGTGGTACCATTTCCACTCTAAAGATAAGCGAAGAGCATCTGCCTGAAATGGCAACTAGTAAAAGCAGATCACAGATGTCCACAGATGGACAACATCCCCAGTAGACCTGTGTTCCCAGATCACAGTGTTCCCAATGCCCCTTCCCAACTCAACCTGCCTTTGAGTAAACCTACTCATGATCAGGACTTCCTGAAATATGTTTAGTGATCTTATCACATGACCCCCTTAGCAGACAGAGGAGGAACTGAATGATCTGATAAAGTGATCTACCCAGAGGGTTACATCCCAGAGTCTAAGAAGTGAAAATTATCATAACCTTAAAAAAGAAAACAGAGGAAAGATAATTTTCCTGAATAAGAGCTAGTTGAACATACTTTCATCTTTCAAACCAACCAAAACCAGTTAAGCATATTCCATACACCTTACAAAGTAGTGTAGAGAGCATACAATTCTAACTCAGTCTTTAAGAAGTTGTGCCTTCACTCAGAAGCTAAATCCACTAAAAGATGCTTTCATGAGTCCAAGAATAGACTCCAGAAGAGAATGCATGTGTATGTGTTCTCTGATATTCAAGCTGTATTTTTTTAGAGCACAAACAATATATCACCATGAGAGATAATGTGTTAAGTGTATTAATGTGTGTGACAGTTCTCTTTTCACAATATGGACCCCAATGATCAAATTCAGGTCATCAGACTTGGCAGCAAGCATCTTTACCCACTAACTCATCCCATTAACCTCATTTGTTTATTTTAGACACGATGCACGTGTGCGCACACATACACACACACACACACACACACACACACACACACACACACTGCCTAAGGCATAAGGATATCAGACTTATCTGAGAACTTTTAGTCATACATTCAAGATCTGGTAAATTGATGAGGCAAAATTTAAACTCATCTACCTAACTCCAAAGCCACCTCCACAAAAGAAAACTATCCACTGGCCCAGTTACAAGATTATGAACTTCTCAAATGTGCTATTTCATCCTAGCCCTAATGCGAACATAATTAACCATTCTCACATTTGAGAGTCTTCTTATCTAACGATGAACCCTCATCTTCAGGATAAATTCATCATTTTGACTCAATAAAGTCAGAACGCTCATGGGTCTCTACTAGTTATCAATTAGAAGACACATCTAAAACTTGTGTTAAAACCTTATACTGCATAACAGGTTTTCACCATGACTTAGATTTCAGAAGAGCACAGCTTAAACCATACCGTAGAAATTCCTGACATAAAAAAAAACTTAAGTTATTTTATGCATTGGTCATTACTGTATTTAATTCCAAACATTTTTTCAAAGCTCTTTTCAACTGTGTTTGTGTGTGTGTGTGTGTCTGTGTCTGTACGTGTGCCTCTGTGTGTGTTGTGTGTCTGTGTGTGTCTGTGCATGTGAATGAATGCAGTGTCGATGGAGGCCAGAAGCATAGGATCTCCTCTTGCAGGTGGAGTTACAGGCAGCTGCAAGCCATCCAACACGGGTACTGGAAACCAAACTCGGGTCCTCTGCAAGATACCAGTACCTGCTCTTAACCACTCCCTATCTCTCAAGTTCCAACAAAAACCATTTTAAAGGTGATTGGATTGGGGTTCTTGAATGGTCCAGCGTGGTGTAATTATTTTAAGGAAGGAAGAAAGCGAAAGTAAGATAGATAGAAGAGGGAGCAGGAGAAAAATAAGAGATTTCATAACTAGAGAAAATCTATCCTAATTATAGAACTTCCATATTTTTATTTTTATAAAAATATTCAAATTCATATCATACAAATAAAGGTAGATGAGGTTGGAATGTGTTTGATACATAAAATAGGCTGAATCTAAGAGTTGTGCTCAAAACGTACTGAGTTCTAGGTGAGTGTGGAATTTACATTTTTGTGACGTTGCAGAAAGTGCCTCTGAGTCCCGTAGCTAATGGACACAACATGCAGTACAACTGGAGACAGAAAGACCTCGAACACTTGACAGCAGCTGCTGATACTGTACATTGTTCTATACCAAACTGTTTGTGCAAGACTTAACGAAACAGAGCACATGGCACACCCATCTCAGATGCATGATTATACATGCCCGACTCCCTGGGTTTTCCCTGCAACTGCTCCAGACAAAGCAGAGGCTGCCCAGCTGCATTTAACCAATGCTGTGTGGTCAGGAAAGTGGCATCCCCAGACTGCCACAAGACACTGGGAACGCTGAATTTCAGAGAGGCAACGATCCTTTTGAGGTCTCTAGGAGTACAGGAGTTGCCATTAAAAGCAGCCTAGCCCTGTGGTGTGCATTTTACAGAGCATTCAGGGGGTGATAAACATCTTTTCCATGATTTGCCATCTGTGGATTTTAAAGCTATTAAGGTAGTTTTCTGTTGTTATTGCCACAAAGCTCCTAATCGTATTTGCGATGGAGGTGCCCTTATTAATATATTATTCTGTCCTATTGAGAAAGTGGTACTGAGGCAATCTCCAACCTGACACTGGTGCATGGCTGCTCTTTCTTTTTTTTATTTATAACATACAAGGTAAAATAAACCAGTTTGAAACTCAGGCCCTTTCAAATCATTCTTTCCATTTCTTCACAACTGATAGCTACATTAGAAAGCTTTTAATACATTTGAGTAGAATTTGTGTTCTCAGTTCAACCCAGACTAGCAATGAAAAGACATGGAGAAGAAACATGGCCTCCCTGGACAGCCCGAATCAATAAGTTGTTACTCTTTGCCAATTGTAGCTTCTGCACAAATGGCTTCACTTCCATCCCTGTTCAATAGGAGCAGAGATGACCACAGTTATTAGAGCTACAGGATTGCGCTGACAGCTGTCACACAGGCAGAAGCCACCTGTCTTCAGTAACCTTTGCTCTTTGCTACTTTTCAGAAAAACAAATTATACTGACCCTGACCAGCACCAGGACTGACAACCAAGTCTGTGTGTTCTGGGTTACCTGGGCCTGCCTGTGTTTTTCCCCTCCGTGAGAATGATACACCGTCAGTGCAGCTGGCCCTGCAAATTGGTTTTCTAGCACTGGTGATGGAGTCATTCAGTCAGTCAGTTCCATCTATATTTATGGAGTCCCTAGCAGGTGCAGAGTACTGTTCCGGAAGCTTATGCAACAATGAACAAAACAAATTTCCTAGGCTCCCAGAGCCTTCACTGGAGGGAGAGGGAGTCATGGGAGGAAATGGACCAGAAAGTATGTAAACAAATAAATAAACCTTCACTGACGTCTCGGGGAAAGCAAAGCTAAAGGAAGAGGTTAGAAGAGAGTTTCTCAATCTCGGTGCTATTGACACCTTTAACTAGCTGAGCTTTAGTCTCAGGGAGCTGCCTATGGAGCATAGTCCATTTGGCACTATCCCTGGCCCTCACCTCCTAGCACCCCAGTGGTGATGATGGCAATGTTCTCTGGGGGGCAACTTCTGTTGACAGCCACTGAAACAGATAGGAACCTGGGGAGTGGGGTCACTGAGCAGCCCTTTCAGGGATGATGCTTGAGTTGCACACAGCAGAGGAGAGAGTCTGGGGATAAATCTCAGGAAGAGTGCTTAAGGGAGAAGAAAGAGAAGAGCAATGCTCTCGGGTGAGCGAGCAGTGCATCCAAGGGCTGAGCTCCCTCAGCAACAAACCCACCACAAAACCTAATAGAAATCCACCAGGGACAGACGGCCAAGATGCAGTGACCAAGACACAATTTGTGCCGAAACCTAATCGCACAGCTGAAGCTTTAGATCCTTCTCTTTAAATAGGCACCATTATTTAGAGAGCCACTGGGGGGTTTGGCATAAAACTATGGGGAAAATATGATTTTCAAAACTTCTGATTTGATTGAAGCCAAATTGTATTTGATATTTTTTACTGATTAAAACAAAACTCCTTCCTCTTGGAAGTCTTAAATTGACCAAATCTAGGGCCCTGGAGATCCAGATACAACCTTAATTCTGCTACTAACATGCCTGACACCCCAGGGCTTAGTCACTTCCCATCTTTGGCTCTCTGGTTCTAATTTCTAAACTGTGGGGGTTGAAGTGCATGATTCCTAAAGTTTCTTCCTGGGCTAAAAATTCTGTGATTCACTTGCAAATCAGTGCTAAGTAGTTTTTTGTCTCACTATGTGTGAATACTATTAAATATAGCATAATTATAGCAAGGGACTGTATACAATTCCAAGTCCTCCAGATGTCACCAGCCCATGGGTACAAACCCCATCATGTTTCCACTACTGCTTGAATGACCAGTGCTCAGACTTCCTTAAATCTGCCCCCATTTGAGGATACTAGTAGATGCTGTATCCATTAAATACAAAACCAGCAGTCACAATGCTCCACTCTGACTCCGGACAAGCATATCAGTCTCTTCTGCATGAGTCACATAAAAGATATACTTGCTATCATACCTCCCAAGCTCCCATGATGCCACTGACTTGTGATGCTGTCATCTTGGGCACTCTGTTGCACTCACTAAGAGCATGCATGCAATGTGTCACACCTCATCTGGGAGATCTACGGCAGCATGAAAAAAACTGGAGGCTCATCCACTTCCTATTATCACATATGGCCATCTGAGGCCCACAGTTCTATGTGTGCCCAACTTCTCTCTCTCTCTCTCTCTCTCTCTCTCTCTCTCTCTCTCTCTCTCTCTCTCTCTCTCTCTCTCTCACTAGATTCCACACATTTCCCTTTCCTCTTTCCTCTTCCCCCTCTCTCTGGGCACATATACACAAAACCAGACCCCCTTCTTTTGCTTCAGAAACAGGAGTAATCATGAACATTATTTCATATAACCTCATCTTCACGGGATTGATGAATCCAATGTTATAAAAGCCACAGTCCACCTTGGGCTCTGTTAGGAGGCCCTATTGGCTAGAGACAGATGAGAAAACCAAGTCATTGGCACCAAAAGCACCGGCAACAGAGCCAGTCTTTGAACCACACAGTTCTATTTTCTGACAAATGTATTCTCCACCCAACCACTACATCTGAGAATTTTCCTCACCATCCTCCTACACTGAGAAGAGAGGGCTTTGTGGGTGAGATGCAGTCATACCACTTCACCAGCATACTTCATGATCCTTGCCAAGTCAGCTCCCATAGCCAGCCATCCTGGCAAGCCATCAATAAGCCTTCCCAAATGTGGTAATATCATCTCTTAGGAGCACTGATTTGTTCTCTTCATCAATTTAACTTGAGGCTTCCTAGTCAGTGCAGCAATGTTCAGACCCTGAATTCTCAACTATTGATCCCATAACCCTATGTGGCTTTACATGCATACTTTGCTGGAGAAGTCTAGATTAGACACATTATGTTTGTATAATACCTATAACCTCTTCTCCTCTTTCTGTGTTGGGTTGCTGTGGGGCTACATCTTCCGCAATGATGAGTTTTATTTCCTCAGAATTAACATACCTCCCGGTATGATAGCAACAAACTTCAGAACAACCTAAAGTTCTGTGCACTTCAAATGCACGTCCGACGAGCCTCAGCAGCAGTCTGCTCATGCATTATTCTGTAGGAGAGAGAGTAAGCACCTCCAACATTCTGCAAGCCCATGGAAATCCAAGCTGCTTAAATCATTCATAAGTCCTATGTACACGAACACCAGAGAACTCGCCAGCACAAAGTTTAATCATCGGTTACCTCAGATATTCTTAGAAGATCTTTCCTTAATTATCAGTCAGGGCACTGGTATTAATGTAGACAAGAGTTGACAGGAGCTGGACTAAGGCAATAATAATGGGGGAAAGTACACAAGACAGATTCGGAGGCTAACCAGGAGATAAAATGAACATGAATACATACAGGGATAAAGAAAATAAAGCAATAAGTAAGCAGTAATTAAGATTTCCTACAGAGTGGAGAAGTTATAGCCAGTTCTTTAGGAAAAATGCAAGGGGCAGACCTAGAAAGAAAAATGAGTAATTGCATAGTGATTTATATTTTTAAAATGATGAAATGTATAGTATTTCCAATTTTTATAAACTATCTATTACATTCCTAAGAGAAAATATTCACATTTATTATCTATGCATTTGATCATTATTTTTAAGAACCTTTACTCCAAAGATTTCTGTCTTAATGGCACAGCAAACTATATGTCACACAGCAAGTAAGGGAAATGATTAATTGAGGAAAAGACTAATTTCAAAACACTAGGAAAACCTCACTTTTATTCAACAAACATTTGCTGAGCATCAGTAACAATCCAAGTACTTATCTGGACTATAGAATACAAAACCAAGATACAGGAAGCAAGGAACTGCAACCACCATGCTAAGCACAGGCAGATATTACAACTGCTGCCTCACAGGCAGTAGAGCTAATGTAGAAAATATTGAGTGACTTGTATAAGGAGTCAAGAGCACTGGTGTGTGTGTGTGTGTGTGTGTGTGTGTGTGTGTGTGTGTGTCACAGCCAGATCCTTCTGTACCATCTCAGGTAACTCCAGATCCCTTGGATTGGCAGACTTGTGAGCAAATTATATCAAAGCTTTCCTGATTATCACCCAGTTCATTCATCTCAAATTTCCCAGATCACCAAGGTACTGGCACTACACTTGTCAGGTCACCTGATGTGCTCTGACACTCCCCATCCCCATCCTGGGACCATAGCCTTCTTTGGTTTCCAGTCATTTCAATGTAAAAAACAGTGTTGAGTTTTCCAGGTTACAAGAAACCCAGTTGTAGAATCTTCATCCAGCAACTGATGGAAACAGAGGCAGAGACCCACATCAGAATATTGGACTGAGCTCCCAAAGTCCAGTTGAAAAGCAGGAGGAGTGAGAATATGAGCAAAGAAGTCAAGACCATGATGGGTTCACCCACTGAAACAGTCTACCTGA
>JAQHUG010000069.1:6643953-6690504 GCA_028555095.1 Dicrostonyx torquatus | reverse complement strand
GAAGGATAGATGAATAAAATGAAAATCAAAGAGAAAAGTAACAGAATACAGAAAACTGAAGCTCAGATACTGAAAATATTTTATTAAACACCTGAGCAGAGCAGAGTCCCACTGTAATACACAGAAAGGGGGAGAAAGACTTTCTAGAATCCACTTCCAAGATTCAGATTTTGATGTGAACTCCCTGAGTATTCCTCAATCACCAAGTGTGTTGGTTTGAAATAAAGTGGCCTCTATATGGAATGGTTTTATTGGAATAGGTGTGGCCTTATTGGAGGAAGTGTGTCACGGTGGAGGTGGACTTTAATGTCTCCTATATGCTCAAGCCACACCCAGTATCTCAGTCCACTTCTGTCTCGTGCAGATCAGGATGTAGAACTCTCAGCTCCTTCTCCAGCACCACGTCTGCCAGTACACCACCATGAAATAATGGACTACACCTTTTCAACTGTAAACCAGCCCCAATTAAATGTTTTCCTTTATAAGAGTTGCTGTGGTCATGGTGTCTCTTCATAGCAATAGGAATCCTAACTAAGACATCAAGCTTAGTTACCTTCTTACCTCCAGACCCCAAAAATTGTCTCTCTGGACTGCAAGCCACATAGCAACAGCTTTACACCTGCCTTCCTTGGTCTCCTTAGTGATCTACATGGTTTGTAGGCCAGAAAGCCTTGGTCTTGCTAAACCAAATATTTTCAATCAACTGAGCAGAGTGAATCAAAGAGGCTTTAAGCATCTATCTATGCTAATCTTTTCCTTCTCCTGTAAGCCAGGGGCTCAAAGACTTACTCAAGGTCACACAGCAATTCATAACTAAAAGCCAGGTCTCCTGTGACACAAACTGATGGTTTTCACATGACCACAATGAAGCTTGTAGAAGTTGAGCCCCACCTGTATTTCAGAGATCTCTCTTTCACACATCCAGAGTCCTGTGGCTATCCTCACACTTTATCCAGAGAATTGCCCTTGAATTACAAAATCTCACTGCCCAAGGGTACCTAGGAAGGTTCCATAACTTAATACTAGACTGTCTGTAGCTTAGGATGCAAAGATACAAAATGCCTATTTCCTTGTCTCAACACAGGGTAGACTCTGACGTGATTAATACTCCAGTACATCCCACAGGGTCATGCTGTGACTAGACTGCCTGGGACCACAACCCTTCTCTTGAGAACGTTCTTTAACCAATAACTTACATAAGTTCCCGTCTCTTCAGCTCTGTTTCTAGAGGGCTTGACCTGACAAGGTTCTCCATGAATGTTCCAAGCTGGCACATTGGTTCAAGCCCAGGGTGACCAAATGACCTCCATGACTTTGTCTGTAGAATCCCAGTCAGGAATGACTCATCTCCCTTCCAGCTTAGAACTCTACTCTTCCTCAAGGAAAAAAGTACTAATGCCCTGTTTCTTGACCCCTCCACTCTAATCTGACCTCAAAATATTCTGAAACCTGAAGCCAGTCTAGCTGAGTTTACCAGTACAAGAATATTCTCTAAAATACTTACTTTTCAGTCTTTCTTGAGGAACAAAGAAACATCCCCCAAGCATCCTTCAACTAACTAACTTCTTATACTATGAAACCTTTTTAATAAATCTATGGCTTCCATCAAAGTAATGTCACATAATTGTTCAGGGAAATCAGTGTTCTTGCTCCTTGTTCTAACTGATGTTCTTCTCTGGAGGCAGAGAATGGGGAGCTGGTTCCTGGAAATTCCTGGCTACTGAGACCTCATTTGTATAAAACAGCATCCTAAAAAATATTTAGGACTGTTTTTTCTCCAAGCAGAGATGAGATTATTAACAAAATATCTGGGAAATTTATAATCTGCATTATAGCAATCATATTTTCATAGAACTTAATATGTGCCAGGCACAAGAAATATGCCACTCCTGAGTCATCACCTGGGAAAAGATGGAATAGGCAGTTGAGTGCCTTGATGAAGATTAAATACAAATATACAGTCAAAATAGAGCATGAAACCAGGGTTGTCTAACAACAAAACATGCAAATGTACCACTTCATCACTACTACTGCTCTAGTGCAAGAAATGGGTCTTCGCTGCAGCTATTCCCATTCCACGCTAAGATTCCTAACTCTGAATAACTGGGTGTTCTTGAAAGCACATCAAATCCTGTGACCTTGAAAGGGGGAGCAGTATAGGGGACAACTAGTGTGTAAAAGGGCAAAAACACAAAGAGGCGTTGACAGATGTTAGAAGAGATGTGCTCTTCCCTACCAATCTCATGGGTCCAATTAATGTCTGAGCATCATGTCCAGCACTGATGCTGAGAGGAGGACATGTTGAGTTACACAGGATAATGACCTCTGGACCCAGGGAACGATAGAGTACTGAAGTTCTTGGGTTTTCTTCTTTCTCCATAGCCCTTCTGAGTGTTATTGCTGCTGCTCTTTTCCTGTCATCCTGGTTAGGTTTCTTGTCAGTTTGACACATGTTAGAGTTATCTAGGAAAAGAAACCTTAACTGAGAAAACGCACCCTCCAAATTGCCCGTAGGGCAATTTCATGATTAATGATTGATGTGGAAGGGGCCCAACCCATGCAGGGGGCTGGTACCACCTCTGAGCCCCTAGTCCTGGATGGCATAAGGAAACATGCTGATCAAGCCAGTAAGTAGCACTTCTCCGTGACCTCTGCTTCAGTTCCTGCTCCTGATTCTTGCCTTGAGTTCTTGCCCTGACTTCCTTCAGTGACAATGTGACCTGAGAATGATAAGCTGTAATAAACCCTTTCCTCCCCAACTTGTTCGTGGCCATGGTGTTTCATCACAGCAAGAGAAACCTTAACTAAGACCCCCGTGCATGTCCTCATTCATCCTAAAGAGGCAACCTGGACATGCCAACAGGCATAGATGAAAAACAACAAAACCAAAAGGCCTGTTTAGTTTATCCAAAAAAAAAACTGGAAAAAGATCAGAATAGACCCTTTTAGGAAATATTTAGATAATAAACCCCTCTAGTGTAGTCAAACACCACAGAATTGCAGTCACTTACACACACACACACACACACAGAGAGAGAGAGAGAGAGAGAGAGAGATGAGCCTAGACTGTACAGAGGTGAGCAACACCCCCACTACACAGTTCCTTCAGAGAGAGCTAAGAAGGGAGGCTGAACTTTTACCTCTGCTGAGAACAATGCTTCTCTGACGTAGTGTGAGGGTGTAGAGTAAGGACTCTGCAGTGGGGAAGCGGTCCAAAGTCCAGGCAGTGCCAGCCAAGTCAAATAGGAAGGGCTATTTACATCCTCACAACCAGAGCATTATTAGCTTCAAAGAGTAACAGGGAGATGTCTTCAGACAGCTAGGAAAGCAACAGGAATTCAGCAAAGAAAATGAACATAGAACCAAGCAAAAATTTTGGAACTCACTAGATGGAGTCCACAACAGAATGAGTAAAGCAGAGGAAAAAGTCCACAGCTGCCAGGATAGAATGAAAAATGGTCTGGGCTAAATGATGATGATTAATCACACTAGGGAAACATTAATAGCACTTCAAAGACCTGTGGGACAAAAGAACTAAAATTTAAGTCAGCTGACTCCCATGAGGACTAGAAAAATAAATGTGCAGCTTAAGTGGCTAAAGGTATAATGGCTAAAATCTTCCCAAAGTTGGCAAAAAGCAGAGAGGAGGGTCTGAATAAACACTAACAGACAAGTCGGGAGACACATCAAGGCACATTATGGGCACAGCAACGATGAAGAAACAAGCCAGAGAGAAACTGCATGTCACTTACAGGGAGAAAAAATATCCCATGGCAAAGAATTCCTCAAAAGGAGTCAAGGAGGCTCAAAGGAAGTGATGTGATGTTTTTCAAACACCGAAAGGATAGACCTGTCAATCAGGCCTATATCCAGAGAAAATATTCCTCAAGGATGCCATCCGCAGAGGAAGGGGAACGAAGGCAAATTCTCATTAACAGACTTGCCCCTAAAGAGTGCCTAAAGAGCTCTCTGAGTGAAAAAAGAAAAGAAAAACAAGTTGAGATATTAGGAATGGAGGAAAGGAAGGAAGGAAGGAAGGATAAAAATATGGGTAAATATGATAGAATTTGTTTCTCTTGAGTTTTCTAAATTTAATGATTAAAACAGAAGGCATACCGCCACCTCACATGCTTCTCAGAGCACACCAAGGAAATATTTAGTACAAGCATATTATAAAAGAGAACAGGTGGTAAGAGTTAAGTTTCTATACTTGGTTGAAACTAGCAAAATGGCACCACCGGTAGACCATGATAAATTATTTATGTGTGTGTGTAAAAAGCTATCTAAAGGGATACACTCTCAAACATTATAAGTAACTCAAAATGGGTTCTATAAAAAGCTCAAATCACCTAGAGGAAAACAGGCAGAGGTGAAATAGATGATGAAGGGGGTAGAAGACATCTCCCTTCTCCTAGGGCCGCTCAACCACAGACTGAACCTTCTCGGGAAGCATAACCCTGGTGCTCCTCTGAGGGCATGCCTGGAGTGCTACAGGGGAAGATCCCAGCACTCTCCACCTCCAAGCTCTGTTTTGGGTGCAATGGTAGTTGATAAAATTTGTACTGTCTCAAAGGTTACCAGCTGACCTGCCTTCACACCCAAAGGACTCCTTGCCAGGACTTGGGTCCTAACCAATCTTCTACTTGGAGGATGCTCCCTCTGAAGGGAGAAGTTTTATTTACATCCTGGTTACAGAATCCTGAAGTCCTTCTTGGTATGTGACCCATGCTAATAAGGAAACAGAGCTAGGGAGAACTGGTCTAGTGTGGGTGGAGCAAGAAGAAACAACTATTTGAAGCAGCGTCCCGCTCCACTCTGTGTACTCCAGTGACAGGTTCAATTTCCGCTAGCCTTGGTGGAATCACTACAGCAGAGGAATTCTAGCAGGTACTTGAAAACTAAAGAATATGAGGACGAAAATGAATACTGAGCACTGAAATGAATGGCCTTTCTTTTAATTTTATTAGGGACAGTAGTACTGAATCTTTCCAGGAAGATGGGTTTTCCCCAAGTCTTACAATAAATCATTTTATACAGTATGCCAGCCTTGTGTTTCTGGCCCCTCAACGTGTGTCTCCTAGAAAAACACTTTTGAAAACATTGCATTATGGTTGTTGATCATGCTTACGCTTAAGGCATAAAAATAAAAGGCAGGTCCAGAGAGGTGCTCAGCAGATAAAGGTGCTTGCTGCCAAGTATGACCTCTTGAGTTTGATCCCCAGAACCCACAGGAATGAGAGCACCTCTTATGAGTGGTTCTTTGGTTCCCCCACAGACCTGCACAGATGAGGGCACACACATGGATGCAGAATATGGGGTAAATAAATGTAAAATAGTTTCTAAAAACAGCAATCTTGGGGAGATGTATTTATATTTCCAATGTCATTCTTTATTCTGAAAGTATCTTTAGTCATTTCAACATAAAAGCATCTTAATATTTTTAATAATGATGCTGGCAACTTAAAATATTAAAATCTACATTAGTGAAAATGGGGCTTTGATTCATTGCCTCTTTCCAAATAAGCACATCTCAGTTAGCACATTCTTGCTCTCTTCCTTCCAACCTCCAGTCCTTTTTCCTCCTCTCTGGTTTCCCCTTCTCTCCACTTCTCCCCCTTGCCCTGATACAGGATCCCACAAAGAACAAGTCTGAAGGAGACAAAATCAAGGGTGACAAAATAAAGGGGTGAGTGGGGGAGCAAACACCTGAATATGTCCTTCTAGTCTCAGTAGCCTAGAATGGTTTGCAACAGCTGTTCTGTTTTTCCTAGGGAACTCTGCTTTCGTGTTTAAATTCTCTTCTAACAGAATCTTCTCTTGCACTCTGATCTGTATCCCCAGATTCTTAAAGGATATATTTGCAGACACTTTCAGAAAGACAACCTTGGGTTTAGGAAAATAATCTTTCTTCCAGCAAAAGGCAAAGAGCTAGAGAAAGCTTCTCTTTCCACATTTAAATTCTTAGAAACAGGAATGGTACTTGTAAAAAATAAAAGAAGGTTGTACAAAATTCAGAAAGGGAGCTTACAGGGCTTCTTATATATTATTAAACTTGAAACTAACGTCTCAAGTTAATGTTACTCCTTCTGCCTTGAGCTGACTAGTGAACATTAAATTTGATACCGAAGTTCACAAGCTCTTTGCCTGGAATGTAGGACTCTGTTTCCAACTTTCACTGGTTGCTGTTTCTAAAATGAATGCAAACACATATGGAGAGAGAGAGAGAGAGAGAGAGAGAGAGAGAGAGACAGAGAGAGAGAGAGACAGAGACAGAGACAGAGAGAGAGAGAGAGAGAGAGAGAGAGAGAGAGAGAGAGAGAGAGAGGAGCACACACTCATGTGCACATGCACAACGTCATGGCTCCACAGGTCTTCTAAGCGCTCCTACCAGCCTTGTGCTCCTTGCAGAGGTAGTTTGGTATTTACTGTATTAGTCTGTAATGTGCTGCCTTCCCACAGGCCCATGAAGCCAGTGGTTTTCTAAAGCAGTCCTGGAATCCATTACCATGGAAACAAAAGGTATAAAAAGGTGTTTTTATCTAATGGAACTCTAAAAGAGATCAAAAGTGTTTTCAAAGTAAAGGCATAACCAAACACATTGTGGTTTTAAAAGGCCTTGGAATAGAGGATCAAGATGGGTTAACAGAGGACGGATGGGGCATGGAGCGACAATGGGACATGCAGCGGCAGTGGCATCGAGCGGGAGCACTTGGGATGGGATAGCTATGAGCAGGTGGGGCTGCTAGCCTAGTTTACTCCCCAAACAAAGAGGCAGAAAGAACTTGAGTCTCTTCTTCCGCCAAGGTACAAGAATGAGGGCTGAACTTTGGCCTTTCCTCACGAATGTGAATATGAACCATTTGTTTTTAGAGACTGTGAATGTCATGCACTCCCTGTCCCAGCATATGAGCCCGATACTCAAGTCTAGACACCACTGAAATAAGAAGCAAATGGAAGACCTCCACATGAATACTCTCACTTTATCATCACTCCATTTGATCTAGAACTCGATTCCATATGTTCAGGAAATGCAGTCACAGGGAATAGTTTAGTTTGGGAAAGGAGTAGGCGCAAACACATGTATTTATTTTGATGCTTTCAGTGTTTTCCTGAAGTTCAAGTAATTTCACATCCTGCTATCAACTTCAGAAAGAAATTTTGGATGGATTAGCCCTTCCATAGAACACTTTCCTGCTGCACAAACTTCTCTGATCATCTGAAATAATACAAACTCTTCCCATCCGATGTCCTCAGAAAACATCTGGACAATAGAAAGCGCCCCCTTAGTGTTGCTAACAAATTTCCCAACATTTCCTGAGAGCCATGTGACCAACCCAGCAGGAAGGCAGGCACAGAGGGTCACGAGCAGTAAATTTCCATCCTCGTATGAAGGCCACTGTCCACTGTGCGTATGCTGAACGGCCCACCTACCATTCCAGCCACCTACATACTGAGAGTGTGAGCCTTGCAGAGTTGACACCGCCCATCTGGAGGGTTTAACTTCTCTGCTCAAAGGCAAGCTTTCAGAAAATGGCAAGGAAAAATGGATTTAACTCAGAATTGGATTAAAGTAACAGCAGGAGCATAGTCAAATAAAGGAAACCACCAGGAAATCTGAAAATATACCATAGAAAGGTGGTATACAGCAATAATTTAGGATGCATGGGTCCATCAGACCCAAGTTTTATATGGAGTGGCCATATGACCTTTGACAAACGTCTTTTCCTCATCCAAAAGCCATGCTTCCCTGACTGCTGTAATAAGCTATATCATGTGATTATGTATGGCAAGTGTTTAGCATCATGCCTGGCCTCTAGGCAGCTGTCAATAAACGTTAGTGCTTGAGCTGCTGGTCTAAGAAGCAGATAAGGCAGCAGAGATGCTGGAGAACTCAGGCCTCAGGAACAATAGGTGCTCTCGGGTAGCTGGAGGGCTGCTCAGTGATGGAGAGGTCATCAGAACACAGGGCTGGATGGAGTTGCACTTGACCCCAGAGAGACTAGCCTACCCCTGTGGATGGTCTTCATGGACTAGCTTAGTCGTTGTTTGTTCTGTTGTGTTGTTCTGCCTTTCAAACGCTGGGCTTACAGGGTATGTGCCACCATGCCTGGTCCCACAGAATATGCTTCAGTTTGTGTGCCAGGTTACAAAGGAAGACTTTAAATGTTTCTTCTAATGTTACAATGACAAGATTTCATGACTCCAAGTACTTGGAAACTAAGGAACACAATCACTTTTTTTATATATCATATATATATATATATATATATATATATATATAATGTGTCAAGCTTCTTAAAACATCTTTAAAATACCAAGATGTCACTGGGCACAGTATTCAAATGCCCACAGACAATACTGGACCTGATTCATCCTATTTAAATCCTGCACAACTCCACTGAGCTTAATTCTGAGGTGTCTGAAATACAGCACAATGCAAAACTGTGTACCCTCCTGAGAACCAGGTTCTATGTGGGCATAGATGCTTCAGGGGTAATTCCCATCATGCACATTGTACTTATTATTTATAGACCTTATATTTATTTTTCCATCCAAACCTAGACTCATACTATTTTAGTGAACTAAAATATTAATACTTAGTTTAAGCATCATGAAATGTTTAAATATGCTAAAATAATATTTATTCGTCCTATAGTATTTATTTTAGAATCCTTGATTAATACTTTTTTAAAAGTTGTTGCATCCTATGTATAACATTGATTGGCAGAGGATGAAATGTAATTGTAATTAGAATTCAATGATACAGGTTTTCAAAGAACTATTTAAAGGTATGTCTAAATCCCTAACTCCCAGTTCTCCCCGCGGACATCAGCTCACGCACACCACCAGCCTGCTGCACATGAAGTCCCCAGCCCCGAACACTCCTAAGATGGCGCAGGCTTAGAATCACATGCAGCTGACAGATGGAGCACACAGCAGAGGCATGGTGCAGAGTTATTTCATTTTCTTTGGAGAAGGAAGCTATGGGAAAAATATTCTCCACTTAATCTATTTTATTTTCAGCAAGGTTTTACCTGTAAATATTAATTTATACACCAGCCAAACTCGCTAGGTGCTTCAGCTGCATGAATATCAATGAAATAAAGGAAGGCAAATTTTAAAATAAAAATCAAATTTACAGTGTCTTCTTTCCTTGGGCAAAAGGGGGAAAACTCCAAGAATTTAAAATTTCATCCCTGTGGTTTCTAAGACAACAGAACACCTTCCATTTCTATAGGGGAGGTTTGAAAAGTGGAAATTACAAAGCAAACTCTGCAACATTAACCAAAAAAAAAAAAAAGAATTACATATGCCACTTTCTATTCAGTCCTATTTCCAAACACCTTAAATGCTTTCCAATGAAAACACTGCCTGTTCCCCCAGACTTTCCCTGACTGAGATCATCACCACCTGACCAAGTAGAGACAGTACAGATATGATGAGTCTGCAGGGAGAGGGAGGAAGGAAAAGCAGTGGGCCTTAAGGGCTGGCTCTCCTCTGAGACAGGCATGAGTAAAATCAACTCACTGACAGTGTTCAGCTTCTCTTTGAGCCATTATCTCTGTATCTGTGATTAATGAAAATAGTCCACACAGTAAGGATAGCCACAGGGAAAATGAGAAAAGAGAAAGTTTTGATTTTAGGTTATATAAGTTTCCAGAGAACAAAGGTCAGCAGCTCTCCTGGGTTTGATAGCTCCCTCCCTAAACCCAAGGGCAGTTCATCTTCTTGCCTCCTGAGGTGCAACTTCTGCCCTCTGGGTGCTCCCTGCCCACTGGCTTGGATTTTAACTGGAACTCCCAGTTCCATGTCCAATGGAAGAGATAGAACACTCCCAACTGCTTCATCTTTAATCTTCCTAGGAAACTCTTAATCTTTGAAGCTTTGTCATAGCAGAGAGATGACCTGAAGAGGAAAAGGCATGTCCATTTCCACTTACTTCTACTTCCTTATAGGTTAGCATGAGCTGACATCAGGCCAAAGGTTTATGGGTATCTCAGGCTTGGAAGGTCCTTTCTTCTCTCTGGCTGCTAACTTTACACACTCCTACCTGCTCTGCTAAGCCCCGCCCAGTTCCACACCATTGTACAAAGCCTTGTGCTATGAATTGAATGATATGTGCTCTCAAATTTATAGTTAGAAATTCTAACCCTCAATGCAACGTGAGCAGGACGTGGGGCCTTCATAACTTGATTAGTGCCATTTTAAGAGACAGGGGCAAAGATGACAAGGGTCAAATAATCAGAGCATCTGCTTTGAGATACATCTTTGGGGAATGGGGTGTAAAGTTTAAGGGTAGGAAGAAGGGGTGGGTGTGGAAGGAGTTCAGAGGGAGTATGGGGTAGATATGATCAAAACAATATTTATGGAATCCTCAAAGGATTAACAAAATATTATATTTTTTTAAAAGAAAGAGGATTGAGAGTTTTGATTTGAGAGATTTATTGTTGTTTTTGATCTCCTCTGCCCTCCCCACAACTCTCTCTCTCTTGCTCACTCATTCTGCCCTCCTGTTACAACAAAATGAGAAGGCAATGATCTATAAACGAGCAAAGAGGACTTTGCCAAGAACCCCGCATGCAGTACTCTGGTCTCAAACATCCCTCTTTAAGAAATAAGCAGTGTACACTGTCCACACCAGGGCATAGCTCCGAAAGCTCTGGGTCACAACCCTACACGGGATCATAGACCTGATGTGGAGGTTGTGAAAATATGGCCACAGTTAAGCATTTCTAAGCATGCAGGCGTCAAAACCTAATCAAAATCAATTGTAACAAAGCCTGGGGTGTTTCCAGAAGCACTCACCTGGTTCCAATGCAGCTTTCGTTGCAACCTTGGGTTTGAACATACTGTGCACCTGGCACAGCCCATGCCATCAGCTCCATTCAGCCTCAAACACCTCAGGTCAGATTCTAGACTGTGTGTGCTGTAAACTGCACTGTCTTTACTGCACACATGGTTATCTGCTCTTGGAAATTATGAAAAATGGGATTTAATATGTTCCCGCTGTCATTCTTGAGCATTAAGTACCAAATTAATGTATTTTTGTATTGTATGTATTGTATTAGAATGTAAGTTTTGGCATTTTGGATCGTTTTTATTTTTCTTAATTGCTGCTTGAGAGACTGAAGAGGTGGATTTAACAGAAAAGTACTTATCATGCAAACACAAAGAAGTCAGCTCATAGCCCAGCACCTACATAAAAAGTTGGATGTGCAGCATGAAAAGGGGAAGTTGGCACAAAGTCCCACCCCCTCACCAAGAAGATATTTGCAATTGATACCTGCTGGGAAAGGAAAAATCAGTCTTCCCTAATGGCGTGTACTTGGTACATCAGCCACACTCCAGGGCAGACCTTGTGCGTAGGAATAGTTGGCCAACACAATAGCGGGCTCAATTTTTTTGGTTTATGTTTTCTTTTTTTCATTTTTCATTTTTTGTGCTTGTTTTGTTTTGTGTTGTTTCATTTTGTTTTTTAAGAGAGAGAACATGAATTCGGGTAAGGAGGAGGACATCTGGGAGGAGTTGTAGGAGGGGAAAGAATATGACCAAAACTTATTGCATAACATTGTTTTTAACGAATTTTAAAATGTTCCACGTGGAAGCATATGCCTGCAACACCTGCTGTTGGGAAGGGGAGGGGGAGTAGAGACAAGAGGATCCCAGAGGTTTGATGTCTAGTTCGATGTCCAATAAGAGGCCCTATATCAAACATTAAGGTAGAGAGCAATAAAGAAAGATATCCAGCATTGATCTCGGGCCTCCATGCCCAGACATATGCAAATACACATGAGTACACCACACACATGCATACCCAACTATTGTTTCAGTAGCAGACTTGAGTTTAACCTGAAAAATAATGGAATAAATTTTGGTTTGGGATTAGGCCATATTTTCAAACAATTTTTAAGGTGACTGTAAACATACCTTTGTGTGTTAAATATTTAAATATGTAAATAGTCTGTGAATCTTACTGCTCATCATCAAGAGCTACAAAATATTGATCAACTCCAAAAGCGCCGAAGATGCTCTGCAGTATTAAATATTCACCTAAGATTTAAATATTTATGTAAAATAAGCAAACACATCTACCTCCCCACTCTGTGCATTTGCTCTCATCTAAGATGCCAAACTGCATATGGCAAAGAATTATTTTAAAACAAGTTTCTTAATGAATATTAGCATGTTTGGCCAGGCAGTGGTGGCTCATGCCTTTAATCCTAGCACTTGGGAAGCAGAGACAGATGGATCTCTGGGTTCAAGGATGGCCTGGTCTATGAGTGAGTTCCAGGACAGCCAGGCCAGATCCACAGAGAAACCCTGTCTCAAAAAACAAAGAGAAAAAAATAAAAATAAACAGTAGATGTTTGATGTGTATAGCTATTTTATGTATTTATTTTCCTATGGTTGCATAAAAACTTCTCAGACAACAGAGGGCCATTAAGTGGAGAATACTTAAGATGTCTGGGTCTGTACCAGTCTATTGAGCAGACCAAGCTAACTAAAACAACTTCCCTAATAACTTGGACTTCCTCAGATGAAGTCAAACTTTCATCTGAACCCCAGTAGGTTGCCCAGTGATGTAGCCTTTATTAAATCATCTCATAGACAGCATTGTTACTTTACATATTAATGAGACCTTCTCAGTAGCATTTTAAGCAGCAGGATAGTTTAGTTTAGTGTACTCCCTACAAACTGTCTGAATCCATGTCAAACATGATGGATTCATCTGTAGAATGCATGCTTCTGAATGAATACCAATTGTCCATTTTGCCAATTAAGAAAAAGAAGGACAGTGAATGGATAAAATGCTCACATCTCTTCACTCAATTCTATTTCTCTTTGTGGAATGGAAATTTATCACTTACACCAAGAACTCTTTGCCATTATCTGACCAGGCCTATCATAGCATTCTGTCTTACACGAGCCCAACTCTAATCAGCGTAGGTAAGTCTGCAGTGAATAAACACATTCTCCTTCTCTATGAAATTCTTTTCCAACGGACTAAATTATCCATATTTCACCAAAATGACAACTTAGCAGAATATAATAAATGTTTAACTTAGTTATTCCCATTTAAATAGAAGAAGATAGTGACATGAATTGAAATTTAATATACTGAATTCCAGTCTTCTTCTGACTGGGAGGAATATGACTTCTAGAGCAAGTGCCTCTGGATTTTTTCAGTGCTGTCATCTATGACACTTGTACCCAGTGACAGGAATGAGTATTACACAGAACATCTCTGGGAGAAAAGAGTTCTTCCCTCAGCAAAGAATAGCAATCATTGTCTAGAATGAGCCTACTATTTGAATCTTTGAATCACTGCACTAAATACAGAAAAAGATTAAAATTAAAATTTAAAAAGTAATTCACATTGCTGTGGAATAATGCTCTTGTATCCTGTGAAGATTTGTCAATTGTGGCTTAATAAAAAGCTAATTGGCCAGTATCCAAGCAGGAAATATAGGTGGGGCAACCAGACTAGGAGAATTCTGGGAAGAGGAAAGGCTCAGTCTATAGTCGCCACCCAGATGTAGAGGAAGCAAGATGAGAATGCCACAAGGCTAAACATAGACAAGAATTATGGGTTAATTTGAGTTGTAATAGCTCATTAATAATAAGCCTGAGCTAATATGTCAAACAATTTAGAACTAATATAAGCCTCTGTGCGTTTCTTTGGGACTGAATGGCTAAGGGACCAGGCAGGACAGAAACTTCTGTCTACATCACATCCAAAATGAACTTACTGCTACCATTCATCCCAAGAGTTAGCCAGCTATTCCTTCTTACCCGCAATTCCACTAGAAGTCCTGGGGTTTCTAAAGTAGTCTAGGTAAACCAAAATGCCAATATTTAAAAAAAAAACTCAATCCTAAGGGAAAATTTTATTCAAATATGTAAACGCTATTGGAATTAAGCTAAGTTTATCTTTGGGTCACCTAATCATTCCCTTGGAATGCTATCTTTTTAAATAAAGTGATTCTTAGGGCCTACCACATGGACTTCAATATGCTATTTTCTTAACTCACCTGGCTGGATAGGGAGCCAATGAGATCCCATAAAAAGCTTGACCATAGGATAGCCATATCCCAAAACTGAGTTGACCAAAATTATGTTTTGTTTTATTTTTTGACCAGTGATTTTATGTTAGTCTACCATTCTCACATGATAGTGTTAGTACAAATGGTTGGGAGGTACAAATCAAAATATCTAAGAGTGGTAGTTTCATCACAACAAATATTTATGGTGCTCACTGGAGATCAGCACTTCGCTTTGGCCTCTGCAGCTTTTCTTGTTAGCTAGCATTCATTAGAAACCTTCAAAAGAAGTAGGGTTCCTGCCAACTTTTTCTACATGCACAAGCTATGTGTGAAGAGATTAATCCTCTGGTTTATCGTCCCACAGCTAGTAAACATTACATCAGATTTTGAACCGAGCAAGTCTGACTATAAAGCCTGACCTGTTTCATAAAATTCATATTCATCTGTTCTATTCAAAAGAATATGAGTATCACTAGAAGAATTATTACAATATTCTACTGCTTCAATAGGCATCTTATTATAAGAATAATGATCATATCTCTAAGTTAGAAAACGGTGAGAAATCTGCACAAGCAGGATGTGGCATTTGTGCTATAAGCAACATAAGCACAAGCATTCTGAGGATGCTAATAAATTCGATTGTCATAACGTAAATATTTAGATTTAAAAGGTAAACAGCTGGTGTAGGAGGTCCTTCTGTTTGTGTGTTGCTTTCATTGGTTGAAACTGCCTCGGCCTTTTGATAGGGCAGCACTTAGGTAGGCAGAGTAGATAGAACTGTATTCTGGGAGGAAGAAAGCAGGGCAGAGAGATTGCTGCCAGGTCAGACATGCTGAATCTTTCCTGGTAAGCCATGACCTCGTGGTGAGCACAGATTATTAGAAATGGGTTGAATCAAGATGTGAGAGTTAGGCAATAAGAGGCTAGAACTAATGGGCCAGGCAGTGTTTAAATGAATATAGTTTTTGTGTGATTATTTTGGGTGTAAGCTAGCAGGGTGGCTGGGACAACAAGCAGCCCACTCTCTCCTACAATAAAACGTAATGCAAGCATTAATCAAAATTAGATTTTTCTGCTCAATCCAGATGAGGAGAAACAGGAGGGAGGTGTGAGTATAAGAGTGTTACCAGGCACATAACCAGAAGTACTATGAAGTGGGAGATGTGGAGAAATAAATGTGGCTTCACTAAAGCCAATAGGCTAGTGTATCAGGGAAATCAGCCTCCCAGTGCTTAGCAGGAACCTTGAGGAGACTTGAGAACATGAATGGCCATCACTGAACACATGCCTACTGGTTTACTGGATTAAATGCAGGAAAACTGCAGAGATTGGCCTCATTCTGGAAACAGATCAAGGTGTCTGTGGGCAAAGCTATGCTCAGACCCCTTCATCTTACCAACTGTTTGCTACATATGCTTATATTTTTAAGAATGCTTAGGAAAGTCCCCCTGTTACAGGAAAAAAAAAGAGAGATGTTCCCTTCTTTGGCCAGATCATATGTTATATCAATTAAGTGGATAAATGGGCCCTTTCTCCAGTGTGGGAGAAGAAGAGCTTTTGGTGACCCTCTATTGATTAAGACTGCTGAAGAGTGTTATTTGTAATCCAGCTGCATAATGGAAATCAGGAGGTAGCTATCATGGTTTCTAAAGACAAATTGCTGGGAGCTGAGACAAATCATAGCCTCTTCACTTCTTACTGTTCTCAACTCCCAGTTAATGTGTATCTTACAGTCTACGTTTTTTAAAATCAGTTTTCCTCATGGTCTCGCAAGTGAAAAATGATAATATGGATGGCCCTGCTTTTGAGATCATGTTTAAGTGACCAGGACACTGATTGCCACTTCTGAGCTATGTATTATTTAGTAAAGAACACACCTTCCAAAGGGGCACACAATTAAACCAAGATCCCTAGAGCAGCCGCTGTGATTGTGAACCCTAAGAACAGAGATTAACCAGGTGTGAGTCAAAAGATAAAAGACTGCTGTCAGTCAGAACGTGGCTAAATCTCATTTCTGCTCTGCATCCTTTGGCTTGCTAAGTCAGCCAGCAAGCAATTTATGTGGAGCGTCGGTTCTCGCATGGGATGCGAAACAGCAGCATCAGCAACACTTGGGAAGCTTTAGAAATGCCAGTTTTCCGACCATTCCTGGATCGACTGAATCAGAAACTCTGAAGGTGGGCTCAGCAATCTGTGTGTCAAACAGGCCCCAGGGTGATTTTGATACAAACTGAGTTTGAGAGCCACTGAACCAGAACTACATACTGCCTCCAGAGTTTAAGTTTCCTTAGGAAGAGGTAGCCTTAGTTGTTAATAAAAAATAAATTAAATAAAAACCAAATCTATGAAGGACACCTGTGCTGAAAGCCAAATAAAGTTACAGCAATCTTTAGCTTTTCTGTAAATCCAAAACTGACTTAAAAAATTAAAGAAATAAAGCCCGTAAAATAAACACTTTTTTATTTTATATTAATTGCCATCCTTAGGGGAAATGAGTAGAAAAGTATTTTCCTTATGCATATTTATTTATTTATTTATCTCTTATATATAGTATATATATTATATATAGAAGAGACATATACAATATATCTCTACTATAACTATACAGTATATATCTCTAACTTTTCCCAGAAAGGTTTGTAGACCACTTCTTAAAGAACAACAAAAGGTAGTAGTTCATCCAGTCACAAGCCATTTTCTTAGAAAGCCTTTTCACAACTTTTAAAACCTCCTCACTGCTCAAAGAGCCTAAAAGATAGGCATTAATCACTAAGTAAGCTCTTAAGATGTCTTCAGTATTCACTGTAGGATTTCAGGCTATTTGGGGATTCAGAAGAGGAAAGAAAGAAAGATTTAAATTCGCCAGGCTTAAAAATCTGTTCAATACAATGGGAAACCTCATGTCCCTTTCATAGCCTGGGCACAAGACAAGGTTACTTGGTGTTGAGAAAAGCCTTGGTCTGTGATAGCGCCTGGGTTGTGTGAGGCAGCGTTGTGGAGAGATGGGTTTGGTTATTCATAATGCAGCCTATGTGTTGGTCTAAGAAAGGGTTCTATGATGCAAAATTTCCCACTAGAGCTAACAGGGTTTGGGTGAGGCCTTTGGTAGCATTACAACAGTTTTTCAAATGAAATAAAAAGAAACACTTTCTGATTACTTCCCTATTAGGGGTTTGTAAAAATAAATTATGGTCTATCCATAATTAAAACCTACCAGTCACTGAAATAAAGGGGGAAAATCTTGTAATTTCCCAACCCTAGACCAACACAGAATCACCTGGAAATATTCTAATATATAGAAAGGTAGGACTTAACCCAATTTCTTTGGTACCAGGAAAGAATTTGAGTATCATCTATCCAGATAATTCGGACTTGTAGACTTGAGAATTACTGAGACAGACCTGCATTAACCAACATAGAAATCTCTCCTGCACATAGTAAGCAAAAAAAAAAAAGAAAGTCATAAGGCATATCTATAAATAAAATTATGTCTGCATGTGTCATTTTATTAATAGATGTGCCAGGAAGTGGACTCTTTCCATTCCAGACTATTATTTGTTGCTTGAACCTTCCAAAATGAGAATGTGCTCATGTATAGTACTTGTTTAATTTTCCATTTTAAAGGTCTCTCTAAAGAAGGTGTGGCTGCGCAGGAGCAAGAGGAAGCTCGTGGGAACAGGAACTCCCAATGCGCACTGCTTGCATTCTTTTCTCCCTTACTCCTTCTGTTTCTTTTCCTAAGAGTTAGACAGAAAGTAAAATTTGATTTGCTTTTCCTATCTAATTATTATTTCCAGTATTTGGTATTGGGATAAGTACGTGGAAAGTACAGTTGATTCAGCCGTTCATGCATTCCTTCACATGTTTACTGGGCTCCTAAACAGGATGAGGCTAGGGGCTAGAAATGAAATCACCAATGACAAAGAAATGGATCCTGCCTGCTTGGTGTTTTCTAGCAGGGGTTACAGACAGACAAACAACTACAATAGGGCAGGATCGATGCCAAGAAGAGGTAATAGAGGCCACCTCTCTGGTAACCTTGTCAAGAAAAGCAGGATGATTTTGCATAGCAGAGGTAAACCTTTGTCCTTGGGTGCAGGGGACCATAACTCTGAGAGGGCTTGGGGAGGGAGACATTAACAAGTCCGTGTGTGATGTAGATGTCTCCTGCTGCACATGTGAAGTGCCCTTTCTCACCTGACACCACTACTAGTGTCATGGTTAGAGTGTCCATCTGACTCCTCTAAAGCGGGGGTGCTCTTTTTTCAAGCAAAGATGCTTCAGACTAAAGGCCTGAGTGAAGGAGTCTCACTTTCCTCTTCCTGTGGTTTATTTGTTATCAAACAGGATTTACATGAACTGTTGCCTCTTGCAGAGATTATTCCATATGCTTCCTTACCCATCCATCCTAACTACATGAGCCTAAACATGGCAGATTTTTCTTTCATTGTTAACAGTTAATAAAAGCCATTGGGTGCAATAAATAAAAGACACATGGCTTTTGGTACAATTGAGTCTCTTGGAAAAAAATATGTCTTCATAAATATTATAGACAAAAACTTGCAGAAGAAGGAGAAAAATTTCTGTATTTCATTGACTTAAATGAAGATCAGTCTTGGCCATTTATAAGTACCACAAATCCACATGGGGGGATCAGCTAACCCACACACAAATCCACATGGGGGGATCAGCTAACCCACACACAAATCTACATGGGGGATCTGCTAGCCCACACTCAAATCCACATGGGGGGATCAGCTAACCCACACACAAATCTACATGGGGGATCTGCTAGCCCACACTCAAATCCACATGAGAATCAGCTAGCCCACACTCAAATCCACATGGGGAATCAGCTAGCCCACACTCAAATGATTTCCACTGACATTTTATTTGATCGCTGTGACAGGACACACCCTAAGCTATCTAAGGTCTATTCTTCAAGAAGGGAAAATTAGCAATCGCGGTAAAGTCAACTAACCAAACAGGAGAGAGAGAAATATTGTCCTTTTGTGACCCATGTGTCTTTGTGGACATTAATGTGAGTTACTCCAGCGTCACATGTCACCTTTAACCTAAACTCAATCTTTACTTGAGGTAAGACATACGTTTAGTGTTTTGAGAAACTGATTGCTTCCTGCCCAAAGAGGAAGATGGGAAATGTTCTAGAGCAGGAAAACTATGTGAGCTTCTTAATAAACATAAACAAGTTTCATCTCTGGGCATCTCAGTTAAAGTTTCCAAAAGACACCTGATTCTAAAACTCTTTTTAAGTCCCCATCTTCAGTGAGTTTTCTAAGGTTCAGGATCCCATGCACTCTGCTACTTCACAGCTACACATTATCCAAGATACCGCCGTTATCTAAAGCCATTAACTTGCTATATAGATCACCTAGACAACCACTCTGCCTGATCTTTCTCTGCGTGTGTATGTGTGTGTGTGCGTGTGTGCGCGTGCGTGTGCGTGTGCATAGCAATGCTTCTATCAAGCTCAAAGTATTAAAATCTGATTCAGTGGCTTTCAAGCTCAGCTCTGCTCCCATTTCTGAGGGCTGTTGAATCACATCTACTCCTGTTGGTGCAAACAGTCTCCAGAGACCAAGAAATTCTACTGATTCAAAGGCCCTGCAGTTTGAGAAGCTTCCTTGGAGGCGAGAAAAGTGACATAAGCTGCACCTGCCCTCGGACTGAGGTCCCCTCCTCCGGGGGTGCTTTAGTGACATGTGGACATCTCCTACTTCCAGGAACTCCATTCTCTGGCTCCCTGCCTAGCTCTCCTCTAGGTTAAGGAGCTTATTTTTCTCCTTTGCCTCAGAGTTTTGATAAGAGAAACAAAGATAGAACAACACTGCTTCCCTAAGAACCAAGAGGAGACAAGTTCGACACAGGGATTTCTGTGCATTCTTTTGGATTCCATAGGCTGTATGCTGTCCTGAAGGGACTAAAAACTGTCCTAAGGTTCACTTTTAGAATCTACTTTCATTCATCATTCATCTCATCATAGCATTGCCTTAAGAAAATTAATATTTTTCAAAATGGAACTACATCTCAATCTCGAATGCAATCATTTGTTAATCATTCCTTTGATAACTGTTATAATATTTCAAGTCAGTCCTAACATATGGGTGTAAGCAGACGTCATCCACATTAAAGAGGGCCATTTTCTTTCCCATGAACAGCCATCATTATCTCCTAATTACACTCACTGTGAAGTGCAAGCTGAAGGTTGCACATAAATCATGCAATTAAGTGGAAGCAACACAATGATAACTTGGAATTATTTGATCTGCATTCTTGTGCTTCAGTGGGAAGACGGCAGGAGCATCTACATACACCCTTTGCTGATTGAGTTTTGAATGAGATCAGTTTCTTAAATCTAGTAATGTGGTTAAGACATGTGTTAAATGTTTCTCTGCGCCAATGTGCTGATGGTGATAATGTCATCTATCAGCCATCTTCTGGCTAAAAGTGACCTCCTCCCTACATGTCCATCAAGGGGACCCCTAGGTGTGCAGGCCAGGGTCTCTCTGGAGTTGCTCTGGAACAATGACTGTGTTCAAAGGACCAAGAGTAATTCACTCCATCAGATGGAATTTCTCTATAAGTATCCAAAAACAGCAAAAAGAAAAATTGTCTGATGAGGGAGGAAACAAGCAGGGACAAGAAGACAGGTCCAATTTTATAATAATAAAAAAAACACGAAAGTTCCCTTTTTACCTTCAGATGGCTTGAAATTTACTTCAACAGTTTAGGGGGGAAAGGGCATAACCAGGTACTGGCAGCATGTGTCACCTGCATTTTCTCACTAAAGAAACCCAACAGCCTAATATAGAATTATTAGTATCATTGTCTGATAGGTAAGATCACTCTGTGGCAAAAACATAATAAAAAATGAGCATTGAATATCTCAGGTTAGTACCTTATATCTCTCATCCACTCATCAAATTCTTGTGTGCTTTTGGATGGTATCCAGACCACGGGGGGGGGGAAACAATGTATAAAAATAACTGTGGGGTAACAGGAACAGTGATGACTATACACAGGAAAGACCCCAGAAAGGAGGAAATCATCATGAAGGTTTCCCTCCTCTCTAATAGTGGGTCAAGTGAGGAGGGAGGTTGAGTGGGAGAAAGAAGGGCTGGGGAAATAGCTGGTCTGGACTCTAGCCATGAGGTACAGATCAGAAGTTCCAAGAAGAACTCTAGATCCTGTAGATGGGAGGACCCTGGAGGAGTACTGGTTCTGTGTCTTGCCTCCGGGTGAGGAGGTAGTCATCTCTAGGGGCACTATTACAACTGCCCAGCTTCTCTCCAAGGCTTCCAGGGATGGAGAATGAGACCCCTTTGGCTGCCAGTTCTCATTTCAAGCCCTCTCACTGCCAGGAGACTCTTCTGATGTCTTGCTAAAGTGTCTCCCATGCTCCCTAGGGCCTTTTTGTTTCCCTTCTGAATGCCTTAGACACAAGGCTCCCAAGGAACAGAGAGCGGCCTCCTCCTTTGAGGCAATGTCATCAATCTGTAAACAGCCATTAAACTACCTCTTAGCATTCTCATCCCTGAATGAAGGAGATTCGTACAGAGGCTTCGGAGCCTCTTGGGGAATGTTACCAAGAGAATTCCAATAGGAAACACAGAACAAACTAGACTGGCCCACAAGGTATCTTCCCAAACCAGAAAGCCTTTGATTTAATATTTTTCATCCTTTTTTATGTGACGTTCTCCATCACTTTGTTCATTTTTATCACTCTGTCATCAGTCCAACTTTAAGTCTAATATGCATAGAAACAATTTCTATTATATAAAATAAAGCCTCATTAATTCAGGTTCAGTTGGAAAAGTCAAATCCCAATGAGTAAGAAATCAGAGTGAAAAGTATTTTCAATTTAAAAATCATGTCTATTTCAAAAGACTACATAATGGATATTAATAAATAAGATGAGAAAGTTAATAAAAATGGTGAGTTACGATAACTTTATTTTTATGATACTTTTTACTTTCAAAGTGTTTTCATATATATTATTTTATATTGGCAATTTTAGTCAATATTATAAAGAAAGTGTACAGATAATAGATCATCAAACCTAAATCAAAATGTCTTGATTGCTTCCTACTAAATTTGAACTATTAACTCAACAAGAATTATATGTAATTATTTCTAGTCTGCATCACAGTATTCTGAATTAATGAGGTTCTGCTCTGTTCGAGTTATAATAATCCTGACAACTTTATGGCCATCTCATCTCCTAGAGTGTCACTACCGTCTCCACATTAGTAATAAATACTGTTTCTTCACATAGGAATTCTTGTCATAATAGAGCATCCCACCTTGAAGAAGTTTCACCAAGTAAATTATCTCACACGTACCTCAAGTAGAAAGGAAATGTTCTGTATGATAAATGTGCTAATGGTTTATGATTCTCTAAAGATGCTTGCTTTGACTTAAAGTGAGCCTCCCTGGGGAAGTTATCCCAAGACAGCAAGGACCAAACACATCACAGAACTTACCAACATTCTCTTTGGGAAAACACAGTCAGGATTGATCCATTTAATTACAACTAAGGGAACTTAAGTGATTCGAGCAAAAACCCCAGTTCAGAATACCCCCTTTGAGAAATGCAATGATACATACGGGGTCTATTGGCATCTTCATCTCCACTTTCTTCTTTAAACCCACATTTGGAGCCACAAAGATCCCCGATTCTTTCACACTGGTTGAAAAGGTAATGTCTTTACCTACCTTAAAAAGCCTTAAAATGTTAGCCACCATGATGGACACGGAGCTTGCTGCAGCACCTATGACACCAGAAATCTTGTCGGGCTTAGTAAATATGGGTGGATCGCCATTAGCACACTTCACATCGGACGCATCTTTCTCTATCAATGCCTGCACGAAGGTTAGCGACTGCTCCAAAGCATAGGTGTCCCTGGAGCATGTGTCGAGGATCCGGACACCCAGGGTGATATTGGAGAGGAGATCGGGGTCCTTGTTAATCTGGTCGATTGCATAAAGCATGGCCTCTAATCTGTGGATCCCCTTTTCCTTCTTCAGCTCTCCACAAGGCACCCCTCTCTCTCCCTTTGCATGAACAGGAAAAAGACCTCCCAAAATGATGTCCCCGTCCACCCGGATGGAATGGGCATACTCCTGGCTGTGAGTTCTTTGCATCATTGTGAGGATCCAGTAGAACTTGGCAGTCAAGAGGAAGAAACAAGGGCAAGAGGTTGAGCGCTTTCCCTCGCATACCATTTTCTCCAAGGATGGTATTGCAATCAATGACCCAAAGTTTATTCTTGCTGCAGAAGAAGGGGGACCACCTGAGGCTGCACCTTTTGGAGTCTACCATCAGGGCCCATGGGGGAAGGCTTTGGGGATTTCAGCAGGTTTTCTTGGTTTGAACGTCACAGTGAATTTCCAACAGACCCTTGGTTCAAGCTTATTTCCACATAAAGTCAGCTTGCAAATAAATTAGAATAACATCTGAGGTGCTGATGTTGGGATGAGGTCAACAATTCACAGCCTTGAACTCAGCCCTGTAGAAGAATTATTCCTGGGGAGAAGAGGAGGAAAAGGGGGAAATTAAGTTCAGTACGGCTGTGTTTTTTATATATACTTAAGCCCTGTCTGATCCAACTTTTTTATTTCCCCTAGTCACTAAGAACACTTTTTGGTACCCTGTGATTCTGAACACCTGGCTGCACTGCATCTAAGCAGGGAGATTGATGACATGTTTAGAGCAAGAGAAACAGAACAGCATCAGCAGCTAGATCCCTTCTTTCAAACCAGAGCATTTTTTATTTATCACTTTATTTCAATAAGTCTTATTTCCAGTGAGGTACAATTCCTGTGATCAATGGCTTGTTTCTTGTCGAACCTGCTTTCCTTTTTACAGCTATATAAATTTCTCATTTAACTCTTGTCCACAAGATAATGAAAGGTGATTGTCTGTGATGTGTTCAACAAGCCACTCATCTGTTAATGACATTTTTTTTTAGTATCCCAAATTTTTCAGAGGGAAACAGTGACTGTTTGATCACAGAAAAGGAAAAAAGGGAGGAAGAAAGAGGGAAGAGAGAAAGGGAAAGACAAGCTACCAAAAGATCGAAAATATCTTGTAGCATGTAGAAACATTTAGCACAGAACATCTGCTACCTCACGTCAACAATCTATTGTTCTCTGGTAATAAAAAAAAAGTCTTGAAAATTAAACACATAGGGAGGGTTATGTGTGAAGGTCTTCCTGTTAATATTGTCAGAGTTCCCAATTAACTTGTCAGGGTGAAGCAATGGGCTCGCTTGCATTTCTGAAGTAAACATGCCTTGATCTGAGAATCACTAGAAACACATCAGCGCTGGAGATCAATTGGAAAGCTTCTTAATTTTGTCTGACTCGGTGGGGAAAACAGTCATTTCACCAAGACTAGAAATAACCTAGAATGAAAGCATCTATGGGCAAATGGAGGGGAAGCCTCATCCCTGGGCCTTCGTCCTTAAAGAATTCCACAAGATCCTTACAGAACAGTTCTGAAGTTTAACTGGGAATGAGAACTGATGTAACAAAGGGAATCTGAGATTTGAAATGCACATAGAATGAGCAGAATGAGCAACAACAACGTATTCTGGCAGGATGCTTAATCTAATGTTCATTTCTAACCTATTTACACTTGAATCTGAAATCTGGACCGCTTCCCTTTACCCCAGCCAGCCAACATCTGCTTGTATTTCCCATTCACTCATTCAAGTTCCAGTTCATAAAATTCTTTTTCCATCTTTTTTGTCCTGAAAAAAAGGATGGTGCCTCCCTGGGGGACAACTGAACATATGCACAAGTGCCTTCAGAGAAAGCTGCACTGGTTTCCACTTCCAGATTTGAAAAGAGGCTCTTAGCCCACCACTGTGCTGCCTTCCTGACTGTGCACTGGGAGCCCCAGCCAAGGGCTAGCCCTTCTGTTAAGATGCTTCCAGGCTGCCTGCACAAAATGGCCCTTGATTCCCTCTGCACTGCCCCAAATATGTAGTCCTTTTCTGATTATCTCACCGCTCAATTCAACTGGCAGCTGCTTCCCCTCAGAGTTCCCAACCGCCTCACCTGAAAGCGGATGTGTGCAATTAATTACTGGTGAGTACAATTAGGATTGTGTTTTGCAATCTCACAAGGAAGACTAGTTATGTTGTGGTCGAATGCCATTAACTCTGACCACTAATTTAGAGTTTGAGACCAAGTCCACACCAGCTGAACCAAATGAAGAATAAATTTCAATGTCCCTGCCTCCCACCAGCTGCAACGCATGGGAGAGCAGGCCCTGCACCTCATCTGGGGAGCACAATGGAGCCAACTCTGTTGGCAGAGGTGCGGGTGAGCCAACCCTTATGTTGCGAGTGTGGGAGAGCCATCCCCACTACTCATCGGGCTTGTGGTGCCATGGGCAGGGGAGAGATGGACTCCTCTGCCAATCAAGCCTAAGGCAAAGAGAACTGGCCTTAAAATCATAAGAACTGGAGAGCCATTCCTGCCCCTCATCAGCTGCAGCACCTACACCTGGGCGACAAGGTAGCGCTGAAAGTGTAGGTGTGGGAGAACCGGCCTTAAGGATGTGATAGCAGGAGAACTGGCCCTGCCCCTTGCTGGAGAACATAACCTGGTGGTGAAGACAGGTGAGAGCTGGCAGGCTGACCAACCCTACAAGTGCCCAGGCGCAGAACCAGGGTTATGTGCTGGCCCACCCCAACATCTACCCCATCTGTGATCTGCTGGAGCACTGGAGCGGGGGTGGGGGGTGGGGTGTTGTTCTTGCAGACCCAGGTATCCACAAGAGAGGGCAGCAACAGGATATCCAGGGAGAGTCCCAGTGAGGGGCCTTGAACCGGACCAATGATTCTTTCTGATAAGGACCTGGATGTAAAATTGATGAATAAAGGGTTTACTGTGTGACTCACAGTGTCACACTGCAGCTTCAGTGATGAGATTGTCCCCTTCTTCCTTTTTTTTTCTTTTTTCTCTTAAATTTTATTTGTTTCACGGGGCAGGGGGGCAGATGGGTGAGATTGAGATGCATAATATGAAAGACACAAAAAATAAATAAAAAGAAAGTTAAAAAAGAAGAAGAAATTCCAAGGCCAGGCCTGTACTCCAAAGCCTTTCTTCATTGTACCAAACCACCACAAACCCCTTCCATGCCTAAGAGAATAAACAATTTTCTGTTACAGACAAACACGGGCTCCATCTCAGATTTCCACATTTCCTCACAAGACATTCAGTTAGTTCCACTTGCCGGTGTAGTCCTAGAAGTAATAAAAGTTAGTCTCTTTTCGAATTATTGGTATTTGCAATAATGTTTAGTCTCTTTAGTGTCTCGTAGTTCTGTTCAGAGCCCTAATTTAAAGAAAGGCCGGGGTATGGAAAGCAGCAAGGTGGGAATCAACTGGGTGAGCAGACAAAAGTGGAAAACGGGGGATTCCTCTTGGGTTGTCCTTTACTGGACAGCTGGTTGGGGTTTTGCTGGAGTTTCTGCCTTGGCAGCATGGAATTAATTGCACAAAAGCTCTCTAACCCTTGATTTTCTTATCTGTAAGGGGAGATAGAGCCTGCCAAGAGGCACACACTACAAAACTGTATGTGGCCCAGGGTGCAAGCTCAGTAAACCGAGTCTGGTCTGTCGTTCTTTTTCTACCCAAAGCAGGGTGACTTTCTGACGGCTCACCCAGTTGGTACAGTGTTTACTGGGTTCTGTTCGACACCAGAAAAGAAAAATCAGAGCTACGTATAAAATATTTAAATACAAATACTGCAGTTGTGTCAGAGTCTGATACATTGCCATAAAAATCATAGACCTGATAGGTTCAGCTTCTCTTTTAAATTCTAAGGAAGAATAATATGTGAAAGTCTATGGAAGACTAAATAACTACAAACGTTGATTCACAGCATAATCTTATATTGCTTAATCCGGCTCTCTTAGAATTCTTGTGGGCTTTACTCCAAACATTGTTGGAATCAATATTTTTAAAGAAATAATGACCTTTCTGAGCTACAGACCCAAACAGCTTTTCTTCATGTGCTGTGTTTGATTTAAAGTAAAAGAGTTTTTCTCCCAAGCTGACCATGCCCTGGGCTTGGCTGAAACCTTTCCTGCTCAGATAGACATTTTCACGAAGGTGAGAGTCCTGTTCTGAGGCCAGCAAGCTGCTGTCACACAATGGAGACTAACACACATGAAACTTAACCATGCAGTCTTCCATCTCACCCTCCCCTGCCCCTTCTAAGTGCTGTGCCACCAACAATGACATCCCACAGACCTAGATGTCTTCACAGGCAAATTCCCTGGCTGGATTTTAGGCCTGTGCCGAGGGCCCACATTTTATTTTCTATGGTGTTCCTTGTATCAAAGTCTCCAACCACATAACTGTATCTCAAAGGATTTCCAAATGCTGCTTATTATGGGGTGGGGGAAAAGCACAGATAAAATTTCAGGCCTAAGCCTAGATAGGGTAAACAACAATACCCCCAAATCATCAGATCCCTAAGGTGAGCCCTGTTCTTTGAGGTGGCCCCAGCAGTGCAGAGAAAGGTGGTGACGGTGCAGTGTGTGGGCCCCACCACCCCAGGGAAATAGTTTATAAGTGTACATACTTTCCAGTGGTTAGCTCAAGAAACAATAATGTGAAGATTAGAAAGGGACAATTGTGGGACATCTCCAGAAGGGATAGGGATATTTCTGGGTCCCTCAAAGGGCTGAAAAATATGCAGGCTTCCAAACTTTAAATCTGTTTTCCCAACCAGTTGCTGCCAATGGAACAAGATCACCAGCACAAAGGGGATCTATCGAGATCATCTCTCATGCCTTCCTCCAGTGTGGAGCACTGATGAAGTATGATTCTTGTGCAATATATATAATTAGCCAAGAAATAAACAGCTTTTCTCACAAAAGTACATTCCCATACTATTATCTGTCTGGCTCTTTAACACAAAGGGCTATCCTGGGGAAGCACTGCCATCAGCTCCTAGGGCTGCAAACCCAGGCATTTCCCACACTTGTGGTTCTTTAGATTGTTGGAAGTACATGAGATTTTGTCGGTGTTTCAGACTGCTGCCTGTCCTCCCTGGCAACAGAGGCCTGGAATTGGATCCTGGTCTGGCAGTCAGTCATTAGCTGGGGACACTGAACAGGTCACTTCATCTCAGTGTGCTTCCCCTCGTTCATCTGTGAAGTGGTGCTGTGACCCCACTAGCCCTAAGGTGTCTGCCAGCTTCCTCTTTTAAGACTCTGTTACTCAATATTAAGGGACTATAGGATTATTCTCAAGCAGGAGACTGAGGCTTTGTCAACTGAGCACACGATAATTGGTTTTGTTTGCAAGCAAGTAACCCCTCCCACCCCCATCAATGAGAGAAGGTTCCCAGAGCTTATTCATAAAACAGGGCAGATATTAAGAAACAAGATCCAGAAGGCCCTCAACTACTGGACAGATAAATTAGACTCTTGTTATTTGCATGACAAAAGAAGTCACCACAGGTTTCCTTTAAATACCTAAACCCCATGCATTTAAAAAAAAAATCTGATTTAGAAGAATTCACATCCTCCTTTGTAGATAACACAGCCATTGCACAAAAAGGCCACGTTTATGGTACGAATCAGATTAGAAGAGGAGAGGAGACTGAAAACAGCTTACTGAATACTCACAGTGGAACCTCACACTTATGATCTCATTTCCTCCTAAAATTCACCTATAAGGTTGACATCACAGCCGGCATCTGGACCTGAGAACCCGAGAGCAGATAGGTTATGTGACCGTATGAAATCTCAGGCCAAAGCCGGGCGGTGGTATCGCACGCCTTTAATCCCAGCACTTGGGAGGCAGAAGCAGGCGGATCTTTATGAGTTTGAGGCCAACCTGGTCTACAAGAGCTAGTTCCAGGACAGGCTCCAAAAGCCACAGAGAAACCCAGTCTCGAAAAACCAAAAAAAAAAAAAAAAAAGAAAGAAATCTCAGGTCAAAGTTCACATTAAGGGCTATAGTTACAGTCTGTGTCCTACCCCAAAGCCTCTGGGTATGAGACTCTGACCTGACTGTGTGAGGTGTTAGCAGGATGCCTAGGGTTTCTGGGAGCCTGAGTCTAATCTTTGGGTAAGTTACTTAGTCTGCTTTTTTCTTAAGTGTGCATTGATTTCTGCCCACCTGCTGGGTTGTGACATCAAATGTCATAATGTACACTAAAAGACTTGCTAGACTGTCAAGTGATATGAGAATGCACAAGGATAGTGTTGGTTTAATAACCAGACCCAGAACTAAACTATTTTGCTCATAGGTCACACTTAAATCTGAGAAAAACACTTTTCCATGACCAGCATGGAGGGTCAGACCTTAGCAACAGGCATGTGGCCAAGAATCAACTTTAGAAAGCTCAGACCAAAAACTAACTAAATAAATAACTTGAAGGAAAACTGGAAGGCAGGAACAACGATATCTGACCTGAAGGGCGCAGGCATTCAAAGCAACCAAAGGGCCATTCTTAACCTGCAAGACATTCTTCTGTAGTGAAAACAGAAAACATTTTAATCAGTGAGCAAAATATAACACTTTTAGCACTAAGAGTTATTACCACTGGAAAACCCAGCCAGCAGATTAGTATCTTAATGCATTCTCTTGCCTGGAAAAGCAGTGAATTAGCAATGCATGTGTTCGATAACCTCTAGAAAACTCCTCTGGGGCTTTTCCTACATCTTCCCATCTCTCCTTATCTGTTCCCTGCCCCTTTACAGAGTTGACTCCTTCCACCCAAAGGACTGATGTGTCCTGTGGTCAAGGACCTCAAGACCATGCTTCTCTTGGCCTTGTTTCTCCCAAGAGAGTAAGTATATTCATCGGCAGGTGTCAAGCCCTGATGATCTCCCTCCAACTGGAACATCTGTGTTTTTTAAATGATTCCTAAGAAAAGTCATAATATCTTATCACCATTAGTGGACCAGGGTACAAACAAACAGAGAAAGGAACTGTTGCAAGCTCCTTCTTTCCACAGTGTTCCCAAATCAGCCCAGTAGTGATAGGGCCCAGATGAGACAACACAATGCTCACGGGTCTTCCAGTCAGTGGATGAGTCTGCTCTAACTCGCCAAAGCACCAAGAAGAACTTAAAATCAAAGAAAGCATAAGTGGAAGGGGAGGGAAGAAAGAGAGGGCAGAATGGAGGGAGGGAGAGGGAAGGGAGAAGGAAGAGAAGAGAAAGGGAAAGACGAAGGAAGGAAGGAAGGAAGGAAGGAAGGAAGGAAGGAAGGAAGGAAGGAAGGAATTGAGACCTAAATTTCTAACAGCAAAGAATAGCTCTCTGGAAATAAAGATAAATATACAGCTGACTGCCAGGCTCACAACCTCTCCTAGCGCAACGTGGAGTGACCACTCCTACTAGGCAAACCCAGGATGAGAGTCTGGTAGCACCCAAGCTTCTGTCCTGAAAACAGAAACAACTTCCTGGACCTTCCAAAGCCAGCCTATTCAACAGGCACTGAGATGTGGTCAGATTTTTTGCTATGGAGCTAAGCAAAAGATAAATCTATGCATCTTCTTCTAAGATACTGAGACAGAGCAATAGTGCTCAATGACTAAAGCAGAGTCCTCTTGATGTTCCCCACTGGGAGAAGACAGTGGGAAAGAAACTTAGAAGAGCAAATATCATTGTGCAAGTATTCAGTGTGCCATGCCCTAAAGACAATGGAACATTCTTACACAAAGATTGGCACTTGATACTGCCAACGTGAACGTCAGCTGGCCTGTTTGTTGCATAAATACCAATTAAACAAGCCTGGAAGCAGCTTCAACCTGCCCAGCCAAGTCTGAAAAGAGCAAGCACATCACTCCAGACCTCTAACTTTCTTCTGCACTCCTCCAGCCCAGTTCAGCTGGGCTCATCCTATTACCTCTTCCTTTTTGATCTGAATGGTTAGAACTATTCAATCAGCCGTAACTTGAAGGGGGGGGCAAACAAGGCAGAGATAGCCAGCACCAAAAAGAATGACTTGAACCTATACAACAAAAATCAGCTGTGTTCTCAGAATCTTCTTTCTTCTGAGAAAATGTCTCCTAGAAGCTTCCTCTCCTAAACTGTTTCCACAACCCTTATTTAAGAGAAGATAGTCTCTTTATCTCACATGTAGAACAACCTGTAGTTGACGCTGAGATAGGAAAACTGCATTAGAAAGCCATTTCCCTGGTGAATGGGGGCTCTTTTCAAAATTATCAGGCCATATATTTGCAAGACTGGGAGAACGCATTTTATACAGCTGATTGTCTCCTTTTGAGATCTTTCCAGATACAAGCAAGTGACCAAGATAAACTCGAGCGGTTCCTGTAGCCATTTGCAATTATTGACAAACAGTTTCATAACGAAAAATGGAAATTACAGTCAAGTGCAATAAGCTGTTTATCCAAGATCTACCTGCTGGTGGCTCCTTCTCTCTTTTCATTTTTCTTTCAAGCAAAACACAAGCTATCGTCGGAATGCATTTGCCCTGATAGTAATTTGTCTTGCAGATATCTCCACCGCAAACCCTATCTTCATTTCTTTCAGTGGGAGAATTAAGGGCCAAAATTCTAGTATATTCTCGGGTGTTCACGAGATTCCCACACTGTCGGGTCTATGGGAAAAGATCACCTCCGATTGACAAAAAAAGGTATTCCCTCCAGGGGGTGGAACTCCTGGGGGCGGCCGGGGGGGGCGCTTGGTCTTCTGCAATTCACACGCTACCGCTATCCTGGGCACACAGACTTTCTTTGAAGCCAGACTCCCCAATTTAGGCTAGAAGCAATTCCTCAGGGAAGCTCTGAGGTGCTTTCTTGCGCAACGGGTAACTCGCACGCGCCTCTGCATTTCATTTGCACCAAAGAAGCCTGTCAGACAATCGGGGTGGGGGGGCGCTGGTGGGTATATGATTCTGTTATATTTTCACCAACTGTATGAACCTCAAGGGAGCCCTTTGAGTAGATGGGTTCTCTCGGGCCTCGTGGCTGAGAGGTCTCCCTCTAAATCTCACGCAGTAGCCACTCACCCCACCCGGGGTACCTTCCCCGCCGCATCTTCCTTTTCCTCCCAGTTCCTTAGACCGTATAAGCCCAACGCAGAGCAGAGTGTAGGACCACTAGGAAGGACCTGGTTACTCTAGCTTTTTCCAGGCACCCCGGCACCGCCCCAGTCCCCGCCACCAACACCCCCGCGCGCCCTCGGCTCCAGTCTCCAGAGCGCACCGGTCCGAGAGCGCCTCCGCCCCCGCCACACCTGCTGGCTGCAGACGCCCACACCCCTCTCAGGTCCGCCTGACACAGGGGCCACTCTGACCGTGGGTGCTGCGGAGGAGCTGCAGGGAGCGTCTGCCTTGGCTTCGGAAACTCTAGATCCTTGAATCTAGATCCCCCACCCCCAACAGGACTCGGAACTCCAACGTTTTCCCCGGAGCTGGGGGGAGGGGGCAAGGAAATCCCAACCTCGCGGAGCTAACTGGGGGACCAAAAACTCAAGGCAGAGTGTATGTGCTATGCAGGGATGCAGGTCTCAAGGACCCCCTGCACTATCAGGCTTTTCCTGCGACACCCTCCTTCCTCCCCAGTCTTCCCCTCATCCCTGTTAGACATCCATCTAGCCGGAGCTCAGGAAGGCGGAGGTTACCCCAACGCATCCCGGAAGCCGCTAACTTCGGAAATCCCTCGCTAAAGATTCGCATAACCAAGGTACCTGGGCATCTCGACCGGGCAAGTCCAGATTCCGCCAGGGCAGGTCCAGGAGGTCACACAAGCCAAGCAATACCAGGCAGAGAGATTTAAAACCCTGCCGCCCCTTTGCACGCCCGGCTAGAGCATCCTAGGAGCGCCTGTCCACTCCCATCACCCTTCAATCTCCCATTCACCGTCTAAACTTTTGGGGGATCACATCTCCAAGTCTTGGGAATTCCAAGCTAGCTCCCTCTCTTCCGCACCTCTTCACTGGAATGTAATCATGGGAAGACAAGAGGGGTGACCGCCTTGTTATTTGCAACGTAAAATCAACAGACACCCAATCAAGCTCCAATGCCCGGCCAGCCCCTCGCCCCCTGGTGCCCACTCTCCCACTCTCCCCATCCGCGTTTCTCCGCCCGCCAGTTCTTTCCCAGACTCTGGCGTGCAAAGCCATCTACTTGTGCCCAGAAAAAAAAGGCAGATCATTAAAGTAATCTGAGAAGAAAGCATACACCTGGCTGTCAGCTGCACGGTTTTTTTTTGGGGGGGGGGGATGGAAACGGCAATAAAATCGGGGGAGGTCCTACTTTTGCAGCCATTTGAGGTTGGGGGAGAGTTGAAAGGTGGGAATTTTTTGCTATTGCTTTAGCACTTGCTTTCCTTTCCTGTGCCTGCTGCTCAACGGGGTGTCTTACCCTGCTCCCCGCAGAGGGCGAGGTGAGGAAGCCCGCTGGGAGCCCGCAGCTCCATGTCAGCGCCGCCGCCGCCTTTGCCACCTCGCAAGGCGAGCACCACGGCCGCACTTGTGGCTGATCTCCGGACTGAGGGGGTTGAGCTGGCCAAGCCACCGGCGAGTCTCTTCCATGTGAATAACAAATACTCCCACCGGCGGCCGCGATTGGTCTGCTCTCTGCGCCTCCCGATCCTCCTCCCGCGACCATTCACCCCACGCGGCGCGTGGATCCGCGCCGGGGATCGCGCCTGGGATCGCCAATCGCTTCGCGCCAACCAGTCACCCCTAGAAGTGGGAGGAGGATCCCCGAGGGGCAAGGGCCCCGGCGTGGGTAGGGAGTGGGACACCCCAGTGGTAGGACCCCTTCAGCGTTCAAGTCCGAATCAACTCGGGGACCAGAAATAACAGAGTTCTGGGTTTTGTTTTTGTTGTTATTGTTGTTGTTGTTTAAATATCATCCCACCTGCCCCGCCCGGACAAAGAAGGGAGGGCTCAAAGATAGGAAGAAAAGAGGATGACTGGAGGAGGTACGAGAACCCGCGGCCGCAGCGCGCAGTGAGCTCGGGACCCACGCGCAAAGCGCCTCTGGACGCCGACCTGAAGCAAGGGGGACGGCTCTGGCGAACCCGGGACCCCTTCCCTCCCAATGAACATAGCTCCAAGAAGGGTGACCGTGAAGAAGATATGACTGATGACAAGTGTCCTGACACTTGCTTTCTTTTCAGTGATGTTCGAGGTAGAGCCCGCAACGCACTTCCATGCAAAGTTTGCCTCCCGCTAGCAACTGTTTGGTCCTTGGTACTGTCCCGTGGCTCGGACACCGGAAGGTGCCAGGGGACGCTTCTATCGCGCCCCTGAAGCTGAAGGTGGGACAGAACACAGCCCCACTGCGGGCTCTGTACGGGACTAGGCAGCCAAGGCGACTGTCATTTTGTGGAGAGGATTGGAGCAGCCCAGATCAAGGAACTCCTGAGGAGCTCACTCACCGGGAAACCTTAGTATTCCCTCTCATCCAGTGGCCAGGAACACGCTGGGCTCCGTGCACACAGCCCCGTGCCCCTTCCTGCTGGCTATGGCCCAGGTACCTCCACTGGGCGCGCAGAGAAGGAGAGAAGGAGGGAACCCCCTCGCCGCGCTACTCTGCACCAGGGGTGCTCTGGCCTGCCTGGCTATGGGTTGGTGAGAAAGTTCCATCTAGAGGTGGCCGCGCGCTACTGCAGCCCAAGACCAGAACCCAGGAGAGAGGAGTATGGAGGGAGCTGGGGGCTGGAGGTGGGGGGGGGGAGGTGAAAGCAGTGAGAAGAGTTGGGGGGAGGAAGGAGGTCAGACCCAGTACGCTAAAGAGATTTTTCTACTTCATAAGCATCATGAACTTTATAAGCTTCAGCATAGGTCGCGTGCCTGAATTTCAGTGTACAGGTTATGAACCTTATCCTGTTTAACTTTCTAATCAACTCCAAAATGATCAAAATTATTGATCCATCTCTACAGAGAAAGGAAGAAATCCGGGTGTATAGATATGCCTGGAAAGTGCTAGCGCTGGAAATCGGAGTTGGAAACCCCATAGATGATTTTCCTCCCCACTTGTCGGGCTTTTCCCGCGGTTGACATTAAGGCATGAAGTTTCCAATGAGAGGACCACAGTCTCCTCTCTAGTTTCCTAAAGCTACCCAGGCCCTCTTAGCAGAGTCAACAGACTTGGATATCAGGGGCCCTCCTCCTTATCCATTCATTCCATCTCTTGTCTTCACAGGAGAAACTCCTTGCTTGCAAAACCATTCTTTTATGGACACAGATAACCGGAGGGAAGGAGGAGAATTTGGAGGAACAAGCCAGTACCGCACATCCTTTTAAGGTGAAAAGAAATCAGAAATGATGCAGAAGTGGTACTCAGTAGGCTCAATGATTGCAACTCTGCTGTGGAGTTGAGGAGTTTCCTTGGGAACTTAAATTGCTCCCTCCTCCTCCTGGAGGGAGGGAGACAATACAGGCAGCCCAGCTCATACAGGACAATCCGGGGTCCGGGGTCATTTAGACTGGTGACTTCTGACACTTTCCTAGGAAGTGTACGGATTTGAATAAAACCCTCTCTAGGCTCTTTATATGTGTGTCTTGTTACATTTAGGTGAAAGAGAAACATGAAGAAGGCAGAAGACAGGTCAAAGCTGAAAATACTCTGACAAACATGGCTGCTGACCACATTCTGGTCTTCATGGTCAGGGTCAGTCAGAGTCCCTGCAGTGTTAACGCCTAGTGTTAGCCAAGAGGGCAGTGCTCTAGTGAGCCCATTTCCATAATGAGGAAAACACAGCTGGCTGTGGCTTTGGAAGTCTGACAAGGCGGTGAGCTGCTAGAGAGAGAAGGAGCTAATGAGCTGCTTTTCTCCTTTTCCTATTGATCATCACCTGCAGAGAACAACTGTCTTCCAGGCATGTTGCTGCCCTTTCTGATGCAGCCCTCTGAGAAATAAGTGGGCCTGATCTCCCTTAGGGTCCATGTTCTGGTGTTCAACCTTGCATCACCCTTTACTGAAAACACAGTATGGAACCATCATCCCTCAACCCCCACCTGAAGCTGGTCAGTACAGAATAGGGCCTTTCTTCAGACAAGTATTTCCAGTGACTTTACCTCGAAGGCCCTGAACAACAGGTTATAATCTACATGGAGCAATATCACAACAGGAGAAAGGTTGTCTGCTGTGGTCCTTCATCAGCAATATTCATGCGGAAAAGCCACCTCTTGTCCAAACCTGCTCTGTCTAGCCCCATCCCATCTTCTGCTTTCTCTTTGCTACCGTCTATGTCAAGAGAGATGGCTGAAGCTCAGGCGGTCCAGCCCTGACAAACCTATGATTCCAGAATCATCCACCTTGACTCTTCTTGGAATCCATTTCCTTCAGTATGAAATATGTCTTTGCAAAGTGTCTGACCTCATCATCTATCCACCGCAAATATTTATGTAAATCAAACACATTTCCTGGTAGTTAATTCTCCAAGAAGATTTGAATATAATCTTCTCATTTTCAGTTGATTTAAAACGTGAGAAACTGTCCATATGTTGGAAAATGCAAAAAAAAAATGCCATACGTTTGGGGGCCATTTAACTCAAGCTGCGAGATGTAGTCCACATGTGGAGATTTATGCTAAAATTCCTAGTGTGGGGCAATCGTTAAGTCAGGAAGGCCACTCACCCAGGAGGAATTACAACCCCTAGTTTGGAAACAATGACAGTACTTTCTCTGCTAGACTTCTGAACGGGTCCGTGAGAGTATCATATGGGTGTTGCTCAGTTTATTAAAGCTCTGGCTGCTGGAATCAAAATCGGACATGTTAAACTGAGTCCCACCGAGTGAATGAGGATGGTGAGAGCAACATGCTCCTTACCCCCACAGTCAGTGCCGAACTGCAGAGTGGAGTGTCAAGAGACACCAGAGCCAACACAACTTATAAAAGAAAACGTTTAACCCCTGGCTTGCCTACAGTCTCAGAGGTCCATGATCATCATGCCAGGAAGCATGGCAGCAGACAGGCAGGCAGGCATAGCACTGGAGAAGAGCTTTCATTCCAATCCACAATTGGAGGCAGAGAGAGATTGGGCCTGGTGTGGGCTTCTTCTGAAACCTCTAAGCTCACCTCAAGTCAAACACCTCCTCCAACAATGTCATAACTTCTACTCCTTCCTAAAGCATTTGCATCCGCTAGTGACCAAATATTCCAATATATGAGCCTACGGGGGCCATTCTCATTCAAACCACCACATGGAACCACAGGGAAAATTCCCAGAGAGGGTGCATATAAGAAGGTGTATGTGCATCTCTGCCATCTGCATTTGTTCCCAGAAACACAACCTAAGACAAAGACTTCAGGGCAGGTGATTTAATTAGGAGGAGGAGGGAATCCCAGTCATCAGGAAGAGAAGTGAATTGAAAAGAAGTCAGTTCTGAAGCCAGGCACCACTATGGGCACCTAGAATCTGTTATCTCTCTTCTCCCAGTGGAGAATTCTGCAAACCAGTGTGAAGTAACTACAACAGAGCTGCTCCAATGGACAGTTGAAGGAAGTAGAGGATCCATAGCCTGCACCTATAAGCTGTTGTTGATTAGGATGTAAATTCTCCAGTACTCAGTCTGCCACATGTGGCAAAGTAGACTCCAAAGGTCAGGTGAACTCCCTTTGTAGGAGATGGATCATGTGTTGGCGGTTAGTGGGCAGGTAGCATGTAAGTACTGACCAGTCTGTAGAGGTGTCTCAGGCAAGCTTCATAAAGCACACTGTCATCAAGACACTGTCTTTTCATGAGTAACCCAACCACCCACTTGCACTCGGGGTTACTGGGACACCAGTTATAAAACACAAGTTCATAGGCTTTATTGTAAAGTTTTCAACGGAGATTTGCTCATAGGATTCTTGGGAATCTGCAATTTTTCAAATACATAGTGAGCCTGATGATGCTCATTATAATTTGAAATCCAGGGCATTTGGGAAATCTTTCTCCTGTATACAGTCAGCAGTCAGTGCATTCCCCTAGGAGGCAAGCCTTAGGAACTAGATACCCATGACTGGATTCTCAAGGAAACTGAAGACAGGTGCTAGAGAGGTGGTTCAGTGGTTAAGTGCACTTCCTTCTCCTAAGTTCATTTCCTAGCACATTTGTTAGGAAGGTCATAATCACCTATAACTCCAGCTCTAGGGGATCCAATGTCCTCTTCAGGCCTCTGCAGACATCAGCACACATTCACACAAATACACAACACACACACACACACCACAAATAAAAGTCAATAATTTTTATAAGAGCTAGAAATAAAACTACAATGTGACCCAGCTATACCATTTCTGGGCAGATACCCAAAGGGATCTGCACCCTACTGCAGAGATAATTGCACATCCATGTTAACTGCTGCTCGATTCACAACAGCGAGGAAATGGAGTCGGCCTAGATGCCTAGCAACTGATGAATGCGTAAAGAAGATGCGGCACATACACCCAATAAAACTGTATCAGCAATGAGGAAAAATGAAATTGGCAAGGAAATAGATAAAACTACAAATATTATTCCAAATGTGATAACCTAGATACCAATATTCTCTCTCATACATGAATCGTAGTCTCAATTCTTTTGTGTATTTAACTTACAATACCTGTAGAAGCCATGTAACTAGAGAGGGGCAAGTGGAGACAGGAGTTTTAAGAGATGGCTGATAATAAAACATAGGTAAAATGGAAATATAAAGGACAGGGAGAGGTTTATGGGGATGAGGAAGAAGAGGGGTGTGGGAAAGGAAAAATTTCATATGGAAAACTATTGTCTTCTAACCCAATTAAAGAATATTAAAGAATTGGAAGGAGGATTCCCAGTCTGGCTAGATAATTCTGCTCCTAGAAGCAACAAGGGCCTAAGTAAGAACCCCAGAGCCAGGTATGGGCTACCTCCATAGGAGTTACTTGTCAGGGAAATCTCAGAAGTCCCCCCAAACAACAACAGACTTGCCTTTCTGTTTGGTTTCCCACCAAAACTGAATGATAAAACCCTATTCCTGCACACCACGGTTTTAAGATAGAGAGGAATCAATCTGGTATTCAGCTAGAAGCACCCTTTCTGCTGTCTAGCTTACAAAGTGTTAGGAGGTGTTGTGCAGGCTGCAGGGGAAGAGGAGGCATCAGTGGTCCTACCCAGAAGTAAACTCTATGAACTATAACATGCCTGAGAAGATAGGCCCACTTGTGTACATAGTATTGGCATGACTGTTATGGAGTCAACCAACTGCTCTCTGATGGAAAGTCAGTCACTTTGAGGGAAATTACTATTGATGTTTCACCAAATAGACATAAAGTTGATCCTCCTTCTAAATTTTATGTTTATATCTTTATATAAAGACTTCTCTTAGCCCATAGAGAGAAATCTCTGTTTTCAATAAGAAATAAATGCAGAGACTTGTGATTGCCCCCAAGATGCTGTGAATAAGAGGCAGATGAGGGCTTAGCCTTAAACACATCATTTATATCATTCTTTCAATCTTTTGGCAAACACTGATGAATAGGAACTTTTTTAAAATGTAGGAAAGTAGAAAGAAGATGGCCAGAAGAATGTAGGTACCCAAAAGGTGGGGGAAAAGGCAGCAAAATCCCATCCTCTAGACACAGCATAAGTGATGTAATTGCAAACCCACAGCAACTGTGATTACTTGCCCAGGACCTGCACAGGCCAGAGCCTCTCAACAGTCAGTCATAGATAAGAGAGGGACTCATGATCCCCCACCTTTTACTGCTAAGCTGTAGGCTACTGATCAACCCTGAAAAGGGAAAGCCACCATCCTCAGCTGTGTACCACAAGATATACCCCAGACTCCAGCGGAAAGTTCCAACCCCAAGATTGCACAGAAGACATTAGTCAATCCCAGAAGGACACAAACAAAGCAAAAAGACATATTTATGGGAAAGAGACTGTATGGACAGGAGAGGAAGGGATATCAGAGGGTGAGGAGCAATCAGAATGCAGTATGCACATGTATGAAATTGTCCAAGAACAAATTTCACTAATTAAAACATTTTGGACTTATTATAGTGACAGAAAGTTGATATATCAACTGAAGGGGATAAGGTCCTGGTTTTCATGTCTCCATGTTGAAGAATGCTGCTTACCCACATTGAATGGACATTGTTAAGAGAGTAAGAAACTTGTGTTTCACTGAAACTTGAGAATTAATCATGACATCACCAAGTCACACCCATACTAATGAAGTGAGCATGGCAATGTGTGGTCCCAGTGAAATGCTGGTTACATGTCCTTCCTTACCAATGCTAACGTACTTAAAGGCACAGGGCCACCTTCTGGTCCTCCCTCAGCCCAGTCCTTCCCACTGGCCTGACCTAGCTTGGGAGAAGACATAAAAGACAACACAGCTCTATGCCACAGTGTGGTGTTCGCCTCTTCCCTGAGTCATTGGCCTCAGGGCTGTCTCTGGACTAAAGAGAAGAATTGCCTTTCAGTTTTCACCTGGCTTCCCCCAAGTATCCAAAAGCATATTTCTTATATCACCTGAGAAATCTGTGCCTCACACGTGGACTGGAGCATGTCATTCCTTCTAGATCCTTTCTCAGCAGGCTAGTTAGTATTCACATCTCCTCAGGCACCTCTCCAATTCCTAGAACGAATGTGGGTCACATAATTCGAATGTTATTTGGTTATTTTCCTTCATTTGGTCTCTTGTCTTATGTCTGTTGTGCTGAAGTGGACTGTCCTCTGGTCTAGAAGTTATGGCTATTTTTGGGTCCCTGAGTATATAATAGATAATTAGAAGTTGCTTGAATATTGACTGTGAAAAGAATCAAATAGACACATCTTCACCACCAGCACCATTACTATCACCCCTACCAGATCTACCACACAACCACTGTCACCACCACTGCCAGTACTGTCACCATCACCCAGTCAAACCATCATCCCCACTAAGGTTTGGTGACACTAAAGGAAGCTTAGCACATACACATTTTTAAATCACTTTGTGGCGACTGCTACATGTAACTCGAGTCTTGTTGAGACTTCCATTTCAGCTCTTTGAGTTTAAATTTTATTTAAACTTTATATTATTTTTAAATTACTCATCGAATTTTAAACACGAGTCTCTGAGATCTGAGTTAGAAAACAGCTAGAATGATGGCAAACAAAAGGAACATAAGTGGGAGTTATAGCTCATATTATCTAGGAAACAATCTGCAGTCCGTGCAAGTTTAAATTCTAACAAAGACTTTTTGTGATAATTGTGAAATTCAGAAATGAGACTTCCAGTGGCAGAATTTTGTTGTCGTTTTCTATTGTCTGGCTAGGTATTGATGCCAAATACAGTACACAAATGATCAAGAGCTCAATAATAAGTCCACTTAAGCTATTTGAATCTTTCCAAGGTTAATAATCAAATGACTCATGTTTACTGTTGGCTCAGGGACCCAAATGAAGCCATAGCCACTACAGCATCAGGCATCCCAATCCTCCCTGACAGATGTGCAATAAAGCAGGAAAATTAACAACCCGCCGTTAAACCGTGTAGGTCAGATTAGGGTGTGGTGGGAGTTTGGAGAGGCTGTGGGGAAAGACCACGCTGGTTCCGAGAGCATGGGGAGAGAAGAAATACCTGTGCATTACCAGGTTTGTAAGACACAGCTTCCCCCTCCAGAATAGCTCAAAAGGTCTTACTAAAACATGAATTTCTAGCTGTACAGTGTAACTAAAGACAATTAAATCATGAACTCATTTTTATATCAGAAACAGAGGGAGTGTGCCTGTTAAAAGAGGAGTTCATTTCGCATTACCTACTGCTGTGTAACAATTTGCCTCCAAACAAATGGCTTTAACAGTTTTTGTGTCTCGCAGTTTCTGTTGATCAGGAATCCTTGCTAGCTGTTGGCTGGCAGTCACCGCTAGGTCCTTGCCACATGAGCTCCCCATGAGGCAGCTCACAGCACACCAGGTTTCTTCACATTAGTAAGCAAGACAGAGAGCAGTGAATGCCAGGAAGATGGCAGCCATAGCCCTTTGTAACCTAGCATCGGAAGTGACATCACTTCATATTTGTTAGATTCTGTTCACTAAAAGTGACACTCTAGGTCCAGCCCACACAAGGGAAACCAGATTACATATAATGGGGATACAAGGAAACAGGGATTATGGCTGCCTGTACCAGAGGTCTGTTGCCACAGGTAGATCTGAGGTTGGTGTGTGGAGCACCCTTGCAGAGTACAGTTAGCTCTTTGTTAATGAAAATGCTTCGTAGATGATACACACACTTCCCAGCAAACAGTTGGATACTCTGGAATGAGAGTGATAGACAATTGTGACCCAGCACCACCATTATCCCCCCCACACTGCCGCAAGGCAAGAGTGGTAAGCCCTCTAAATGGCTGTGTTTTGTTGCCTAACACTGGAAGTGAAAAGGATAAAGACCACTCTCTTCTCTCAGAAGAAGAAACCAGAATTTCCAGAAAACACAGACAATTCTGGGTGTCATTGGTTTTTGGTTTGGGGGTTTGTTGTTGTTGCTGTTATTGTGCTGGTGTTTTATATGTTTGCTTTGAAGGGAAAATGAAGAGGGGACAAACATGCAGACTGTAGGGGACACAGGGAAATGCTGGGAGCACTGGGGGCTCTAGGTAGTGTTGCAGTATGATGCGCAGTAGCTATGGAAACGTGGGAGCACAGGGCAGGAGAACTACAGAGCACAGAAGCTAAGGGCAGAGCAAAGTCCAGGTAAGGGTTTGTGAAAACTGAGAACTGGGAAGAGACATAAAGAAGACATCTCTCCCCAGGGACATATGGGATGGGGGGACCTGAGAAGGGTTCAGGTTGGCTCATGCAAATTCCCCCTCTCTTGCCCTATCCTTCCTCAGTTCTCTCTTACCTCAGCTTCTCTACCTTGCTCCCCTAACTTTCTCTCCCCATCTTCCTTCCCTGTTTTTTTGTTTTGTTTTGGTTTTTGGTTTTTCGAGACAGGGTTTCTCTGTGGCTTTGGAGCCTGTGCTGGAACTAGCTCTTGTAGACCAGGCTGGTCTCAAACTCACAGAGATCCGCCTGCCTCTGCCTCCCGAGTGCTGGGATTAAAGGCATACGCCACCACCACCCGGCCCCCTTCCCTGTTTTTAAGAGAATAGTTTAGATAGCTGGCTACTTGTTAGAAAACTTTGTTTTGACTTCATTGTATTATTTGTAGTGTGTTGAACGTCAACTCATTTATACTCCATGTAAAACAAAAGTGTGTAAGCTTGCTGAGAGCTCTAATGCGAGCTGAGCCCCTCAGTGTTACAGTTGGGCTGTCAAGATACAAGAACACCCTTATCAGTAAGTTCCAAAATAAGCCCTAAGGTTTCCAATTGGAAACTAGAATGAACTGTCAAATCTGAGTTAAATTTAAAATTAGATAACCTAATGATGGAAGACTTCTTACAATATGAAGTCAGTTATGAAGTCTCTTCTGTTGCAAACATAGTACCACATCATGACAAGTACAGCCAAGAGCTTTAACAGCCAGCATGTAACAAAGAGATCTACTCAACCATTTCATCTCAGACTGAGAGGAGGGAGCCTAGATTTCTAAAGGCCTAAAATTAAACCTTTCACCTCAATTCTGAGATTATTTTAGCAGCATGTGCAGGGCCTCCAGCTGCTACACTTTGAGGTGCGATCCTGTCACTGCCGCAGTCTAATGAGAACAGTGTGACAGCAATACATTGACTAGGAAAGATCCCAGAGACACCTGGGTGTCACCGGGTCAGCCCCTGCCCAGCTGCTACAGTCAAGAAGGGACTTGACTTCACCCTCACCTCCACCAGGCAAGACCAGAGCATTCTCAACATCAGAACCATTGCTGGCAAATCCAGTGCCCTGCCATAAAGATTTATATGTGTCATTGTGATCAAGCCTAAATCAGACAGGGACCTTGTAAACTGCATAGTTAAATTATTCTCTCTTCAGACGCTACCATGAGGCTACCCGGAAAAGTAGGCAGGGAGATGTTTTTCCATCTGGTAGGACTTGCTTCTTCTCAAGAATTGTTTTGAGACAAACACATCCTCTCACTTACAGCTCTAAAGCAAAAATTAAGCAAATAAGCTCTGAGATTTTCTTTTATGAAAACTTCAAAAGTATCTAGGTGGGAGAAATTTGTATCTTTCTTCTATTAATGAGAACTGGCACTCCCACCTGGGCTCTGAAGAAAGACAGAATAAGACACAGAAGGAAAAGAGAAAAGGAGACAAGGCAGGGAGAAGATCCATAAGATTGCTACAGAACAAATAACAGAACTAAAACCACCAAAAAAAGAAGAAAAAAGCATATTTTACTGCTTCCTTTACTGCCTGGAAGCAGTGGTGCACACCTTTAATCCCACCACTAGTGAGGCAGAGGCAGGTGGATCTCTGTGAGTTCGAAGCCAGCCTGGTCTATAGAGTGAGTTCCAGGACAGACTCCAAAGCTACACAGAGAAACCCCACAATTCAAATTTTGGTTGTGTCTAGAATCTCTAGAATTCCAAAACTAGACAAGGCTATTGAAATAATTTTATCAAAACCTTCATATTAGTCATAATGAAAATTGATGCCCAGAACAAGAAAACTGCTTGTCCAAGATCCCCCAGTAAGCTGAGAAAAAGACTAAGTAAAAAGCTGCCCTCCTGAGTGAGGGACTTGTTTCCAGAGAGTTCTCGGGGTCAAGCTGCTATCAGACTCTTAGGAGACTGGAGCTGTTAAACTTGGCATTGGCCATAGGTATAGTGAACATTTTTTCAGTTACATTAAAAAAAAAACTAAAATGAAAATACAGGTAGAGAATCTATTGTTCTAAAATCTGAAACAACAAACTCTCCAAAATAGGAAACTGATTGGAGCATAATTCTTAAGTGGAAATTTCATGCCATGACACTTTGCTTCATGTACAAAATTATTTAAAATATTATATAAAGTTAACTTGAAGACTCTGAGTTTATTCCTGGGTCCCATCCCCAAATTATCTCATGACATATGTGAAACTATTCACAAATCCAAGAAAAATATCCTTACTCTAAAATACTTTGGACCTAAGCAGATGAGAGGAAAAAGTATCTCTCTTTATATCTCTCTGTGTATCTCTCTCTCATTTCTCTCTCTCTCACGCACACATTATATTATTAGATAAGGTATATATTATTCTAGTAGCATTATAGGCTTTCATCTGTGTTTAAAGATTGATATATTTGTAAAGATTGTACCTTACAAATTATAGCAATAATACATTCACTACTAAATCATGCTTTGAAGTTTAATGAGTTTTTTAGTTTACCTAACCCAGAGTCTTAACCACAAGCACTTTCTAAGAAGGGGACAGATAAGAACGTGGGCACTGAAACTTATTTATGTTTTCCAAAGCACATATGCATCACCTATGCCTGAGCATGGCATTGTCCCAGCTCTAGATTTATATATTTAATCTTATTTTCAAGATATAGTAATAAGAAAAGACAACTCCTGTACTTCCCAGTGAGAACAGGATTAATTCTTGGCCATGTTGACAAACTGGCACCCATTGCCAAACTTCCCACGCTATGTTAATCTCATCTAGGTCTCCAACCACTTTCTTAGTGAGAAGTGAAACTGTGAACATTTTCTTATCAGGATAATAATGGAGACTCTTTGCTCTTAATATGTGCAGAGCATCTCTTCTTTGCTGAAGACAACTCAGACAACTAAATTGTGTCAAACTAAATTATTCAATACTGGAAACATTCATACACATGCAAATTGTATAGACAAGGAAACACCATTTCTTAGAATTTGCCCTTATCTAGGGCTAAGTTACCTGGCTTCTCAGAAGTGGGTTCCAAGTGGTTTCCTGTGTAGTTCTCTGAGAGGTTGAGACAAGCATCTATGACTAGTCAAACTGTGGCTCCCTCTGCATTTGTAGAGCCCATTTTCTCTGCCTGCCCTAGTCCTGCTTCTCAACAGGATTCCATTGTCTAGGGCACATCATGGTTGGATTTCTGTGGTGTCCGTCTCTCTCTTCTTTCCTTCTCTTCCTTTAGCCTATCAAAAAGTAACCAACCAATCCTCTGTCCTCCAGAGCACAAACCAAAAATTAAGCCAAATAATTCTACAGCAAATACATTCTTTAAGTGACGGAAATTTCTGTGCTGTGTTTGGATCTTGATGGTCCACCATTAAAGCTTAGTGCACAGGGCAATGCTACTGGAGAGTGGAGTCTTTAAGAAAGTGAAACCTAACGGGAAGTCTTTAAGTCATCAGGTACACCCTTGAAGGGAACCTATTCCATTTTCTTTCTCTGTTCCCAAGCTATGAGGTGAGTAACTGTGTTCTACTATAAACTTCTGCCATGCTGTGTCTCCTCATCACAGTCCAAAACAACAGAGCCAACTTCCAAAACTTTGAACCAAATACATCTCTCCATGATATACCTTGAATATTCTCTTACAGTAGTAGAGAGATAGCTGATACACCTATCATTGAAATTTTCATTCAATTGCTTAAAAGCAAACACATTGAATATTCAAGTGCTCTTTTTTTAAATATTTATTTATTTATTATGTATATAGTATTCT